>JANBXA010000732.1:6885000-7275000 GCA_030556225.1 Cricetiscus sungorus
AACAGGTTTTTCCGCTGCTCCTCACAGCCCTGAGGACTCTGCTGCCCTTTCACACTGGCCCACAGGTGACCCTGGAATTATAAAGGCCGAATAGTTTACATTATACTGCAGAAAAATACCAACCAACCAACACTATGATGTCTTAAGATCTCTATTCAAAGAAAACAGGGGAGAGGAGACACTCAGTGAATGAATTAATTGATGCGACCATCAATCCATTATCCATTAAATTTCATCCACTAATGGTGTCATGACCATTGAAAACAAGGTTGAAAGCAGGCTGTCTGCAGCATTCACTTTGATTGCAGTAGATTTTCTGTCACTGCTTCCTTGGGTAACCCCACTGTTACCTTGGGTGTTGGACCCATACTTGGGATTCCATTCCGACCTGCCATGAGCTCAGTGAGCTCAAATCACTCCTACTGTCCCTAAGACATTAGCTTGAAGGCTCCAGATGCCTAGGCCTCAGTGGTGAATGTCTCCTATCTAAATAACAACAGACATGGGCCCAGATGGTTTTATATTCACCCTAAAGGCTAGGTGATACATGCAGCTATCATGTGTCCTTAGGATTAAGGGAAGTGATTGCTATTTGCCCTTTATACGTGATAATAGAAGTCTTCTGCCGTTGTCCCCACCTTTGGTTGATTACTTAAGCTGGTATATGAATAAACTTGCTATAGTCAGTATGAACTGAACCTGCCCTCCTGACACTATCCTATGTCTCTGATTTTCCTTTATCATTTATAGCTAGCCTTTCCCTCATCCACACACCCCTACTCAGGAGTGGACATGGCTGATTGGCTGGTCCCGATTGCAGCCCCATGTACACCAGTTGGTGACACATGGGCATATTCTCTCTCTTCTTTCCAAGGGCCTTTTAGGCTTGGGCTCTGGCACTGGAGGATCAGGTTTAGCAGACAATCTTTGCAGATCTTCTCTGTGGCTCATCCTTCATCTCGTCTTCATCTCCTTTAACATCACCTTCAGTCTTTGTTTTTGGCATGGCTGTAGTTGAGGCTGCACAGGGAGACATAGGCACTGAACTTGGTGATGCTGTCGTGCATGGGCTTGGTCCATTTGGAGGTCATTCTAGCTGCTTCTTCACAATACTTGGGCTCTGGGGGAAAGGGTATATTTTCAATGGAATTTAATATAATACCTTCCTATGAGAAACCAAATCTTCAATTTAAAAGGTAGGTTTAATTACTTTTCATAGGTTGTGTTTTCAGTCAACACTTTTTATATAGGTTCTGTTATAATAGCATATATGTAGTAGTAGTGTTTTAAGAACGTATTCTAGCATCAAATGGTGAAATGATATTCACTTAGAAAATTCAGAACAAAATACATTTAGAAACAGGTTTTGCATTAAACAAGGCAAAGCTTGAAAGTGTAGTTGGATACATAGTGTGATTAACACTTAGTTGTAATTACTATTGGAAAGAATTTGATATATAAAACATTTTTCATGTGTTTCTATTTAATAAAAACTGGAACCATCTTGAAATTTTTTGGAATAGAAAATTAAATATTTTGCCTGGTGGTGGTGCATGCCTTTAATCCAGCACTTGGGAAGCAGAGGCAGTCAGATCAAGACCAGCCTGGTCTACAAGATCTAGTTCCAGGACAGTCTCCAAAGCCACAGAGAAACCCTGTTTCAAAAAATAAAAAAAGAGAGAAAGAAAGAAAGGAAGAAAGAAAGGAAGAAAATTAAACATTTTAAGTGGCTGTTTCATAGAATTTTCATCTTCTCTTAGCCAGTCTGTTGGTGGATGTTTTATCATACTATGTGAAGATAAGTTATTATTTCACCTTGCCTGATTGGTTAAAAAAGAGCTTAATGGCCAATAGGTAAGCAGGAGAGAAGAGGTGGGATTTCCAGGCAGAGAGAGAATGATGGGGGAAGTCTTTTGTATATAAATTTCTCTTATTGGTTGATGAACAAAACACTTTTGGCCAATAGGGAGGCAAGATAGGCAGGACTAGGGGACAAGGAAGTTTCCAGGAGAGGTAGGAGATAGTGGAGGTCGAGATGTGATCTCAGGAGTAAAGGACATGTGAATCTGGCATTCTTGGTAAGATAAGCCCATGTAGAAATAGATATATTAGTAATTATGGGTTAATAATTAAAAAAAAAGCTAGCTAATAAGAAATGCTAGTTACTGGCCAACAGCTTTATAATTAATACAAGTTTCTCTGTGTTATTTGGGGCTGACGAAGCTGTGGGACCAGGCTGGCAGGAAAGTGCTCTTAATGATAGGAAGTCCTTGGTGAAGAGAGATGGCTTCTCCAGCAAGACACATAGGAAGTTGGGTGTACATTGTGGGAGAAGTAAGGGAACAGTACATGGAAGAACGCAGATCTATATAAACAGGTTAATTTAAGTTACAAATGGTAGTTGGGAGCAAACCTAAGCTAAGGCCAAGCTTTCACCATTAATAAGAAATCTCCATGTCATTATTTGGGAGCTGGCAGCTCAAAAAAAAAGCCAGACTATGCCAGTCCTCTTTTTGAGAAGATCAGACCTTTTGATGAGGAACTGAGAGAGGTTATGATTTGATGATTCAGATTAATTTGAAGTTTATGTAAAATAACTGAAGACTTGTCAGAATTTGGTTGTAAATACCATATGGCTGCCACTGATCTGTTAGTTCATGTTGTCAGAGACAGTTGTGAATTTTTTGTTTAATTTTTAATAAAAATATATTTGAGAGAATGCAGCAACTATGCCTTTCTGCGCTAACTAGGCTTCTTGTTTGAATTATGCTTTACTGTCTGTAAAAAAAAATCTCTTTGTGAACTGCAGAAAAGATAGCTAACAGCTAAAGCCCCCAAACTAGCATCAAGGGAAAAACTTATTTTTCCTCCCACAGTGGTGAGCTGACTTGTTTCTATTTCTCAGAATGTCCTACGAGTTGTAGGCTACAAATGTGGGCACTACAAAAAAGTCAGGGCTCTGCCAACAGAGCCACAGCCAATTTGTAACAAGGAGGCCTAGCTCAGTATTGATTTCTTCCAGTTCTCTAAATTATGTCTGGGATAGAAGACTAGGAAAAGGGATCTTTCTGTGATTGTGCTTGTCATGAAGATACCAGTTTAATGGTTTCCATTTCACATACCAGTGTAGCCTAGAAGATGCTCTCCTCTAATAACCTCCACACTGGCCGAGCCAATAAACATTGCACTTGGCTTCTTATAGCAAAGACATTCTGAGCCCTACACTCAAACTTTCACAGTTCTGCTGTTTTATGATTTGAAATGTGTCCCACTCTGCATGTTTATAAGTTCTGTTGGTGTTTAGAACATTAATAAATCCTACCTCCTCCCCCGAAGTCTCTGGCTTGTGCAGGCTGAAATGACCCCTTCCCTTTCTCCAGGCACTCACTCTCAGTGACGATATTTAAAGTACACAACTCCCTGACTCTGAGAGTTTGCCCTTGGCTGCTCTATGTGTATGTGAAGGCTGGACTCTCCAAGTGAGCTTGTCAACCCCCGTGAATAGGATCATGAGGTACATAGGACATCACTCCTCTGTTCCTTAGTGCCAGAACCTCTTCCTTGCCTGGGCTCCTGCGGACTTCAAGCTCCACTCACAGACTGAAATAAAGGCTGGAAAACATGGCCCATAGAACTGTATTTCTGACAGAGACTTTTCCTGAGCATGTGATGAGAGTGTCGTTTCAACCAGTGGGTATGGAGGAAAGACTTAATTATCTTCCTGTCCTTTGTTGTCTTAGGTGAGACAGACTAACAGTTTATAACCAAGAATATGAGAAAAACAGATTTGTAGTGGTGATTCACAGCTAATTAAATGTTCTAATTAAGTTACTCTGGGAGATTTTATAACATCTTGGCATATGCCAGATCTTGAAAAGTAATATGCTAATTAATATTATCTGTAATAGTTCAATATAACATTTGCACTTTCATTTTAAATTAGTATGCACAGTAGGCTGTTCCTTTATGGCATTTTCCTTTCAAGCAGTTCTGATTGATTTCTCCTGCACTCCCCCATCTCCCTATTTGTCCATACCTACCTGTCACCTTCTGTCCCCCAGTGTCCATCTTTGCATTTTTACATTGCATATGTTCTATTATATTCCACTTCCTTTTCTTAAAGCCTCTTTTACTCTGCCATTAGCCCTTTTCTAGTTCCTGTTAGACCTGAGTAAAGATGATCCGTGAGCTTCTACTTTATACATAGCTTTTAAGTTCAGTTATGTGTTCTATTTACTCTGCTCAAGAAAAGTCCTCAAGATGCATGCTCACCCCAGGGAGATTATCACAAATACCTACTTTTGGCCTCTAGATCTTCTAAATGAATATACAAGCTTCCCACTGGCTGTAAATCCTAGAAATCAGATTGCATAGACTCCTCCCTCCTTGTCTGGGTTTACCACTATCCATCCCTCCCCTTGTAGAATAACTTCCTGTCTTATGAATTCTTGAAATTGTTTGTACTTTGCTTCAACAGAGAACTCATTGCCATATTTATGCTTTGCTTTTATTCTACCCTCCTTCTCATTAGACTTTCATGTCCTCAAGGACAGATATTAATGTCATTGTAGACTCATTTATTTGACTATAATTATTGTTATAAATAGCACTTAATGCATATGCAAAGACTTTATGACACTCTTATAAAAGAGCAGTCTATATAGATTTGTCAGTTCTTCTAGTGAGTAATTAAAGATTAGGTACAATAATATTAAGTGACAAATGAGATTCAGGGCTTGCCTCATTATAAAAACAATAATAAACTGTCTTCCATTTCCTTAGTCCAGATCAATAGAAGGTCCTAGGGATATGAGGCGCACATACATCTAACGTCACAAGTCTTACTCATTGGCACAAGGCAGACTGAAGAATCTTCTAGAGTTGTGTTCCCTACTGACAGTGGACTTGGCTTCCCAAGTTTTGTCTGTAAGTTGCTTCAAACAGCTATTACCAATAATTGACATTTGTCATCAATGAGAGACTCTTATTGCAGATATAAGAAGAAGCCAGGGGGACAAGGAGAAAAGGTCCTCTTTCTAGTATTATTACCCAACCAGTTTCAGAATAATCATTGACATTTCTTTCTTTTTTTCCTATAGGTCATCAATCAAGCTAAGAATATTCAAGAGCCCCACATATCCATGTGAGTACAGTTTCAAACCCTTAATAAATACAGCAAATGAATTCTTAAGCAAAGGCTTTATAGTCAGTATATTAAAGCAAAGGGGACTGGGTGTGGTGAGGCATTCACCACTTTGTAGAGAAGATTGTCATGTCCGGACACTCATGTCTCATGTTTTCCTTTTGCAACCTTCTTGCCCCAGAGCTGCTATTGGTACTCTTCCTTCATGCTCCCCCCCCAGAGTTGTCGTTGGTATCTTCCTGTTAGTTGCTAACACACACCTGGTGGGGAGGAGCTAAGCCTGAAAATCCTCTTATTTTCCTCTGTGCTGTAAGTCCGTATATAAGCCCACTCCATCCCCTCAATAAACGGCATTTGGCATTCTGCATTCCAACTTTGCCATTGAATGAATGACCTGCTGTCTTGTCTCATATTTCAGTCTCGAGGCCTTCCCCCAGTCCGTGGAACAGATCATAGGTCTGGCGCTACAGAATTAGTCAGTGCATAAGAATTTTTCTTAAGTTTAATGTCAAGAAAAATATGTACAGTGGATGTTTTTTCCTAGAAGTGGAAAGCAATATTTAAAGAACTCTAGTACATTAAATAGTCGAGGAACTGGAGAAATAAAGACTTAATTTCATACGGACTGTTTAGGGCTTTGTTATTGGTACATAGTCTCAAACATGTGGTCTTCATCATTTAAAACAATATTCATGATGGTGCCCAATGTCCTCAACCTCATAAGCAAAGACATTGTCAGATCACAGATATATTTAAAAAACTAAGGACCCCAACCCTTCCAATCAGCGTATTTATCGACTTCACTGAGGAGAGCATGGGTGTTGTAGACAATGTATCCTCACAGCATCCTCACTGCCACAGGTCTGAGATTTATCAGGAGGGTTCTAACAGAATACACTCTTGATGATCTACTTTTCATCCTGTGCTGGGGACACTGTGGGAGGAAAAGCAGGCATGACCTGGTAGCCAGACTATGCGGTACGTGAGCTACTAAATAAGAAGCATTCACACCACAGCCCTGAATAATCCCAGAAGTAGAAAACTGAACTCTGAAGTAGCATCAGTAGCTGAACTGATGAATAGTCTTCATACTGCATATTTCTTTTTATGTAGTTCTTCCCCATAGAGACCCTGACGCTGTGAATGCTCACTGCCCAATCTGAGGCAATGTGCTAACCAATCACAGTCACCGTGCCTCCACTATGGAAGTGGTTGCTCAGTATTCTAAAGCAGACACTGTCTACAGACTGGTACCTCTCCGTGCCCTGTGCCATCCATGGGAGTTACAGTCTTTTCAGAGGATACCCTGGAAACAACAGCCGAATACTTTCTTTTTTCAATGCTGAAATGGGGTTAGGTACTTAAGTAGCAATTTCCTAAAATAAAGATAGTGTACTTTTAGATATTCGCCTCCATGACATCAACATTTCAAAGATCTTCTCTCCAGGAAATAATTAATTTCCTTCCTCTGTTGACTCATAAATTAGTTCCACTAACACTCAAATTGTATTTGGTTCTAGGACAGAATATCCATTGCCTCTTTTAACAGCAAAGTGATTTATCCCTTTGAAGTACATGAAAGTAATTTGATTTCTACGTTTTTTTTTCTACTTCAGGACCTGTTCTCCCCTCCCTGAAAAGATGAGCAGACAAAAGTATAAAACCTTACATATTGAATCAGGTTTTTATTATAATAAATGAAAAAGAGAAAATAATCCGTTGAAGAAGATTTTTGTATATGAACTATATTATTCTATGACAGATCTTTGAAGTTCATAATTGAGTCACCCTATCCCCATTAATAATATATTCATCACACAAAGCCTCAGGGGCCATGTCTACAATAGTGAGAAGTAATTAATAGTGATAACAGGTAATCAGTTCTTAGTGAATCTGGAAATCAGGGATTATCAATCACAGCTAAATTTAATTTGTATGATGGAAATTAACTATACTTAGTTTTAAATAACATTTTAGGCTTAGTAACACAAAAGTTGTGAAAAGATTAAAAGATAAATTTGTATGATGGAAATTAACTAAATTTTAAACAATTTTTTAGGCTTAGTAACACAAAAGTTGTGAAAAGATTGAAAGATAAATATTACTAGGTGTTTATGCCTTGTAAAAAATTCATTATAAAACTTTATAATATAGTCAAAGTATAAATTTCCAATTTCCCAACTTGCAACCCTTAACATTTTCAATTTTTTTTTTTTTTAAGATGAGGTTTCTCTGTTTAACAGCCCTGGCAGTCTTAGAATTCCCTGTGTAGACAAGACTGGCTTTGAACTCATAGAGATCTGCCTATGCCTGCTTACCAAGTAACTGGGAAAAAAAGGCCTCGCCACCATGGCCTGGCAATGTTTTAAATTTTAGTTTAAATGTAAAACCTATTAAATATTTTCTGCTACACCAAACTCAAAAGTCATGGTTATATTATCAGCAGATGTTTCATTTGCTTGTTAACATAGAAAATTTGAATTTATATAGCAATCTACATTAGTCTCCAGATGTATGAATGTATGTATGTATGTATGTATGTATGTATGTATGTATGTATGTAAGTATTTTTTATGATACAGGATTTCTCTATGTAGCTTTGGAGCCTGTCCTGGAACTCGTTCTGTAGACCAGGCTGGCCTCAAACTCATAGAGATCTACTCGCCTCTGCCACCCGAGTGCTAGGATTAAGTGACATTCACCAATGCTTGACCTTTTAGATAAAATTTAATTATGTGTCTTCTTCAATTCCAGCAATATCGCATCCACAGAAAGCACCACTCCATGACTTTTGAGGCCTGTATCTCAAGCGGCCCCAGCCCCTCTTCTCTTTTTTTCCATAACTGACCATATGTGTATGTGTATGTGTATGTTCAAGCTGTGGAGAATGTGTTGATTTATAATTATGTTTCAGTGAAAACATAGCTATGAACATTGTAGAACCAGAAAGTATTCTCACACACAGTATTTCTTGTGTTAACTTGCTTACAGGGATGACAAGCCCATATCTGCTGTCCTGTTGTACTGCCTCATGTTTCCCAGCGATGGCTTGACCCATGGCAACGGTAAGAATGCAGGTCTGCTGCCCACGTTTGCCTTTGTTGAACTCAGAATCTCTGGGCTGTAATGCACACAGTAGGGCTTCCTTTGGAGAGTGGACTCGTGGGTAAACTCTGGGCACTGTCGTCTGATATTGATGGTCTTCAGATACTCCGTATACCTAAGGAAAATGTAAGTGAAAATACTGAGTTACCGCAGAAGATATTAATATTTATTACTACCCGCCCCTATAAACCATTCATTACGAGTGTACGGGCTTATTGTGTTATGAGCAATACACATTGAATCAGTACGCCAGAGATCTCCGGAATTTTCAGTTCAGTACTTGGAATGAGCAGGCCATCCTTCTCCGGGCATGGCTGGCAGTAGGTGTTAATGGTGCTCTGGATATCTACAGTGTAGGTACATAAAGGGTGTAGATCTGTATTCATAGCCAGGTAGACAGCACAGGGCTGCTGGAATGGCCTTTGCGACCCCAGGGTCGCCACGGGTGCTCTTCTCTGTCCTTTTCACTTGGAAGCATAGATTTCAAAAGTGCAGTTAGAGGTGTGCTGACAGGTGGCCATACACACACTTTAGGAAGTAAAGGTGTGTTATTAGAATTTAACACTGCAGTGAAGCATTGTCTATGATTTAACAAAGCTTGCCTGGGTATCAGAATGCAAAGCTAGCCACACCAGTTAGCCAGGCAACGGGGGTACACATCTTCATTTCCAGGACTCAGGAGACAGAGGCAGATGGATGTCTTGTGGATTCCAGGCGAGCCAGGGCTACATGAGAGTGAATCAGTCTGAAAGAGATACAGAGCTCACGTCTTTAATCCCAGCGCTAGAGAGGTATATAGGGAAGAAGCAAAGGGTCTCAAGTGAGATTCCATTTTCAGCCACAGGTAAGACCGGACCTCCATTTCAGCCTTGGTAGGGGTAAGAGTGACTGGCTGGCTGCTTTGTTCCTAACATAATAATAAAAAAAAGCATCAGGTATATTGTAAGTAGGGGCATGAACACTATTTTGCATTGTGAACTTGTTGCACCAGAATACTGATTTTTGGAAATTTTCTTGAGGGTCCCTGATCATGTGTAGTATCTGAGTGTTACTGAAATAGCAGTTTTTAAAAGAGACAATAGAAAAAATACAGAAATTAACTTGCCCTTATTTAGAACTAAACAAAGACAAAAGGTAGATTTAAATAGCACATCAACATTGGTATGATAAAGCTCCATATAAAATATTAGAGCAATCAATTCCAAAAGTAGCATACGAACACAAAAATTTTGTCATGTTATGTTTTGTAAGGAACAGATGAGGTGAGCTGTAGATCAATCCTTCCTCATGGCTTTCAGACTTTATTGACACCTGGGAGCTCAATCTCAGGTCATGAGCACAGTAGATGGGGAATTGCCTTTGGAGAGGACGCCTGGTTAGCAAGAAGAAAGACAGGAACATTTGGATAGTTATGAACAAGCAGAGATACAGAGCAGAGTACACTCACCCGTTAAAGGAGCTGCTTAAGCAGTAATAAACATGGCCTCGGGGGAGGAGAAAGCCCTCTCAACCCTCAGACTTCTTCAGCCCTGCAGCTGCCTCTCCGTCCCTGTCCCCCAGGGCCACCAGGGTCCTGGTCTTCAAAAGCTGCTCATCAAGTGCAGTTGACAGCTCAGTCAGCCTGAGCAGAGCCTGGGCTCTTAGTGCAGGAGGTCTCTGAAATGCCGCCAGTGTACCCGGCTGTGCCTGGGCTCTTAGTATAGGAGGTCTCTGAAATGCCGCCAGTGTGCCCGGCTGTGCCTCTGCGGGTCACCAAGGACTGATGGCACATCTGAAGCCCAAGCAGGTCCTTGTGTCCAAAGTCCCACTTTAGTGGAACTGATCGCGAATGAGAACCATATATAACCCACTCTCCTCTGTGGCACCCTAGGAGCCCTCCTTACACAAAACAGTGGAATGAGGGGAACCTCGATGTGGTTTTTATAAGTAAGCAGGGCATTAACTTTGCCGGTTAATCTTTTTCCTGGAAAGGCAATATTAGCCAACTTAATCAAATATGTTGATTCTCTTTGTTGTCAACAGCAAATTATGTGAATTAGTTTGCATTAACTCAGGAATCAAATATTTCCAGAAAGATTGACTGCTCTGGGACTAGCAATTTCACAGTTTTAAAGTTACCATTTAACCATATATTGTGTAAAATTGCCATTCATTATTTTGACTTTAATATTTCTGTTCTCAAAATAAGATAGTTTTTAAAAATTGCAATGTTTGACATCCTAAAGTAAAAAAACAATATTGCTGAAATATGACCTACAGAAAATCTCACACATACATACACTAATAGCTCTCTAGCAGGCACAAAATTCACCTGCCTAAAACACTTTATCATCTCATTAATTAAAGCAGAAACTTGTACATTGTTACAAAATACATCAAATTAAAATCTAAAACACAAACATTTGTTGAGAAAACCTATTGACACAATATGCACAACCTAACGCACAAACATTTGGGCCATTTTGTCTTATGCACACAAGCAAACTTGTTTGAATTACCTTCAGACATAAAAGTTTTAGCCCAACTAAAGATGAGATTGCGCATCTCTAGGCTTACATGGAAAGAACCGTCCCAAATTCAAGCATTCTAGGGTATTCAGCAAGATAGTTTGTTTCTTAAAGTCTTTAAAAAGAACGAAAACGAACTAAAAGTGCCAGGAATGATATCTCATTTTGCCAGTCTTTATGTGTGAAGTCAGTGTGCTCACTCATTAATGTTGAAGAAGTAAAAATGTCAGAGTTGCCCACAGAACAGGTGTGTGCAGATGTCCTCTGGCCGATGTGACTCTACTAACCCACACTTTTTTATGTATCTAGAACAATGGCATTGATCATGTTAAGGCTAGATAGAGACCTGACATTGTTAGGAGCGTGTAGTAACTGCCAATAGAAAGCATTTACACGCCACAAAGTCCTGCAATAAATGACCCACACACTCACTTGTTGTCTCATCCCTCCTATAAAATACCCTCATGCAGTTGAGAAATGTATGAAGAAACTTTTGCAAAGTCTTTGATATTAGAATCTGACTTGCTGCTTTGGCATTGGAAATGCTGACATGTTCAGAATGAGGCCCGACTCTCCTCTACATTGGAAAGATCCATCACAGTTTTCACAAATGAGGCAAGGAAGAACAGCAGTGCTGTAGAGGAGGTTTTCAATGCTCTCATGGCTCTTGTTTGTAGAGATTCTACTTTTCCCTGTTATAGTCAACTTTGACATTTTACTGTAACAGTAAAGGCCGTGCCTCCTGGGTTTGTGTAAGTACACCGCAAACTTCTCACACATGGTAAGTCACCTACCATGCTCCTCAGAATCTACCTCTGCCATTGACTTTCACAGGATTAACCTGAAAAGCAACTACACATGGTTGTAACATCTGTGCTACTCAAACAGTGGTGTTTGAAAGTGTGGGAAGGTTCAGATTCATACCATTTGATTAACAAAAAGCAAGAGTGTGAAATTGAAGCATTGGATTGTGGAGAAATTTCTCATCTAAGTGACAGAACACGTTTGCTTCTCGGTGGGCTGCAAACATGTCCTGCCCCACGCCGTTAGAGTGGGAAGGGGGATTTGTCAGATGAACTTGTGGTCAGTCTTATTTCCTAGCACACAAAATCGATGCCTTTTCAGCTCAGAAAAGCTTACATATGTTTAACAAGCTGTCATTATGAGCATAATAGCCAGGAGGCTTGAAAACTGGGCCTTTAATTTTGATGGTTTGAAACTGTTTCTTTTGTCAAGTACAGTAGAATTCAGTGATTGACCTCTATTGAAGTTCCTTGTCTACTTTTTTTTTTTTGGGGGGGGGGGAGGGTTTAGAGACAGAATTTCTCTGTGTGGCTTTGGAGCCTGTCCTGGAACTAGCTCTTGTAGACCAGGCTGGTCTGAAACTCACAGAGATCCACCTGCCTCTGCCTCCCGAGTGCAGGGATTAAAGGTGTGTCCAGCCCCCTTATCTACATCTTGAGCTGCAGGCAGCAGGAAGAGAATGTGCCACCCTTGCTCCAACAAGGTCATACTTCCTAATAGTGCCTCTCCTTTCGAGCTTGTGGGGACCATTTTTCTTCAAACCACCACAGCCACCTTAAAAGATAGTGACGGACCTGCCTGGCTTCATTTTGAAGGCAAGGGCCATTATATTGTATTATCAAAAATAAATTTCCGTTTATTGTAAGAGCTGAGTTTCTATTTTAAGTCTGTTTCCTGGAATCTGCTCTGCTCCAACCCTCATTCTTGACTTGTCCAGAACATCAAAGCACTCCCTAACACACTTAACCCACCTAACCCACCTAACCCACCTAACCCACCTAACCCACCTAACCAACCTAAGGCACCTAACCCACCTAACCCACCTAACTCACCTAACCCACCTAACCCACCTAACCAACCTAACCCACCTAACTCACCTAACCCACCTAACCCACCTAACCCACCTAACCCACCAAACCCACCTAACCCACCTAACATACCTAACTCACCTAACCCACCTAACTCACCTAACCCACCTAACCCACCTAACTCACCTAACCCACCTAACCCACCTAATCCACCTAACCCACCTAACCAACCTAACCCACCTAACCCACCTAACCCACCTAACATACCTAACTCACCTAACCCGCCTACCCACCTTACCCACCTAACCTACCTAACCCACCTAACCCACTTAACCCACCTAACCCGCTTAACCCACCTAACTCACCTAACCCACCTAACCCACCTAACCAACCTAACCAACCTAACCAACCTAACTCACCTAACTCACCTAACCCACCTACCAACCTAACTCACCTAACCCACCTAACTCACCTAACCCACCTAACCAACCTAACTCACCTAACCCACCTAACCAACCTAACTCACCTAACCCACCTAACTCACCTAACCTACCTAACTCACCTAACCCACATAATCCACCTGACCCACCTAACCCACCTAACCCACCTAACCAACCTAAGGCACCTAATCAGTGACATGTCATGCCTGATTTTTGTTTTTGTTTTTGATATTTTATCTCTATGTTCTTTATGTTCCATTGTCTTGTGTCTATAAACTCATGATTTTACTCCTTAAAGGGCACTCGGAAAGGTGCTCAGGGCTGCTGGCTCAACTTGAAGGCAGTCGGTAGCCAGCTCTTGGGTGCATTCCAAGAAAAATCAAGCTTGCTTTAAATTTGGCTCAAACATTGTGGTAGTGGTATTGTCCTTGCCTCGTGGGATTAACAATCACCACCAACTGTGTTGTTTAAAACAACAGAACAAATACTGTCACACTTCTGGTGACTAAGTCTAAACTCTAATAGCTCAAAGAAACAGGCTCCAGATAATCCTTGCTTTAGGGTCTTTTGTAATCTAAATAAACTGGGGATTTTCCAGGTCTTCAGATTCTTGTTCCCCCATTTTCATTCAGGCTCCTCTTTTATTAATAATCCTTTCTTCTATTTAAGCATTTTGCTCACATCCCACCATAAGCAGTAAAGTGAAGCCAGGGCAGTTTCTACTTTGCTTGCAAATCTTCTCAATTAAATGTCTACGCCCATTGCTTACAAATTCTATCTTTTTTGCTACGTGCTAGAAGCTAAATTGTCTGCAACATCTATTTATTTAATATCTGTTTCACTCGCTTTACTTTCAAGGATACCTAGTCTTCCAGTCTTCAACATCATGTAACTAATTTCTTAGAGCCTCAAAGAAGCAGCTTTAATGCTAATGTTTTTAGCAATCAGTCTGTTCAAGACAATATATTGTTTTCCTGCTTGTACATTAATTTTTCACTTCTCTTTACCTAACTGCTAAGCAACGTATACATTTGAAAGCTATTGGTTATGTTATTACCTTAGTACTGGCACTAAAATTTTTTTGTTTCTGTGTCTCATATGAAAAAGTATATCACAAATTAAGTGATTTAAAGGAAACAACAAGAACCTCAAATCCATAGAAACTAAAAGTACAAAGAAGTCATTATCCAGCAGGCCAGGCCTGCTCTGCAAACTGGCCTACTGTTATTTATTCCTATCCTTTGCTGGTTAAAACAATTTCTGATCCTTTATGCAACCCTGACACCATTTATTTCTCTGCCCCTATCTCCATGTAATTTTAGGATCTAGGAATCACCCAAAGCTAGTGTGATCTCATTTCCAGAGATTACATTTGAACCTATCCCACCTCGAAATGAGGATCTATCCTTCAGACTTCAAGTAGACATGAGTGAGTACCCTAAATCAATTCAGGACAACTCCTCTCTGTCAAAACAACTATAAGAACTAGGGTACCAAAATCTAAAATGAATTCCTCCAGTGTGTGAAGTAAAATGGAATACTCAGGGAAAATACAAAAGGTCATCACACAGTAATAACCACAGAGCCAGAACTATACAGAGCCCATAAGGAGAGGGTCCTGGGGAGGTGATAGGAGATGCACTGCTCAAGAGCCATGAGTAATGATTCCTACAGAGAAATCCTAATGCGATGTATTGAAGGCTGTTGCTACAGTAGGGTTCATCAAATTCTCTGTGAGGGTTGAATATCAACTTGGGATATTGTTTTCATTTAACTTTAATATCTCAAGTCATAGGCATTTTATGGTGAGATTTCCATTAGATTTTACTTATGTGTATTTTTCTATATTAAAAACCACATTTAAAATATATTTGTGCATTTTAAATATTTAAACTTTTTTTTTTTAAAAGAATGGCTTAATGCAGATGTTTCTTCACTAGTCTAAGTCTAAACAAGATAAATGAAGGAGCGGAAGGCTCACAAAACATGGCGAACTACAAGCCATTTTCAATGCTTATACCTGATTCATAGGACACTTGAAAATGATTCTGAGACTCTCAGTTATTACAAAAAAGATAACAACTGATGGTTTCATGGACTTTGTACACATGTAAATTTATTTTTGTCCATTTTTCTATATCTGTCTATAATTGAGGAATGTCTTATCAACTGTAGGGCACGCTTAATCTGTCTTTGCATTGTTGTTTCCAGTGAAGTCCTGTAACTGCTATTAATGAGCAAACAATTCAAATGGATTTGCTTCCCTGATGCTAGCAGTGATGACTTGATGACTAATTTCTTTTTTTGGGGGGCATGATTTTTGTTTTAATAAAGCTGAGTGATCATCATCAGCTCCCAGTTCTCATCTCCTCAGCACTGGTTCTCAGATGAAGGTCTTATTGGCATCAGTCAGTCTAGTAGACTAGTAACTTAGCTAGCTGCTATACCTGTCTGTGCCCAGATTAGATCCCACATAGGTGATATCTTTGTCTTATTTTCTACTTAGTTGAAAGAAGCCACCTCAGAATATGTGTTTCATTATTTTTCTGCTTCATTTTCTCCAAGCCTTGTGCCAGGTTGAAGCTATTTTTGCTTTTTATTTTAGTTTTTGTTACTCACGTTGTTCAGGAAAACCACTTATTTTCCTATCACTAACCATAGTTTACCTATCTTATTTCTCCAAATGATTTCCTTCAGTTATTACCTAAATTTGATTTAAAGAAATGTTCTGGATAGATTTGAATATCTCTTGTGAAAGAACACTTTTAGCTCTGTATTTTTTTCTCTGCCTGTTGTGGACCTAATGTTTTAAGATTCTTTTCCATGAGTTTAATAGATTTTATGAATAAATGTTACTTTTCTACTATACTCAAACCTTATGATGTTGGCCTCTGAACACACAGAATTTTTCATGTGCTGTTTTAATATACAAACTATTAACTCTTGAGGTATATCAGGAAGGTTGAGCTACATTGGATGAGTTTCTAATCAAGGCCATAAAACAGTCTCATGGGTTCTCTTGCCGAAAAGGATCTCTTACTGCAGCTTCATCCTAAGCCATGTGAAGTTTTCTAAACTATCACCTAAAGGAAACACTCAGTGTTTTATTAGATAAAACTTAAAAACGTTTTTTCATTCTAAATAGTGAATTTCTGTATACATTATATTATTTTTCATAGACAATAGTATCTTGCAATGTGCTCTGTCCACCTCAATTGTACAAAGGCCCATGTGCTAAAAGTTTGTTCCCCAGGACAGATGTTAACCAGGACATGGCCTGAAGAGGGTTTGAGGTCCTTATTCATGAAGAGGATTGTGGGGCTTATGTCCAGCTGCCAGTCTTTCAGCTGGGGATGCTTTATGGAAGGCTGTAATACCTGATACTGGAGCAGGTCCCTGGCACCAGACATTTTAGGGTTGCAGTCTGATCCTCATTTCTAGTCCCTGTCTTCTCTCTGGTCCACCACTTTGTGAACACCTGTGCTCCATACTCTAAATACCAAGAACTGAGAGACACCATGACGGAGAACATCAGACCGCTCAAGCCTTCCTGCTCATCTATGCTCCCTGACTCAAGAAATATGCAATGCCAAGGTATGGAAAGCTTCTGCTACGATCACTGTCTTGCCATGTTCTTTAAGCTACAAAGAAACAGACCATGAGACTGATAACTGTGAGTCAAAGTTAACTTTTAGTATTTAAAATCAATTATCTCCAGAATTTTGAAATAGTGACAGACAGAAAGTTACTAAGAGTGATCATGCGAAAAATCATTAGAAATGCAAATTCTCAGACCAAGCCTAGACTTACTGAATTAGAACGTCTTCTGGGCAGATCCCAGAATCCAGTATTTGGAGAAGCTTTGTTGCTCATGGCTATGTGATGTGCAAGGCCCCTGATCAAAGAAGCAAATATAACCGCAGCACTCATTGCTAAACTTATGGATCTTTCCCAATTTTTTCTCTCAAAGATGGCTCATGGCAAATGATTGAGTGCAGTAAATCAATCAAAGAAGTAAGATGCCCTACTATTTCAGCAACCAGTACTAGCTATCGCTCGTAGCAAGAATTTCGTAGAGCTGTGTCTACACTCAGCCAGACGATCCTTCCCTCTCTTGCTCCTCACCATGATCTTATTATATTTTGGCCTCAATAATATGACAGCCATTGCAGATGTCCTCCTTTCCATCCTTGCAAAATGTCCCCTCCCAAGTTTCCTTTGTGTGACCAGTCCTACCCACCATCAGCCTATATGAAGCCCTGGCTATGGCACCTGGCACCTAAAGGCCCAGAGCTGAACATATTTGGAGTTTTCCTATCTGAAGATATAAATTATCAGTGCTGGAGTTCTTGGATGTTCAAGCCCCAAATCCAAGTCCGTGGCTTTCTCCACTGTCATCATAGCTATCAATGGGTGATGATTACAGCAGGGTTACTAGGAACGAAGCAGTTTTCTCCTGAGATTAACGTGTCGTATCAGAACACATGGCATTAGTGTTTTTTCTTTCTCCCTTTCTTTCTTTCTTTCTTTCTTTCTTTCTTTCTTTCTTTCTTTCTTTCTTTCTTTCTTTCTTCCTTTTCTTTTCTTTTTTTAGAAAGGAAAGGTACTAAGCAAAGAATTCATTGAAAATGTATGGCTTCTTTTTTTTAATGCTAGTGTCTTCTTTTTTTAAAATATGATAATATTCTTATTTAAATTTGAAACAACCTTATTTTATTTGTGAATCCCAGTTCCCTCACCCTCACCTCTTCCCTTTCCCCCTCTCAGCTTCCATCCCATCCCCTTTCTGCTCCCCAGGGAGGGTGAGGCCTTCCATGGGGGATCTTCAAAGTCTGTTATATCATTTGGAGCAGGGCCTAAGCCCTCCCCCATGTGTCTAGAATGGGCTCCCAAAGTCCATTGGTATACTAGAGTTAAATACTGGTCCACTACCAGAAACCCATACACTGTCTAGGCCTCCTAACTAAAACCCACATTCAGGGGTTCTGTGTCTATGTCAGTCTTATGCTGGTTTCCCAGCTATTAGACTAGGGTCCATGAGCTCCCCCTTGTTCAGGTCAGCTGTTTCTGAGGGTTTCTACAGCCAAGTCTTGACCCCTTTGCTCATCATTCCTCCCTCTCTACAAATGGATTCCAGGAGTTCAGCTCAGTGTTTAGCTGTGGGTGTCTGCTTCTGCTTCCATCAGCTACTGCATGAGGGCTCTATGATGACATATAACATAGTCATCAATCTCATTATTGGGAAGGGTATTTAAGGTAGCCTCTCAACAATTGCTTAGATTGTTAGTTGGGGTCACTCTTGTAGATCTCTGGACATTTCCCTAGTGCCAGATTTCTCTTTATTACTATAATGGCTCCCTCTGTTATGGTATCTATTTTCTTGCTCTCCTCTATTCTTTCCCTGACTCAATCTTTCTGCTCCCTCATGCCCTCATCTCTCCTCCTCCTTACCCCTCCCCTTTCTCCTAACTCCCTCTCCCCTCCCACATGATTCCAATTTGTTTGGGAGATCTTGTCCCTTCCCCCTTCTCCAGGGGGTCATGTATGTCTCTCTGTGGATCCTCTTTGTTTCCTAGCTTTCCTGGTGGTGTGGATTGTAGGCTGGTAATCCTTTGTCTAAAATCCATTTATGAGTAAGCACGTGCCATGTATATCTTTTTGTGACTGGGTTACCTGACTCAGGATAGTTTCTTCTAGTTCCATCCAGAGCAAAAATGGGAATCTTGCCAAAAGCAATCTACAGATTCAATGCAATCCCCATCAAAATCCCAGCACAATTCTTCACAGACCTTGAAAGAATAATACTCAACTTTATATGGGAAAACAAAAGACCCAGGATAGCAAAACCAATCCTGTACAATAAAGGAACTTCTGGAGGCATCACCATCCCTGACTTCAAGCTCCACTATAGAGCTATAGTTCTGAAAATAGCTTAGTACTGGCACAAAAATAGGCAGGTAGACAAATGGAATTGAATTGAAAACCCTGTTATTAACCCTGATATTAACACACCTACGAACGCCTGATTTTCTTTTTACAAAGAAGCAAAAATTATACAATGAAAGAAAGCATCGTCAACAAATGGTGCTGGCACAACTGGATGATGGTGTGTAGAAGACTGCAGATAGACCCATGTCTATCGCCATGCACAAAATTTAAATCCAAATGGATCAAAGACCTCAACATAAATCCAGCCACACTGAACCTCTTAGAAGAGAAAGTGGGAGTTACCCTTGAACAAATTGGTACAGGAGACTGCTTCCTGAACATAACTCCAGTAGCACAGACACTGAGATCAACAGTTAATAAATGGAACCTCCTGAAATTGAGAAGCATCTGTAAGGCAAAAGACACAGTCAACAAGACAAAGTGGCAGCCCACAGAATGGGAAAGCATATTCAGCAACTCCATTACCTGAGAGAGGGCTGATTTCCAAAATATACAAAAAGCTCAAGAAGCTAGTTATGAAAACACCAAATGATCCAATTAAAAAGTTGGGTACAGAACTAAATAGAGAACTCTCAATAGAGGAATCTAAAATGGCTGAAAGACACGTAAGTGTTCAACATCCTTAGCCATCAGGGAAATGCAAATCAAAGCAACTCTGAGATACCATCTTACTCCTGTCAGAATTGCTAAAATAAAAAACATCAAAGACCATTATCCTGGAGAGGATGTGGAGAGAGGGGAGTACTCCTCCACTGCTGGTTGAAGTGCAAACTGGTATAGCCATTTTGGAAATCAGTATGGCGGTTCTTCAGGAAATGGGAATAGGTCTATCACAAGATCCAGTAATTCCACTCTTAAGCAAATACCAAAGGATGCACATTCTTGCAACAAGAACATCTATTCAACTCTGTTCATAGCAGCATTGTTTGTAATAACCAGAGTCTGGAAGCAAAGTAAACGCCCCTCAAGAGAAGAATAGATAAAGAAAATGTGGTACATTTACACAATGGAGCACTACTCCATTGCAGTGGAAAAGCAAAACAACACAAGACAAAACAAAACAAAACAAAACAAACAAATTGAATCTTGAAATTTGCAGGAGAATGTGTGACTTCTAAAGAATAAAAAAGTAATCTTGTCTGGATGTGGAGCTGATGAGTATTAAACACCCTTTATATGGCCTTCTGAGTGCCTGTGATCCAGAGTCCTGGATTATTGTATTATTCACATTAGTGTATTCACAGTAAAGAAAATGGGGCCCATAATTTTACTATGTAATACATTAACATACCTTTGACAAGATGCTTATGGATTGCACATGATGGTTTCATTTTTACTCTTTTTACATGATCAATTTTGGAATGAATCAGTGGTAATTAAAGAGAATTAGTGAAAATAGTCAAACCTTTTTCTCAGTTCACACACGATCTTTCAAATACTATTCCTTAACGGAATAAACATCTAAAATGATTTTGTTGTGTTTTTATTCCATGCATGTGCTGTCATTTTCCCATGGCCCAGGTTGGTATATTACACAAGAATAGTTTTGTAAAGGATCAAAATGAAAGACACAAATTCTAGTCTTACTATATCTCTTTATCTTGTCTCTTCCTGAAAGTGATCTTGATGTTCATCTTTGCACTTTCTTTTCAATCCATTTCCTCTGATTATTTTTAGGTTAATGTAAGCAAAAGATGAGAAAGAAATAAATATTAATATCCACATACATAACTAAAAGGAAATGTATTACCTTGAAACATAAACATGGATCTATCTCCCTGGAAGGGGAAATAGAAGGGAATTTGCAGCTGGACTGGAGGATGGATATAAGGAGACAGTAATTAGATATATGACTGGAATTGAGGGGTATTTGGAGGCCATGTAGACACCTAGTGTATTGGTAATTTCCTGGGATCTATGAGAATGAGCCTAGTGAAGTGTCCTAGTGGTGGGAGATACAGAGGCCAAACATCTTTTGTACTCAGGCAATGCTGGTAGCAGTGGGACTCGTACATCAAGCCAGCCACAAAACCTCCAACCTACAGTCTATCCTGCCTGCAAGACATTTTGGCAGAAAGGTGGCACAGAACTTGTAGGAGTGCCCAACCAATAAACCTGAGGCCCATGGATGCGGGAGCCTACACTGACCCTGCCTGGATGGCCAGGAACAAGATGCTAGACAGCCCAGAAACCCAATGTGACTGACAATAAATAAATAAGTAAGTAAAACCCAATTATCATCAAAGACGTGTCATCCAGCAAGTGATGGAGCAGATGCAGAGACCCACAGTCACACACCAGGCAGAGCCAGGGGAAGCCTGCAGAAGATAGGTAGGAAGGATTGTCAGAGCCAGAGAATACTGCTAAGCAGAGACTGAAATGACGGACACTGAGCCTCTATCAGTGTGAGCATATATGCTATGATTGTATAGCATAGTGATATTCCTGTGGGCTGCTGAAAGGAAGAGGAGGGTGTATCTGACTCTCTTTGCCTGCATTTGACATCATTTTTCTCCTACTGGGTTTTCCTCTTGTCCAGCCTTGATATGAAGGCTTTATTATGTTATTGTCTTATTATAACTGGTTTTGCCATGTTTGGTGGTGGATAACCCTGGGAGGCTTCTCTCTCTCTCTCTCTCTCTCTCTCTCTCTCTCTCTCTCTCTCTCTCTCTCTCTCTCTCTCTCTCAGTGTCTCTAAGGAAAACAGAGGAGTGGATCTGGGAGAGAGGGGAGATGGGATGAGGGACAGGGAAGAGTGGAGGGAGAGGAAACTGTGACCAGGGGGTAATTAATATATGAGAGAGAGAGAGAAAATAAAACCTATAACTTTTTATTTTAAATGGACAAATACTTTTTTTGAACTGAGCTCTACTGACATTGTCCTGGTGTTACTTGTAAGTAACCCCCACAAAACATCCTATTCACTGTGGGATAAAGTCTCTGGGAACAAGAAGAAAGTGAGAGTCTTTTAGATTACTATTAGATTCTTCCAGCTTCTTACATTAGTCTCTCTGATTATTGCGTGGAAGTGTTTTAAGTGTCTCTTGTTGATTGAATCTGTCAAAAGTGTTCTTGAAAGTATTAGGATGAGATTAATAAAGAGTGATCTTCACAATTCATTTTATTGTGACTTATTCTAACTTTCATAAAATACATAAATATTGAATGTGCAGCTAGGCATGGCTTTACATGTGCGCAGACCTCTGAAAGCATCACTCAGCTCAACCAAATAGAAACTTTCTTTCACTACTGTGTTTTCCATTATGTCTCATTCCTTCTGGTTAATAATTTCTTATCTAGAATGTAATTACTATTTCTTTTCAAACACTATACTGTCCATATTTCTGAATTTCATGTAAATGGAAGAAGATATACTCTTTTAAGCTTAGCTTCATTTATGCAATATATATCACAGAATTTATGTCTGCACAGTTTTCTTACTATCTATATTACAGTGACCATGGGCACTAGTAAAAGTAGGTCAATCACTACATGTAAATAAACTTTATGGTAGGGAGAATTTATTTACATTATTTACAGAATAATACTTATAAATTTTTAGTTGTTAAAATTTCTATGAGATTCAGAATTAACAATAGAATTGCTTAAGGGCTCTGGAGATATTGGGAAACAGAGAAAGGATTTTATATGCAATATGAATGTGAATTTGTACAAGCAGAGGAGTGAGCACAAGGCATTAAGGTGTACATCATTCCCAACATTTGTTTGGACCTCTGTTTGGAAATGATGAGTCTACAAATATAAAACAGCTACAAGGCATCCATGGTAGATTAGGATGGGTCATGATCTCAGTAGGACTGATGTTGTTGAAAAGAAAGACAAGGCATAGATCTAAATTCAGAGGTAATCTCATAAGATCATCTAGACAGAATTGTCATGCATCTTCAGTTTTGTTTTTTTATGGCTTAATGTATCTGAGATCAACTGTGTTCTAAGATTGCTAAATATGAATTTCCAAAATACAAACGATTATATATTGTATAATTTTGAAGTAAGAGGCCATCTTGATCAGTGTGACAAAATCTCACCCTGTCTTCCTCTACTCTTGGCTGAGCCTTGAGAAGAATATTGTTAGGACACCAACTCCTCTACCTTCCCACTGGTAGGAATGTCTCCCAGGGTTACAGATGACTCTTCTCTGTAGTAGGAGCTACATCCTGGTCTTCCTAATTCAGCTTGAAAATGGATGCCAAGCACAAGAGCGACCATACTGATGCTGAGGGCTTTCTTTCATTTTAGTGATGCACTCCTTTCATTTCATTCATTGACTCTTCTTTTTCTCTGACTAATAGCCTAGCTTCCTTACAGTCACTGTAGTAAAGTATGCTGGTGAAAATCACCCCAGGGGAAGGAAGGCATTATTTCCCAGGTCACCATCTATCATTGAGGGAAGTCAGGGAAACATCTGGAGGCAAGAACCATGGCTCCATTCCTACTCATGCCCTGGTTCATGCTTGACTAGCATTTCTATAGCCTTGAATCACCCAAGGAATATTGCTGGTCACAGTTGGCTGGGCCTTCCCATATCAATTAATCAAGATAACATCATCAGGTATGCCTACAGAAAAACATAATGTATACAGTTATGCTTCTCCTCTCAAATGACTCCAAGAAGTGTACAGCTGACTAGGACAATGAGATAAGTTTATAAATGCATAATGAGTGTACAAATATAGGATAAAATGCAATATACAGAGGGGTTATGTAATTCAGAAGCCAAGCTACCCGTCTCAACTAATTTAAAAGTACGTTGTTCTGTCTTCCTTGCATACTCCACATTGGTATTGCTGATATTTAAGCAATTTAACCAACTTTGTAATGGAATTCCAGGCATATACTCTTACACTGTAATGAGTATGTTTTCCCACCGCCGCGCCATCCAGCCACAAATAACACGCAGAGACTCTGTATTTGATATAATGCTGTTGGACACGTGCTGGTTTTTTATTGGCTAGCTCTGTCTTAAATATTAACCCATTTCTATTAATCTAAGTATTTCCACGTGGCCTCATGTTACCGGAGAGATGGCCCAGACCTCTGTTCTCTCCAGTCTCTGCATGTTGACTCCTCCCAACTACTTCCTCTTTCCTCCTAGCCTCCTAGTCCCACTTATCTTGCTTTCTTATTGGCCAACAGTGTTTTATTCATTAACCAACACGAGAAACATATTTACAGAATGACATATCCCATCATTACACTTTTCTTTTGAAAGCCATAATAAATTCCATGTGACTAGCCATACATGAAGGAGGGAGGGTTGGCTCCTATTTCACATAGGATAGCTTGGACAAACTTGCTTTAAAGTGCCTGACCCATTCTTCCTTTGAACTAAGCCTCTGAATACTTGACTTTCTTTTGTCCCCCATTCATGCTCAAAAGCAGCTGTGACAGTCACTGGTACCCCAGGTTTTCAGTTATGTGTGCAGCTTAGTGAACTAAACACTTTCATGATCATTGCTTATTCTATGAATCTAAGTATTTTTCTGTTCATTTTGTTTTTCTAGACAGGACCTCACTCTAGTGAAGGCTTCCCGAGAAGTTGATGTAATTATTCATTCTGCCTCAGGTTCCCAAGGATTTCAAAGAGGAACCACAACATCTAACTATTAATGTACTTCTTTATTTAATTCTCCCTTTTTATTGAAAATCAATTATTTTCTCATATAATAAATCTTGACTACAGTTTACTCTCCCTCTCCCATTCTTCTCCCTCAAATCCATTCCTGCACCATCTCCCTTCAGAAAACAACAGACCTATAAGAGACAGCAACCAACCATGACAAAACAAAATAAAATAAGATGAGGCAAAAGTCCTCACACTGAAGCTGACAAGGCAAACCAGAAGAAGGAAGAGTCCCAAGAGCAGGCAAAAGAGTCAGAGACACATCTAACTCCACAGTTAGGAGTTTCACAAATACACTGAGATAACAGCCACAACACATATGCAAAGGACCTGGTGCAGCCCAACATAGGCCACATCCTTTCCACTTTCAGTCTCTGTGAGTTGATTTAGTTGATTTAGTGGGCTGTGTTCTCCTGGTGTCCTCTATCCCCCCTGACTCCCACATTCCTTCCTTGCTTCTCCTGAGGGATTCCCAGAGCTCTGAGGGGAAGGACCTAGTGGAGACCTCCAATTTAGTCTCTGTCTCTGCATAATATTTCGTTTTGTGTCTCTGTATCTACTACCTGCCTGAGGAAGCCTCTCTGATGATGACTGGACAAGACACCAATCTACTTCAACTATATTTTAATGACCTTCATCCAAACGGAATAGTTAGTACTGAATGAATGGGTTGATGGATATTGGTGTGGTTAATAATGCTCCAAGACTCTGTGTGCACATGCTTGTGTGTGATCATGTACTCAAATAGGAGGTAAGTTAAGTATTTAAGAGATAGGAAACTTTGCATACATTTTTTTTCTTCATTAAATTTTCACAATAAAATTCTAGGTCATGATTTGCTATTCTGGGCATTTAACAGATGAGGAAACCAGAGATGATTACTGCTTTGCTCAAAGTTACAAAGAAGGCAAACCTGGGCTAACCAACAGATCAACTTGAGGACAATACCATCTTTCAGTCTGGTTACAGTATCTCTAGAGGGATTTCCTTTTGCTGAATTTGAAAAGTAAAGCCACAACAACCTTGTAATCTACAGCAAAATGGAGCTTGTAGCTTAGATTTAAGTAATCCAGTGAGTTCTTAAAATTAGCTTGAAGCATTCTCTAAAACAAATAGGATGTCTGTAAGAACCCAAATAAGTGAATACATGGCAATATGCCTGTATTAGTCAAGTTCTCTGGAATAATATAAATTATAGAATGAATCTCTCTCTAATATGAAGGGATTTATAAGAATGACTTATACACTTGTCTCCAGCTCATGCAGCAATAGCTGGCCATGAACAGAAAAACCGGGAAAGCAGTAGTTGCTCAGTCCACAGAGGTGGATGTCTCAGCTGGTCTTCAGTAGACCCTGGAGTTGTGAAGCTGAATGCCAGTGAAGGAGGACTTTCTAGCAAGGTCAGAGCCTACAGGCAAAGACCAGCAACTTCCTTCTTCCAGTAGTCTTTTAGACTTCCAGCAGGAAGGGTTTAGAGGTAGATTTTTCCAGCACAAATGATCTGGATTAAAGTTGTATCTTCCTACCTGAAGACACTTAAGGACTTCCTTCATCGATTCTACCTTCTCATCAGCTGTCAATGCTTCATAACTCCTGGAGACTCTGTGCAGCTCATGAATAACACAAGAGGTGTGTCCAAATGCATCTGCCCTGTCACCTAGCAGGCTTTCTTGCTGCATCCCTCACATGGCCTTCCCACTTATCATTAGACAGCACTCTGCATGTTGCACAAGGGAGTTCTTTCCACAAATTGTATCACAAATTTATTATTATTGAAACCAAAGCTTAATACTGAAACTAAATTTGAACAACTGTAATACAAAACAGTGAATCTACATCTTAAAACCCAATGATGTTGAGAGTGATCACAGGGAAATTCCTTGGCCTGCACAGAAAGGACTACCAAATGGAGAGGTCAACAGAGAAGAATCCAATGTTTAATGCACTGTATTTCACAACTTGTTCTCACCAAATCTCCTGCTCCTATTTATGTTCTAGAGATTAAAAGATTTCCATGGCAGGATATCTCTGTATTAATGATCTTCTGAAGTATCTACATAACCAAACTTTTGATAAATCTTCACTCCATTTTGTGACCAAAAAATATTCAAGAAATATAATAAAATAGTCACTTGTGCATTTCTTACTAATTTTTTATTCATTCATGCATATCTTCTGTTTTTAAAGAGAAGGAAAATCCTGTTCTGACAATTTGATTCATGCTTATGCTACTAAAATGACATTGAACCAAGAAGACACTCACTATGTGTGAAAATGAAATGATCCCAAGTAGAGGGAACGTGCATCAGAACAGATTGCATTAAAACAGTCCTGCTCTCTGCAATTCATAATTGACCCATTTTTGTAGATCTACTCAAGGAAACGAGGGATGATAATATACTCAGGGGGTGGTCAGGGCAGGGGTTGGGGTTGAGACTGGTGTTGTCTGGGCGATCTATACCACAACAATTCAATTTACCCAGATAGATTGTCTGATGCATCTCAACTACAGATATCAAAATAGCTGACTGTGGGAGACAGTTTAGCCATTTCTGTCTTTGTTTTGTTTCCAAGGCGTATTTCCCATCGTGCCACCATGTGATGCTTCCATTATAATGGTAAGTTGTCTATTGTGTTCCAGGCCATGTGGGGTAAACCCTGAGAGACACATATTTATGCAATTTAAGACCCTTACTATTGTTTCAAGGGGTCTTGTTCACCATCTCTCCCAGATCAAGAAGAAACAGACTCAGGTATCCAATTGTAAATTGCATTTAATGAAATACTTGACTGTCTGAAATAACCAACCACTCTCAGTTGTGAAAATACAGCAGAGAGCTATGAATGTTCAATGACAAAAAACAAAACAAAACAACAACAGCAACAAAAAACCAAAACCAAAACAAAACCAAAAAAACAAAAAACCAAAACCAAAACAAAACCAAAAAAACAAAAAACCAAAAAAAGCAAAAACAAAACCCAAACCACCAACCAACCAACCAACAACCAACCAACCAACCAACCAACCAACCAACCAACCAAAAAAACTTGTCTTTGATTCGTTAGATCACTGACCACATTATTTAACACAATTGAATGAAATCCCTCACAAACTTCTCAAAAGCCCTTTCCTCAGGGCTAGATTGGGCCAAATTAAAAATGAAAACTAACCATTACATTAATTAAATCCATAGTATGATTTAAATGTTATGACCTTATATCAATAACCATGAAGGTGCTATGTGACCCAAAAGGAAGGTCACAGTGGAAGCCTAAAAATGCTTATATAGAGCCTACTTCACATGATAGAACTCATTCCCATTACCCCTAAGTGGGCCTCAAACCTGTAGCTTGCTAGCTAGGTCAGAGGCCGTAGAGTAGAACTTACAACTATTTTTCTACTAGAGCAACACAGCAAAAAATTGTCTCTACATCATAATCTTTATAAGGACACCTGTCTACCCTCATTTGCAGTAGATGGTGGTTAATACAGAGACTCACTGTTGGTCATTGCACAGAGGCTAAGAGACTGGAGTGCTCAGCTCCAGTGAGACAGCTGTGTCACACCCCTCCCACAAAGGCTAAAGGACCATCACAGAAGGGTGTAGAAACTCTAAGAGCCTGAGTAAATTGTGTACCCTGAACATTACAGTTTATCAAACACATGAACGCAGAGCTGCTGGGATTGACTCAGACAAGATCAAGATATCCAAAGGCCAGAATGAATGAGAAAGGGGCCAGGAAATTGCACTCCTAGATAAGAACTTATTTGCAGTTCTTGGTTTCTGGGAAGAGTCAATTTTCCTCAGGGACATACTCCCGAGAAGCTGCCTAGCTCCAGGAGATGATGCCACATCCAATGACAAACTGGCAGCATTGAGTGGACTCAGTGAAGGGGTGGCCTGAGACATACAGAGGGGCAAAAGACAGGCAGATGATAGATATTTATATAGATAGGTAGGTAGGTAGATAGATAGATAGCCAGATAAATAAATAATAGAACACCTAGGGAGACAGGAGGAGAAAATAGCATACAGGGCAAGGAAGAAATTGGATGAAGGGAATGAAGAGAGGATTTGATTCAAATATATTATAGGTACACATTACTATGAAATAAAATGTGTTACAAGAAAGGCTAAAGTGGAGAATATAAATGTATTACTCTCCTAGGTCATAATTTATCACTTCTCTAATAATTAAAAAAAATTCTAGAAGATGCAAAGTAGTATTTGACTTAAATTCTCCAAAAAAACAAGACTGACAATCACAAGAGGGGAGCAAATCTCATTAATGTGAGGTTGCCTAGCAACCAGCTCCACATACCATGGTGAAGCCCTTTGAGTGTCTCACAGCCAAGAACGCCCAGCGTGAAGATCAATTATGAAGACAGGAGATGAAGACAGAAATGAAGATGTTAGCAAAATGCTCCACAGAGTAAAATAATATTCAGATGCTACGAGGCAAAACCACCATAAACACCTCTGCTTATGCATTTCCTTCCTGCAGGGACATGTGTACAGATATGCAGGACTTTGAAAATAAAACTTTATAATTTCAAAGTAACAAATCTTGGGCCAGAAGCAAGCACTGGTGATGTTTCATATCGCATCTAAGCCATCTCTGGGAAGACAAGGATGTGTTTGAGTATTTTTGTTTTTGTTTTTGTTTTTATCCTTGTTTCAGCTTGTTTTAAAATGTAACTGATGGGAGATGTTATTCTGTATATATGTTTCTCATACTGGTTGATAAAGCTCTGTGGCCAATAGAAAACTAGATAGGCGGGGCTAGGAGACTAGGAGAAGGAAAGAGGAAATGGGAAGGGGGAGTCGAGATGTAGCCCAGGGAAGAAGCAGGACGCCTGCTGCGGCTCCCCGATAAGACGACCACGTGGAAATACTTAGATAAGTAGAAATGGGTTAATAATTAAGGCAGAGCTAGCCCATAAACAATAATGGTAACTGGCCAACAGGATTGTATCAAATACAGAGTCTCTGAGTGTTATTTGGGGCTGGTGCGGCTGTGGGCCCAGACTGGCGGCAGGCGGGATGGAGCTGGCGGGAAGGAACAACCTGCCGTAACATGTAACTTTTGGTTGACAGAGGAATATTGACTAAACTATTTTTGTATTCAGAACTGTGGGATTTTACATGGTATTATATGCAGATTAAGTAGCAATTCCTCTGTCTTTGCACATTAAAGTTTTCACTTGTCATTGGAACTATCATTCACTAGGTCAAATGGATTAAGAGGCAGGAAAAAGGAAGACTCCTATTCTAAATGTGTCTTTTATTTGTTGAACAACAAGCTTGTTAAATGTGACCTGAGTATCTAGAAGTTTCCATTCTACCAGCAACTGTAATGTTGAACACAGGTTTTCTAGTAATCTGAAGTATTGAATTTAAAGACTTGAGTATGCAAATTTCAGTCTAAGGATGGAGATCTGATGTTCTGTTGCATGGACAACAGGGACAGAAGTTTCCCAGCTCCAGAGGGACAGAGTAGGAGAGACAGGAGCTCATCTACCCCTCTGCCTTACTTGAACTGTATTCATAGAAGAGTGTCCCAGGCCCAGAGGGACAAAGTAGTTCAGACAAGGGTTTTGATGGTATGCCTTTTCCTGTAAAAGCTGAAGTACCTCTCTAGCTCAAGGATGTCCTTTCCTGTGGGCATTTTAAAAGGCTTTATAAAAATATTTATAATGCCAAATATGTGTCAAACATTACAAAAATTTCTAGCATCCTTATACAACATTGCAGGTTTTTTTATGTTTTATTTATTTTTCTTATTTTACATATCGATCCCAGTTCCCTCTCCCCCTCTTTCTCTCTCCCTCCACCTCTTCCTTCTTCCCTCCTTCCCTTCCTCCCATGGCCCCAGACCAGCCTTCCATCCCATCTCCCCCCCCCACTCCACAGGGAGGGTGGTGCCTTCCAGGAGATGGTCCTGGCTGTGTTCTTGGTAGATTACGCTGGCCTTGAATTCACTGAGATCCACCTGCCTCTTCTTGCCAAGTGCTGGATTAAAGGGTTGTGCCACCACACCTGGATTATCTGTGGCTTCTTATCACACATTTTTACCTTATTTTTTTTATTACTTTTTTTGTTTAAATACAATAGTTACTCTTTTGAAATTCTTTTTCCATTTATATTTTATTCATGGTCAACTTTATATCTGAACACACATCTTAATCTCTTATGGATCACTCTCAGATTCAGAGATGCATATCTTACTGATCTTCAAAACCTGTTTCACATTTAAATTTGGGGAGGTAGATTTCTATACAAATTATTTCCTAAAAATGTCAATGTAATTTTACAATAAGGTTGTGAAAATATTTTGTTTTCATTATTTGTTTAATCTACATCTCTCTTACTTCTTTGATGTAGGTAAAATTGAACATGTCCTTGTTAGATTTTTGTCTTCTTATTTTGTCACTATATGGACAATGTAGTCAGAGATTCATAGATAATATCTTACTAGCTTTAAGCTGATTCTGACATTTCATTGGCTTGTATATCACCTTTTCTAGTCAAAATCAATATATGATAATTAAGCATACATATCTATCATCTATGCACCAACCTACACCCATCAACATCTCTCTATGTGTTTCCCAACACTGACAGTTTATGTGGACACACCTAGAACAAGCTTTTTTAGAGAGACATTTTAGCCTCAGTGTGGGAAGGTGTTCATTGCTAAATTGTGTTTATATTTTAATTCAGAATTATGCAAGTAAAGTCTTGGGATTTTTTTTAATGAGGGAAAGTATTTATCTTGAAAGTAGAGTTTTATTTGTTTATCCCCATAGTATACATCTGATAATTTTAATTTTGAAAACAATTATAATTTCAGCAAAGAAATGTATTCACTATGAAAATCTACCCAAGAAGTCAGATACAAATTCATTTAAGTTGTTGTTGTGTGTCTGTGTTGTGAAACTTTTCTTCTTTACACTTTTTGAGTGTCGACATTATCTTAAGATAGACCAATGTCTTTGTAGAATTCTCTACTAGCACACAGAACTTTACACAGTGTTGGTTTTCATTAAATTCAATTTTTATAAATGTTTATAGTGAAGAGATAAAACTACTTTACAGCTCTGTTTGCTTTTAGAATGTATTCACTTTTAGATATATACATGCCTGACATTACTTCCTAGGATTGGTAAGGTTCACTTTCTGACAGATATTAAGTGCCTTCTTAGCTTTGAAACATACTTAATAGTTGGAAAATATATGCTAAATATGATTACTGTGGTCTGCATGCTGCAGAGATAATTCAGTGGTAGAGGGGTTACCTACCAAGCTCAATCTATAACTAAGTGAATAGATAAATGGTAGGAAACCAAACTCCAATCTATTGATGACAAGTCGAGAAGCACTCAGGTTAGCATGGTGTCATAAGGATAAACTCTCATGAAAGAGGTCAGTGTCTAACATCATTTTATCTCGTGATAACACAAATAGAAGTCATCCTTTACACTATGAACTCTTAGGAGCATTTGCTGGTTAGAGCTTTCTGTCTACAGAGCTGTGAGTGCAGAGGTCTAGCTGTTAGCCAGTCTCTGCTATTTCACAGTAGCAGCTTGAGCTGAGGAGGGCAGTGAGGAATCAAACCATCATTTCCTTGTTGGGCCACTCACTGATAATATATAATTAAACGTCATGATTTTTATGCCGAGAAAACACCATAGGAAGTTTGAAGAATAGAAGAAAAGGGCATAAAATGAGACCAGTAGTTAATGAACTACCCAGTGGCTTAAGATGTCAAAGCATCTATTTGTTTTCTCAGCTCTATGGTGAACTAAACTTTTGAAATCCTATGGGATTATCCAGCTATAACAAATGAAATAGAACAATTAATACTCTGTTCCCAATCTAATTCACAATGGCATGTTGGAATAATGCACATTCACCCAATATCTAGATGAAGGAATCCACTGTGCCAGAGAATAAATTCTTTTTTTTTTTTTTTTTATCATTTAATGGTTTATTAACTGAGTGGGCCCAGAGATTCTCTAAGATGCAAAAGGATATACTCTACATGTATTTATGAAACAAGCACCATAGACACTTATACAACCATTTTTAAAAAGAAACATCATGTTTCAGTTGTCTTAGTAGCATGCATACGTATGTATGCATGTATTATTCATCCCTCGGGCCATCTTCTGCTAGATCAAAAATTTTATTTGCTTGCAATCTCCACATTAATTAACCAGTGTGTTTAGCATATTGGGTTGCATTGTGATTCTCTTCTAAGTCTTTCATATACTTGTCCAAATGTTTCCTTTATTTCTCTGTCCTCCCTTGAACACAGAACACAATTACTTTAAACACATTTTTCATTTTCAGTTATAATCCAGGCTGTGAAATGTTTGCCCAAAGTGATCATTTTGGAAGTGGCTTCCATTTGTTAGCTTGTCATGTGTGTTATTAATCTTGAAAGTAGAAAATTCATAGACATATAACTATGTTGATATATGATGGAATACACAAAAGCTTAAAGAAATTTGTCTGGAAGAAGCTGATAGACATACAGGGATATTTGTAAAAGTTTGATGGTTTTGAAATAAATGTTCAGTAGCCACGTTTAATCTTATATAAATGACTATCCAGGTTCCAGCTAGACAATTTTGAAATATCACATAGAAAACATTCACCTAAATTTATTCAAACTAGGATCACACAATTTTAAGATTAGTAGAAAATATAGTTTTGTTCATAAGCCTCAAGTTTAAACACTATATTGCTGACCATGGCCTCTCGTTTGGAATCACAGTTATCTGTACAGACTTATACAGACATATCTATCACTTCAAAATCCTTTTGAGACAAGAGATGTTTGTCCTTTTCACTTCTTTAACATTTGTTTCTAAATTAGATCTGTTACTGAATTTTTAACAGTTCTTTTTCCTTAAATATGTGTGGATTTCCAGTAAGGATCTCTGTCTCCCTCATTTCTCTTTATATATCTAGGTCAGTAATATATGTGAAACAGTAACATAATAAATAAAAATTGTATTTAATTGTGACATTTGTTATTTAGACTATCTAGTTAAGATTGTCACTATGTTTATAAGACAGAAAATCCTGTCCAAAAAAAAATATGAAGATTTCAAAGGAACAGCAGAATTAGGATCCAATGACCCTCTGTCTTAGCGGCTGTGACCTCCCACTCTCCCCTCTTTCCACGTGTTATGCTCTCAGTATTCTTGATGGTTCCGCCTCGTGTCTGAATTATTCACATTTTGTAGCAGGAATTTGAAGGTAACACATTGTAAGGAAACATAACTCTGAGAACAGCAGGGTCTGTCAGCGTCTGTACCAAGACTCTCTGTGCGCTGCCTGGTCAACAGCACAGCCTTCTGCTCAGCCTGCGCAGGGAGATAGTGCTTCCTTGGTTTCACTGAGGAGACGTTAGTCACAAGTGTGTCATTCGGCACTGAGCATACTGCCCAGTGCTGCTGCAGACAAGGTCAACTTAAAACACAGAACCTGGAAATCTAAGCACTAGTTCTTTGAGTGTTATTTGACATTAAAATCTGGAGCTATTTAATTTTCTTTATCTGTGGCATAATAACGTTATTCCAGGTTTCCTTTTCATTTCTTATTTTATTGACAGAGGTGGTTAATATTATTGACAGTTCATTGACTATACCCAAGATCCCCATTTCCTTTCCCTCAGCTCCACCATGCCATGGGCCACTCTACATTCTCAGGGCCCCACACAGACTTCCTGTGACAGCTTGTCCTCACTGTGATATTCTCTAGACTTTAGAATCACCTGGGAGACTTGGGTTGTGTCTGTGAATATGTTTCTAGTGATTTTTAAAGAGGAGGTAAGGCTGGTTCTGAATGTGGGCAATACCATCCCATGGAATAATAATAATAAAAAAGGAATATTAGAACCTAAACATCCCCATTCATCTCTTTCTGCTTCCTATGGACTCAGACATCGTTTTTTCCTTCTCAGAAGAATGGGATTTTGTATTTCCTTTTTAAATTGTGAGGCAAAATAAGCTCTTCCTTTCTTACTTTTAAAAAGTTTTTGAATTAAAACATAATTACATTACTCTTTTTGACCTCCAACTCCTCCCACTCTTTCTTCTGTTCTACCTCAAATTCTTGGCCTCCTTTTCTATAATTGGTGTTGCACACATACATATGCTTGGTCTATTTGGTGTCACTTATGTGTACATTGTTTCAGAGCTGGCCAATTGCTATCGAATAATTAAATTAGGGGTTCTTCTGTGGGGAAGACTATTTCTCCTGCTCTCAGCATTCCTTAATTACCTATAGTTCCTTATTTATGAATGGAGCCCTGTGAGATTTCCCCCATCCATGTTGTTGGTGTAAACGCTCCGGTCTTATTTAGGTAGCCACTTTGATGATGCGATGGGTGATGCTATGACCGGACACAGTGAATTTGTCCATAATACAAATCTTGCACTCAAGGCTTCTGAGTTACTGTTCTGAGGGTTTCCTCTCAGTAATTAAAAAGGGAACTAACACACTTTTCAAAGGAGAAAGTGATTATTTGATATAGAACTAGTCAAGTTAAGCTAGACTTAATGGAAATGTGTTTAGTTATTTTAATGAGTAAATAAGATAAACTATATTCCCATACCTGATTTGTAGTCTATACAAATGATTAATGTACAGAAAGGCATAAAGCATTTCTCTTGGCAGAGAAATGATGATAGATTGTTCTGTAATCAAAGTCTCCTATTCAGTGGTGTAGTTCTGACACATAACATTTCAGTTTCCTTTAAGTTTGAAGCCTTATTGAGAAAATCATAGTTTGAGACAGATATTTTTCGTAATTCTTCATAACTCTTCACATTTTCAAAATGTGTTCTAAATGTTCCCTGTGTTATCTGCATACTGTATGACTGGCATTCTAATTTGAAGAGATTTGAAACAGTGTATATTTCAAGCCAGACATCATATTTTAAACATTAGATGCTCTAAATTGTTTTCCCTTTCTTATTTCCATGTCACTCTTACTTCAGGTTTTGGAGAGATCTGTGTAGTACCCTATTTCTCACAGGCTATCTTCTGTCTGTTATCATCTACTGTTCCCTTAGGATGCTTCACACATTTACATTGAGAATAAGTAAAGTCTAGTAAATAAACAACAGAGGATTTAAATTTTGAGGAATACAGGCTTAGAAATAGCAGACAAGACTTTTCTTTTGTGAGTTGTCTAGGTTTGAAATGAAGTGTGGATTAAAGCTCCTCTTTAAAGGGAGTGGCTTACATAGAGCACATTTAGATCAAATGCAATGAGAATGGCGCACGGTGTGGTTTGCTGGAGACAGAGGTTATGGGTACTTTCAAAGGAATAGGTCTTTGCATCTTCACATAGACAGGCTATATGAAGCATGAGTTATAAAGAGAAAATTCTAAGAAAATTTTAATGATGTGCATGTTTTTTTATTTTGCTTTCTTGAGACAGGGTTTCTCTGTGGTTTTGGAGGCTGACCTGGAACTAGCTCTTGTAGACCAGGCTGGTCTCAAACTCACAGAGATCAACCTACATCTGTCTCCCGAGTTCTGGGACTAAAGGCATGCGCCACCACCACCCAGCTCATGTGCATTTTTTTAATGTGTAGAAAATTTTCACTTAGGTAAAAAAAAAAAATCTATGCTTGCCATCAATTCTTTGTGAAGTGACCCCAACTCATTTGTGTTGATTTTGATGTGTGTGTGTGTGTGTGTGTGTGTGTGTGTGTGTGTGTGTAAACATTATGGATATTACTGGAGCTTCAATGTGAGTCAGCATATTTCATCCCTGCTGTTCATTGCATCATTTACTAAAGAATGTTAGCGGAGCACAGATGCCCTGCCAGCCCTGTAAAATTCATAGTCTCTGTTCAATCCTCACCTCCATACCGAACACCTGAGGGCCTGTGGAGTCGTTTAGGCATTCTGTTTCCTCATCTGTAAAGTCGATGTTAACAGCCCCTGCTTTAAGACTGTTCTGAGAATAAAGCATTCAACATAACATGAAGCGCCTAGAAATACATATGTTCAAAGAAAGGATGTGGTTTTCTCTCTGCACAGTGGGGCAACCAATTGCATTCTCGTGATCTGGGTCCACAGGAACACAGAAGATCATGTGACTGGCGTCCTTTGTTACTGAGATACACAACAGGGTTATTCACCATGATGCAAATGAGCTGTGATGCTGGGGTTGCCTTGGCTCTCATTGTTCAGAATACGGCATTTCTGCATCCCTGGTAAAACTATCAGTGATTTATTTCATTTATGGAATCCATCTGTTTCATCCCATTTAGGAGTAACTCGCTAGCTCCTGTGTTAGAATGTGAAGACTATTTCTTGTATACTTATATTTCGTTATTTTAAACTCTAGACTCTACCAAACCCGCCTAACAATTAAACATGGATTTTCACTAAAGTATGAGCTCCCAGTGTGGGAAAGCAGGAGGTCTTGTTGGTGGTGATGGTTTCTCACCCTCTGGATGGAGAATGTGAGACTTCACAGAAGTGTCTTTGCTTGATCTCATCAGAGCTAATTAGGTCATATCCCACATGAGGTGTTTTCTCTAGTCGACTGCAGAAGACAGTTCTCCATCTCAGCATATCGTTCCCACATCATTACTCCCGTGGCTGATGATATTTGCATGGGACATTTAACTGACATTGGAACCTCTCTCAGAAGTCTGCTCACAAAATAAATCATATTGAAATTATACTTCTGTAAGGTTGGTCTAGGCCAGTGACCAAATGACCAGCAGCATTTGGTTTTCTATACAGAAATAATTTATTATGCACATGAATATATAACTCCATACACACAGCAGGATATACAATTCCACTTATATAGAAAATCCAATAAATAGGCTGCTAATATTATTAATAAATGTATACATCTCATAAGGAAACCTTGCAGAGCTATTGGGAAAAATAACAGTAGCTTTAATTTAATAGAGCCACAAGGTCTTATATACTAGACACAAGAAAAATCAAGAGCTATGCATCTAATTTATAAATAGACCATAGTCACTTTCTGGATGTGTTAAAAAAAAAAGGTTAAGCTGAGGTGCTGTAAGACCCCCCCCAAAAGAAAGTATTCAGTTTCCTTGTGATGTGTGTAAAGTGTTATACCAATGTACAGGATTCCATTAGGATATTTTACAGAAAGATTATGTATTATTCTAAAGAACCAATACAAATGATACAGTCTCTAATGTAGAATGTGATTATCGGAGTTCAATAGCATGATACAGAGAGCTGCACATTCCCCACGTTGGCTCCTCTGAGGGTCACACTGTATAAAGTTTGGAGGCATTTTATCTTCTGTAACTTTACTTGAAAATTATTAAAATGGAAAAACTAGTGCTCTAATACAAGAAATACTCAAAACACGCCATAGACATTTGGGTAAATACAAGTTTGCATTTTTTTGTTTGTTTTTACATCACTAAGGATCAAGCCCTGGCCATTCTTTGAACACACTGAGAGAGCGCCCTCCTCATTTATACCATAAGTTTTAACTGGAAATTAAGAAAGGCTATCATTGCTTCATTCCAAATGGGTGTTTCACATCAATAATGGAAACATTAAATACCCTTTATGTCTGCAAATATAGCATTTCTAACATATAATATTTTGTTTTAATATTGACATGGCATTATAAAGTTACATGTTAGCCATCGAAAGCTCTTGTGAGAGAGATTGTGATTCAGTACAAGAGAAAGTAGTACAACAATAAGAGGATTTGTGGAGTTGGGGCTCAGTGACAGTAGGTCCTGGTCATGAATGAAGCCTTATTTAACACCCAGCACCAAAACCATACAAAAATTCTGCTCTGCTTTCATTTCAACTGCTTTCAATTATTCTTCATGTCTCATTTTGATTCTTCGGTCTTGGATCAGTTACTTAATTTACATTTGATGCTAAGTTAATGGATTCTTCAAGTGGAAACACATTCTTTTTGTTTTTCTTAAGTATCACTATGGCCCCATAAATTATTTTGAAGTCAACTTTTTTTTTTTCTGACAGATTTACTGTATTGCCTTTTGAAATATTCTTCCAGGCAACACAGAATATGCTGGTAACTGCTGAACAACTCTTCTTACTAGTAGTTGACCAAATGAATACTCTGTAGTTTCCAATCTATTTGACTGTGTCAAGTCTGGAAGGCTAGTCATTTAATAACACAGGAAAATTCTCAAATATTTACTAAAAATGAGACACTTTATAGATAAGATGTAAATAGAGATCATCTTGTTATGAGTTGTTTTTTCCCTGCTGGTCTGGTCCCGCCGCCATGCCAGCCCCCAATAACATGCAGAGACTCTGTATTTGATACAATGCTGTTGGCCAGTTACTATCATTGTTTATCGGCTAGCTCTGTCTTAATTATTAACCCATTTCTACTATTCTAAGTATTTCCACGTGGCTCATCTTACTGGCCAGAGTGGCGGCGCTGGCGTTCTACCTTTCCAGGCTCTCCATGTTGACTCCTAATACTTCCTCTTTCTTCCTTGCCTCCTAGTTCTGCCTATCTTGCTTTCCCATTGGCCGCATGATCTTCTCTCCAGACTCTACATGCTGACTTCTCCTTACTACTTCCTCTTTCCTCCTAGTCTCCTAGCCCCACCTACCTTGTTTTCCTATTGGCCAACAGTGCTTTACTCATTAATCAGTATGAGAAACATATTTACAGAATGACATCTTCCATCTTTTAGTAAGAGCAAAATATAATTCTGAGACAAAATAACTTTATACTCTCTCTTTGGATTAAAAGTAGCAAAAGCCTCATTTGCAGCTAGAATAATTCTAGGGCCAGTCACTTATGAAGTCATAAATAATTCTTCATCCTCCCATACAGCCTCTTCTCTCTGTCTTATATCTTTTCCATTTTAGTTTTCAGGCTAAAAATAACTTCTTCAACAATAAACTCATAGAACTCAACATAAAAAAATTTGTAAAACATGTAATGTTTAGAAAGGAATTATGGCTCTGGGGATGCATCTCATTGGTAGATTATGTGAATAACAGGCATAATGTCCTGGGATGTATATTCAGCACTGATAAAAATGAAAAAGCAGAAAGAAATTATATTGATCATAAAATATTTTACAGTCTTTTCTCTATATGGTTTTATGTTAATGACACTAACAATAGTTAGTAGAAGTAATTGGAATTTATACAAAATTAAGTCTAATACACATATTTGAAATTCTCAAGAATAAAAGCAGTATAATAAAAATAAATGAAATATACAAAAATTACAAAAAAAATAACCCCACACTCACACAAAATAGAGACACGATAAAGCTGGAGGGCAGGGTGAAATAAATCATGCCCATAGTTCTGGTGTCTTTCTGCCCTGGGCTGCTGCCTCCACATCATTCAGAACACAGCGTTCTCATACAGAGATGACCCTGTTACATACTGACTTGAAATAAAATGGGATTATGTTTCTGATGATGAGCAATGACATTTATTTTTGCTTTTGCTGAGGATAAGACAATAAAATGATCTGGACGTCATGCTAGTAAATGAAATGGAGTGAGAATCCAAGAGGAAACACGAACACATGAAGATTTTTCCAACAGCTTTTCAAAAGCATCTTAGAAAATGCAAGTGCAAGGTTTTGTTTCTATCAACAATGCTTTTCAGAAGGATTGAGTCAACTGTTTTTCTACACACAGATGGCAAAGTCTTCCTTCAGAGCTCCTGATACAGCAGAAGAGTGTGGAATGAGAAAGTCAAGTCAGCAAGAGTGTGACCATTCAAGAGTCCAGCCCCACATTATTTCAACTATATTGATTGTAGCGAGAAGAGAATCCAGGAAAAATATAGTAAAACTTTCATTCTGAACATGATCACAGGTGACATGGGCACACATACCCATGTGCTGAGCTGTGTGAAGGTCTGCAGCTCTGTCTACAGACCTGAGTCTGAAGGACACTTGGTATCTTCTGTGTCTGTACCTGAGTCTGGGGGATACATGGCATTCTCTGTGTCTGTACCTGAGTCTGGAGATACATGGCATTCTCTGTGTCTGTACCTGAGTCTGGGGGACACTTGGTGCTCTTTGAATAGGTGTTTAAATCTATGAATCAGGAGAAGCTGCCAGGCTTGGTCTGACATGATGTTAGAAAACAAAACTGAATAGAACAAATGAAATATTAAAGTAAGAAGCAGAGATGAATGCAGGAGATAGAAAATATAATTGGGTAGAACAAAAGGAGGCCACCAAAGAGAGGAGATTGGAGACGCAACATGATTGAAGGATTGCAGTTATGGGTATACACACCCCCCTTGTCATTCACATATGGTGGTTCTGTTGTGCTACCTATTTCAAGACCATTTTTAGGTTCCCTGTAATTCACACCATTTTGTGGACATAGTCCTGACTGAGGAGGAGTAGTAGCCCTAGGATAGTATTTGTCTTTGGACTTATATCCATTCACAGCTCTGGTGATAACAGATTCGGTGTTTTAGTCAGGCTGAGGAATCACAGGCCCAGCTGGATAAAACCCTGATTTTATTTATTTTTAGTTTATTATTTTTTCTTATTTTACATATCTATCCCAGTTCCCTCTGCCTCTCATCCTTCCATTCTTCCCCCACCCCCCACTCTGTCTCATTCCCCACCTACTCCCCCGGGGAATCCAGGGGGGGATCATCAAAATCTGTCAAGTCATTTGGAGTAGGGCCTAGGTCCTCCCTCCTGCCTCTAGGTTAAGGGAGTATCCCTCCACGGGGAATGTGTTCCCATAGTCCTTTTGTGCACCAGGCACACATCCTGGTTCCACTGTCAGAGGTCCCTTAGACTGCCCAGGCCTTCTAACTGAGACCCATGTTCAGGGGATCTGAGTCAGCCCAATGCTGGATTCCCAGCTATCAGTGTGGGGTTCGTGAGTTCCTCCTTGTTCAGGTCAGCTGTTTCTATTGGTTTCTGAGATTTTCTTAAGGACTGTCACATTTGCTAGAGTCTTTCTGTCTCTCTGGGGGGCAGTAGGTTAAGTAGGCATAGATCAGTGTCTGGCGTGAAGTCCCTTTTCTGTTGCAGGAGGATTCTTCGAGCTTACACAGCACACTTATGGAATCATAAAACCCTTGTGTCTTGATTGCAGAATCCTTGTTTCCCTCATATTTCAAAGAGCAACCCCAAAGACAAAGTTGAAGCCTGAGCTCCAGCCGCTGTGGCATCGTGAATCAGACCATTCGCTGAAGGGCATGCAACTCATGGACCCCCTGTCCTTCCCTCTGTACTGACCTTTCCTGCCTCTCTATCCTTAACTCAGTCACAGACTGTAACTTAGAGGCAGCAGAATACCATGCCTGGAACTTTGAAATGTTAACAGATCGCTTTGCCAGCCTTTGAGATTTACTCTTGGTGTTCTGAAGTAAGTGCTGGCAAGGTCCAGTGCAGATCACACAACTGATATGATGTTGATAATTCACCTAGTTATTTCTTCAACCATAGCACAATCTTTGCGTGTACTTACCCATTCTCTATCATAGTGCACATTCCTAGAGTAATGACACATGCTGTCTGTGCACAGATGCATGCTGAAAGGGGAGTGTGTGACACTGTGTCCTTACGTATTAACTCCCAGTGTCAAGGCAGCAGGCTTGCCTTTGCTGAACTCTCCTACCCTGCATTCACTCATTTGCAATGCTCTACTTCACCACTTAGAAATCATGAAGATACACACAATGCCGCAATTAGAAACTATCTCTTCAGCTAAATACTCAGCAAAGTCCCTCATGCTAGGGTGTGCCCATAAATATTTAATGAGGAGATAATGAAAAGTACATCATCTATGCATAAAATGTATCACTCAAGACAATTCACAAGTTCAGATAGTATTAGTTGAAACCTTACTGTTTGCAATGAGATATGTGAACAAGATGCCAAAGCAAAAACATTGAATGAGAGAGACAATCAGAGCTCTGTGGGGATAGAATGAACAGAAAACCAGATTTTACTAAAACAATCATAGAAGTTCTATGTGTGGATACAGCAGAGTGCATCTCAGGGACAATTCAAGGATGGAGGAGCACACTGGGCTGGTTCTGACAAGGACACAGCACTAAATGGATATAACTGGGATGTGGCTTCACAAAGTGCATTCAGGTGAAAGACACATGATCGTAGGAGATACTTTTCTTACTGCAGCTTTCCCCTAGGTCTTTGCTTTCTCTTCAAGTGAACTAGAATGGGATGGATTCATTTTGCTACCCAAGGTTTTGAGATTCTTTCTAAGGCATATACTTTTCTTCTGTCTCTTACCCCAGATTCACACAAGTTTCCTTTCTCAATAGAAATGTTGCTCCTTTAAAAATACCTCCCCTGTATCTCCTCTCTTCCTCTCACACTGAAAATAGATGACCTCAGCCTGCCTGGCCAGCTTGTCTTACTCAATAAAACTTTGAACATTTATCATGGTTATAATTAAATACAATGATTTTGAATCTCTTGTTCATGATCCTAATGCTTTTATCCCTGGACAGTGGATGTTCACTACATTTGTAGTAAATCACTCAACAAACATGAGCTTTCTGATGGAGATCTGAGCATATCCACTGATGTCCTCATCCTGAAAACCCCTGCTTGAACTGACCTCCAGCACTCTGGGTGATAGCTGATGGTACACGGTGGAGAGTCTTCTAGGTGGGTGGAGAGTCATGACAATAAAAACTGAAAATGTTGGGAACCAAATCATTTCCTCATGACAGTGTGCAGAATCAGACGGCTGTGGATGACAGTGCACAGAAGCAGATGGCTGTGGGTATTTCCGAAGATGCTGAGAGACCTCACAACATTTCATTTTGAATGTTGAACAAAGGTTCTCTTTCCTGAATTCTGAAGGTCAGTCTCTACCTGACCTTTGTCATTAAAGCCTTTAGGAGTGTGAGGCCCATCTGAATCTTTCTCTGCCACCCATAATAATAAATTCTCCCTGTTAAATCCCCTGTACTCATGAGTCCATTGCAATGTTTTGTTTTTGTTTTGTTTTTTGTTTTTTGGTTGCAACACTCCCATCCATCCTCCAAGACTTAATGCATCTCTGAATCTCTGAGACTCTCAGTGCACTTTTAAAATTAATCCTATAGTACTTTATCCTTTAAAACATATTTTAAAGCTGGAGAGATGACCAGCTTACTGCTTAAAGACACTGGCTGCTCTTCCAGAGGACCTGAGTTTAATTCCCATCACCTGCATGGGGCCTAGCAACTGTCTGTAACTATGGTTTCAAGAGATCCTATTTGGGATTCTGTGTGCACTTCATTCATTTGGTGCACAGAAACACATGCAGACAAAATACCCATACACATAAAAAGAAAAATAATAGATAAAGATATTTATTCAAATGTATCTATGTGAATATTTGCTACCTTTGTCTATGTAAATGGAGTTCAGAAGAGGGTATTGGGTCCCAGGAATTCAAGGCAGTTATGGACCACTGCATGAATCTTGGGGATTGAACAAGGGTCCTGTGGAAGAGCAGCAAGCATCCATAACTGCTGAACCATCCCTCCAGCCCGCAGACATCTTCTCCCTGTCACAGTGTAATCATCTTCTGCTTGCTCCCATGGCAACTGGATCTCTTCAACAGGGCACTGTTTCTGAAGCCTTCCCAGGTTCCTGAACTTTCAGATGTGGACTCTTGTTACCACTCATTCCTGTGCATTGACTGTTGAGCTTGTCAGGACCAGGAGGTTCTGCAGTGAGTAGGGCAACCCATTCATTCATCGTAGACTGAATTCTGCCATCACCTGCCAGCTTCCCCAACTCCCAATGGCTTTTCATAGTATTCCTGTCTTTCATCATGGTAAAAGTAATAAAGGTATCAAGAATTAAGGAGTCAAAGGATGGTTAAATAATGTTAGTGATGAAAATCTTGGGTTTGGGGAAATGGGTGGTTGTGTCAAGTCCTATACCCATGCTACATGTTGGGTCAGTTTATCCCTGCCATGAGAAATACCTTGCTTTCAGAAAGAAAAGAATAATTATGTTCATGGGTTTAGAATTTTCAATCAAAACATTTTGTTTCCATGGATTTGGAGCTAAGGTGAGGCAAAACATCAATATTAATGGAGTATGTGGCAGAGAACATTTATCTAATGGTGGCCAGGAATTAGATGGGGTACCAGGGAGGAATCAGAGACAAGATGCATTCAAAGACACTACCACAGTGATCAGGGATCTGCTTTTTATCCGATCAATCTCACAGCTTCAATTTTCTAGCATCTTCCAAAGTAGCACTAACAGCTAGGATCCAAGTCCTCACCTGAAGAGACAACATGGGCATTTCTGTGTAACCACGGCATTGTGCTTTCAGGACAAGCATCAAGCAAACCTTTCCCTTATTTGAGACCAGTCTGGGGATATGTCTATATAAACCAGAAACAAAACCATATGGTGATTCAAATGAATGCCTGCCACTGATTTCATGATGTTGCATCACACCAAGGATCCAAAAAAGGTGACAGTGAATCACAAACCAGCATTTTCTGTGGTTTAGAACTTACTTTCAGATAAGTCCTACCAAAATTCATGACAGGATGGAAAATTTGAACACAATGAATTCCTGAGACATACTGCCTAGTATGTCCCCTTCTGTCTTTGGCTGTTTTAGACAGGGTATTGTAGCCTGGCTTCAAACCTTTTATGTAGTAAAGCATCGCCTTGAACTCCAGAACTTCCTGCTTATCTATCCTGAATGCAGGAATTGTAGACATGGGGAGCCATACCTGGTCTCTATAATGTTTGATTAGCAATATCTGTGCCACAATGAATGTCTAATAAAGTAGCAACTGAATTTTTTTGTTGTTTACCAAAACATTCATAAATCACAATAGCTTTGTGTTTTATTCTGCATATTTAATGTGTCAAATATTTGCACTTAGCTTCTAATATTCAAGCCAGATTCTTCTAAAAATTATTCAAAACAATAATGTAAGTTCACATATAATAATTACTGAATAAAAATGAGGCAAAGAAGTATAGCCAAAAGTCACAATAAATGGGACTGACTTCATCAGCTACATCAGTTCCTAATATAGACAGACTGTCTTCTGTGATGTATTTCCAATTATGGATAACATTCATGATTTAATATAATATAATTGATAAAATAACTCAACCAGAAATAATGGGGAGTTTAATGAAAAACAAGTTCATGTAAGAGGAAGTTAATGCTCAGTAGGCAAGAAATTAGGCACATCATTAAGAGATTAGGAGCAGCAAATTGCACTAGGAGGAAAAAAGGTATTACCAGTTGACACAGGAAGGAAGAAATAAATTTGATTTCATGAACACATTGTAGTATCCTCCACTCATGAGAAAGATGCCCAAGGAGATATTTGTGGCCTAGGGAGATGAGCTGGGCTTCCTCTCAGGCAACAAGAGATTTGGGTGCTGAATGAACAGGCTTTTAGAGTTCTTCCTAAATCCCATCTTCTCTCTGAGAATTAAGAGAAGTACATCATTAAATTACTGTCCTAAAGGGAATTTTTCAGAACAAAAAGTACAGTGAGGCAATGGTCTTAAGTCACAGTGCTCAGAAGGAAGGGAAGGCTCTCCCCTGTGTATCTAGGTTGAGAGAGTATCCCCCCCATAGGGAATGGGCTCCCAAAGCCCATTCATGAATTAGGGATACATGCTGGATCCACTGCCAGCAGCCTCATAGACTGTCCAGGCCTCCCATCTGACACCCATGTTCAAGGGGCCTAGTTTGGTCATATGCTGGTTCTCCAGCTGTCAGACTGGAGTCTGTGAGCTCCCTCTTGCTCATTTCAGCTGTTTCTATGAGGTTTCCAGCATGGTCTTGACCCTTTTGCTCATCACTCCTCCTTTTCTACAACTGGACTTGAGGAGTTGGGTTCAGTGCTTAGCTGTGAATCTCTGCTTCTGCTTCCATCTGCTACTGGATGAAGGCTCTAGGATGGCATTTAAGGTAGTTATCAATCTCGTTATAGGGGAAAGGAATTTAAGGTAGCCCCTCTACTATTGCTTAGATTCTTAGTTGGAGTCATCCTTGTGGATTCCTGGGAATTTTCCCAGTGCCAGATTTCTTGTTAAGCCCACAATGGCTCAGTCTATTAAGATATCTCTTTCCTGCTCTCCTTGTCCGTTCTTTCTCCATCTCAATCTTCTCTGTTCTTTCCCGAGTCAATCTTCCTTATCCCTCATTTTCTTCTCTCCCCTCCCCTTCTCCCATCCTCTTTCTCCTACCTCCCTCTCCTTTCCTCCCATGTTCCCAATTTACTCAGGAGATTTTGCCCCTTTGCCCTTCTGAGGGTGTCCATGTATGACTCTCTTAGGGTCTCCTTGTTTCCTCGATTCTCTGGGGTTGTGGATTGTAGGATGGTGATCCTTTGCTCTATATCTAATATCCACTTAGGAATGAGTACATACTATGCTTGTCTTTCTGTGTCTGGGTTGCCTCACTCAGGAGGGTTTCTTCTAGTTCCATCCATTTGTATTCAAATCTCTCAAGATTTCATTTTTTTAAAAGAGCTGAGTAGTACTCTATTGTGTAAATGTACCACATTTTCTCCATCCATTCTTCAGTTAGTTAAGGGGCATCAGATTGCTTCTAGATTCTGAGGTTCTGGCTATTACAAATAGTGCTGCTATGAACATAGTTGAACAGATGTCCTTGTGGTATTAAGGTGAATCCTTTGGGTATATGCCTAAGAGTGGAACTCCTGGATCTTGAGGTAGACTGATTCCCATTTTCCAGAGGAACCTCTTCATTATTTAAACAATACAAAAATAGCAGGCAAGCTGAAAGCATTCCAGAAAAGCAGATCCTGCAGCTGCTCTCCAAGGCCTCCACCTTTGAGTATGGTGATAACAGAAGAAAACAAGATCTTTTGGAAACAATCAGACAATGCCAGCTGGGAGATACATTGTCTGTTCAGAATACTTCTATCATCTGGCTTTCCGGGGGGGGGAGGGTTAGGAGGGGGCGATGGATTCAGATTCTTAATTTTATCTGGATATTAGAGCTGAACTTGTAGCTCATACCCCGTAGCATTTGAATAACACCAATATCCTCTACACTGTATGTCACTAAACATTTTCCTTGACTTGTGGTATTGTGTGGGCTTCACATGAATTTCAAATAACTGAGGAGTGAGTGCTTGTGCTATGTTATCGGGAGTATATCCAGAAGCATGAATGTAGGATCTTATGCTTTCTTTTTGTAGTATTATTTATTTATTATTTTAGTATTTATTTTACTCCTGGGCCATAGTTTCCCCCTCCTCATCTCCTCAAGCCCCTACCACCTTTGTTCTGCACCTTCACCCCTGCCTTCCATTCCTCCTCAGTTTCTAATCAGTAAAGTGCAGGCATGCTTTGGATATCAACAAAACATGGCATATCTAGTTGCAGTAAGACTAAGCTGAGCAAGGCAAACCAATATGAGGAGTAGGGTCCCAAAAGCCAACAAAAGAGCCAGAGACAACAACTGCTCCCAATGTTAGGAATCCCGCAAGATGACGAAGCTACACAACTGTAATATACAGAGAGCCTAGGTTGTCCTCTTCAGGGTCCCTGGTTGTTGGTTCAGTCTCTGTGAGCTCCTATGAGCCCAGGCCAGTTGGTTCTGTGGGCTTTCTTGTGGTGTCCTGGAACCACTGGATCCTACCATCCTTTCCTCCCTCTTTCACAGGATTTCTGAAGCCTCACCTAATGTTTGGCTATGGGCCTCTGTATCTGTTTCCATCGGTTTCTGGATTAAGCCTCTTTGAAGGCTATTGGGCTTCATTTCATTGAGTTGTTTTTTTTTTCAGTCACCTTTGGTTCTATCTCTGGTCTCTGTGCCGTTCGGACACTGAATCCTGGTGCTCTAGGCAGTGCCAGGGATGGGCTCCCTCTCCTGTCCTGGGTCTGAAGCTAGACCAGTTGGTTGGCCACTTCCACAATCTCTGTGCTGTCCTTACCTCAGCTTATCTCTTAGGCAAGACAGACTGTAAGTCAAAATTATGTGGCTGGCTTGGTGTCCCAGTCCCTCCACTGGTAGTCTTGCCTGGTCATAGGAGATGACCAGTTCAGGCTATGGATCCTTTGTTGCAAGAAGTCTTAGTGGGGGTCACCTTTGGAGATTCCTGGGAGTATTTCTTGCAGCAAGTTACTGCTTGACCCCCCTTCCAGGATTCTCTTTCAATATTCTACACCCTCACCTGAATCCCACCTTATCCTGTATGTTGCTATCCTCACCCTCCCTTTGTCCACCCATAAAATCTCTTCTGTTTTCCTTTCCAGAGATACTCAAGTGTACACTCTTGAGTCCTCCTTGTTTCCTAGTCTCTCTGGGTCATTGAATTGTAGCATTGTTAACTTTTACTTTATGGCTACTATCCACTTGTAAATAAAATAAGTATATACCATGCTTGTCTTTCTGGTTCTGGGTTAGCTCACTCTGGATGATTTTTTTTTCTAGTTACTTTCATTTGCCTGCAAATTTCATGATGCCATTGTTATTTTTTTTTTAAACAGACGAGTAATACTCCATTGTGTAAATGTACATTTTCTTTATCCATTCTTCAGTTGAGGGACATCTAAGTTGTTTCCAGATTATGGCTATTACAAATAAAGCTGCTGTGAATATAGTTGTGCAAGTGCCTGTGGTATAACTGAGTAATCTTTGGGTATATGCCTAAGAGTTGTATAGCTGGGTCTTGAAGTGTATTTATTGTTGTTTTTTTAAAGAAGGGTAATATTTCTTCCATTTTAAAGACTGCTTTTACTTATTTGTAATTATACTGCTTTATTAAAGAAATCATTTGAGATGTCAAACTCCTTCAGAAATGTCATTAATGACGTCACAAAAAGACACGTAAAGAAAATTAATTCAGAAGAATAATTTAAGTATGTGTACTGCTTATAAATCACGTTTCAAACATAAAGGAAAGTACTGGGATAATTGACAAAAGTTTAATGGGAAAGTTGGGGTCATAAATAGACATGTCAACATTATTATCTAATTTCATAAGTAATCTCTTGTTTCTTAAATAAATAGTAAAGACATTGGGTGTAGATTGTATAGCAACTTGATAACTGCTTCAGAGAAGGACACATAACACCATAATGAAAAGAAACAAACTAAAATGTGGATTTAAGGCTCGTGTTACATTCAGTTGAACAGCACAACAACATAACAGCTAAAGCAATGGTTTCTCTTTCTTTCTTTGTAGGTCAATTCTTTTTGACAGTTCCATACATGTATATGAATATTCTGATGACTCTCTCACCACACCTTCTGGTATCTCTGACCCCTCCCTGCCAACCACCCTTATTCTTACCAGGGACTCTCTCGGACCTTTGATTTTGTCTTGTGACCTGTGTGGCTTAACTACGGTCACCCTTTGGAGCCTTGTGGTGGCATCCGTATCAAACTCATAGCAAGGTTTCCCATCTCCTTGAGTACATCAGTGAGAGTTTTGGCCACAGGAGGGGGACTCCTAAGCATCTTTTCCACCCATGCCCCACCCTTGACAGACCCATTGTAATATAAATTCAGTGCAGGTATCCTTAGTTGCTCTGAGTTACTGATCACAATGGCTGTATCTTTCCCAGAAGATGGTACCTAGAAGTCCTTCTCTCTCTCTGACTTATATATTGTCCCTATCTCATTTTCTGTGTTGTCCCCTAAGAATTTTAGAGGATGTTATCAGTTTTATAAAAGGAAAACAGCATACATCAAATGCAGTTACTGGATTCTAGCCTGCAAATAAATAAAGTTTACTAATCACTCAGTCACACAAAATATTTCTAGTATGAAAATACTTAGTTGGGCAAACATAACATGAACAATGTATAGAAACTTACAATAATATTCAAGAAACACTTAACATGAGATCTATGGAGTGCATGATAGCACAGAGCAACAATACCTGTTTGATTTCAGAATTCTGACAGATGCAGATGTCAGGCTAAGCTTGACACACTTCTGTCTTTTCCAAAGGAAAAACATTTTCAGTGTGTGCAGGTAGAAAATGCATGACTACCATGGAAAATAATCTCCCAGATATATATGGTTGTTTAGAGAACACTAAACAGATTTTGTGAATCTGGCTTGTAGGCAGCAAATATCATTTCATTTTTTGAAAGGACAGGGGCAGAGTTTCCAAGAGAATATGCCCCACTTGTAAACCCAGAGATAATTAAGGGTGTCAGAGGCCTGGAAATGCCAATTACTGCTTAATTTTCCAGAAGAGATTAAAGTAGATGTCAGAGTCTATGGTCTCACGAATTTGCAGAAATACCTCTAATGCTTCTGATGATATATGTGGATCTTGTTTGGGATCTCTGGATAAAGGAATTAATGAACATTTATAGCTAACCCATCTCTATCTGGCCTTTCTCTGGGTGCGAGAAGGAGATAATTTGAACCAGAAATATCCTGCTTCAACGAACTATTCAAGTATTTATTTAATTACCACTTGTGAGGAGTAGATATACATATATCTAGTTTGCAAGTCTGCCTCACTAGGCACGGACAGAAGAAAATGTGAAAATACAGGGAAAGTACTGCCAAGTGTAGAGTGCAGAGAACAAAGGACCATGGGTGCCCCGTCCAACTGATACTTGCATAATGCAACTCTGGTATCTAAGGTTTGGAGAATGCCAAGGAGGTGAAGGGGTATGGTAAGAGCCTGAGAATTAGGATGCCTGCTGTGAGAGTGATCTCACGAGACCTTAGTAATATGGCTGCCTAATCAAGACCTGCCTAATGACTGCAACAGAGGATACAATGTTGAGGACAGAGAAATTTCACAGTGTCCCATCCCTCGATGAAGAGCTATAGGCAATCAATTAGTGATAGGAAAAGGAAAATCCATCTTCTCCAGGATTGAGTTCCCTGATAGGTTATCCAATGCCAAGTAGTCATCCCTAAAGCTGTACGCATGAGCAATGGACTGAGTAGGTTGCACACACATATACATGTATGTATGTATGTATGTATGTATGTACTTATGTGTGTAAATATGTACATGTGTGTACCAGTAACTAAGGAAGAGGACAAGAATTTGAGAGGGAATAGAGAGGGCACAAGAGAAGTCGAGGCGAGGAGAGCGAGGGATTGAAATGATCTAAATATTGTCCTCGTATTTGAAATGATTAAAAAAAGTGATTCAAAAGTCACCAAGGATTATAGGCAAGTAATGAATGCAAAGAGAGGAGGAGTTGGCCTCTCCCAGGTTGACCCTTAAACTGGCTATCAACACACAGTGGTCAGTCTTGAAACCATATTCATGCAAGAAAACTGCATTTATATTTATGTATAGTTACCCTTACGTAGGAAGAGAGAAAGACGAATTTTTGTAAATTAATATATTCTGGTAAAGGGATACTAATTTTACATATTTCCAGGTTTATTTGTTTTAGAAGTCACTTAGTGTCAATTACCATGTAAACATTCTGATGCATGTTTGCATTTAATTAGTTATATAGTTGCTAATTTTCTCTGAAATTAAATTACTTGAGTGCCTTTATAAAAGACTTCATGTTTCTAAAAAATGTTGATTTAACAATTCCAAATTGGATTGTTTAAATTATTCTTAAATTTCATTCTCATTCTTTAAACATGGTTTTAAAAAAATGATTTATTAAGGTATTTTATCAGAGAAAAATGAACAATGGTTTGGAAATGGATACATTAAAGTTTATCTGATTCACTCTTATCCATAAATCACTGGGTGTCAGTGTCGGGCTCTCTCTTTGGAAATATTGGGACCTAGAAACATTTATGGGACCTCTGGGTGGAATTCAGAGATGTCTTTGAAGCAGATTTTCCTGAATTCCTAGAGCTTTGGACTGTAGAAGCCCTTCCCTGATGGAAACCAGCATGGCATCTGAAGTGTAGGAGATACATTAGTCATCCCTTTCCTCATTATCACCCCAGCAAACAGACATGAGCTGCTGGGTTCTGTTCTGAATCTAGGCTGAGGTACAGGCTTTCTTGCAGCAGTCAGGAGCATGCCTGGGAGGATAACAGAGGAAACGTGTTCTACAACAGCTGAGCTCAGTGGATGGGTGCAAGCCTGGGAAGAACCAAACGAATGTGATTAGTCTGGGGTGCCCATGAGAGCCCAAAGTGGCTGCAATCCACTGGCTTTTATGCACATCTCATGGGTTCTTTTAACATATTTCATGGGCAAAGATATAGGGATATCGATTAGACTTATCTGTCATGCAAGACCATGGCAGCCAGTTTTGTGAGTATTTTATTCTATATTATGATGCCTGTTTAGTTTCTTCTTTCTTTCTTTCTTTCTTTCTTTCTTTCTTTCTTTCTTTCTTTCTTTATTTATTTTTTGCAAAAAACACTTTTTACTTTGGTAGTAAACATTATTCTTTTTCCAGTTAGTGATTTCTTGATGTTCCACTTTAGAAATTTTTGCTTTTACCAATTTAAAATATATTTTACTTTTTCCTCTGTTTGATACCTTTACTTACATCATTTATGCATCTAAAAGAGATTCAGTGATTTCCAGTGGATGAGTTGTATTTATCTTTTGCCAAATTATTCTCAAGCATCACATATTCTTCATTTGAAAATATGAGTAATATAATTTTATCATACTTTATAACTAACAGGAAGGTGCAATTGTATTTTTATCTCATATGTATGTATGTATATGTGTGTGTCCACGTGTACATATGTGTGTGTATGAAAATCAAAAGACAACTTCACGGAGTCATTGTTATCTTTGTACTTTTATATTAATTCTGAGGCTTGAACTCCAGTCCCCAGGTTGGGTAGCAAGTGTTTTTACCTACTGAGGCATCTCACCAGCCCTCAACTTCATTTTTATTTTGAGCACACATTTGATGATTTCAAAATGCAATTTTACCAGCATGTATGGATGACACAAGTTAAGGGTTATCATTGTTCTTTAAAATTGTTTTATTGATTTAATGAGATAACATTAGATCAACTCAATTTTAAGCTGTTATAAATTTTACGTAAGCTATAAAGAAATACATAATGAAATTATTACTACCTGTGAGTACTAACAAAGTGTTCGGGTGACCAGTGGTGCAGTATTTCCCTTTGCTCTGCCTGGAGCATCTTGCTAGTGATAGACAGGAAGACGTGTGTGCCTCCTGCTGCCTTCGGAACGTTGGTAGGAAGTTTGTCAGCATTTTACCATACAGTGTACATTTGGCTTCAAAGGCAGATGTTTTACAAATAAAGGGATAAGCCTTCTCATTATGTGAGCAGCAAGAGACAGGACAGGTGACTGAGACGTCCCCACGGGTTTAAGGACATCAGAGCAGAGAATGCGTCTCAGAGGGTTGTGAGGCGGGAGCCCTGTCCTCACTCAGTAGCGTCTTTCTCCACTCCTCCCATCATCCTTCACGATGTCCCTATGCTCCTGTCTCTACTTGAGGTGTCTGCTTGCGTTTTAATGTGACCTACGTAACTACTAAGCTAAGAGTTCTCTTGCTGGTACTGTCTGTACATGTCAGGACTACAGTAACTCTGGCTCATCTGTCCAATTGTTGGTAAATTCTAGTTAGTCCTTCATTTATCAATTCTGCTCAAAGTGCAACTGGGGGAAATGGAAGATAAGTGGAGACAAAGCGTGATTTATACGATTTTCATGCTCTTTACTTTCAGTACTGCAAAACCCCACTTTTTCTCCCTGAGCTTTATTGTAAACAAAACCATCTTTTGAGGTTCACACAGTTTAAAATGAGACACCACAGAGCAAACATGTCTCCACAAATGGGTAAAATCTATTGCTGTAGCTAGCATTAGGTAGAGCTGAGAAGGTCAAGTGAGGCCTGGGAGCTGTTACATGGTTTGGAAACACAGGTTTAAACACCTCCTGATCAGCTTTGGGAATTTGTGAATTGTTTGAGCTGAGTTTACCAATTTCTCAAGCTCTACCTTTCTGTCCTCCCCATCTCTATATCTCTGCTGTCATCACCCCTGTCCCTCTGATCTTCCAAACCCCCCTGTCTGCTTTTCCCATGCTGTCTCTCTGCTGTTCTAGCCCTGTCCCACTGCTCTCCCCACCCCTATCTCTTTGCTCTCCCCAGCCCCTGTCATTCCTTTCCTCTTCCCAACCCCTTTCTCTGCTCTCCCATCAGGCCTTTCTGCTCTCATCACCCCTGTCTTTCTGATCCCCCCAACCCCTCTCTCTGCTCTTCTCACCATTGTGTTTCTCTTCATAGTGAACAGAGCACGGCTAATGAAGCTCTTTCAAATCAGCCTGTCAATGAGTCACATCTTCACAATCCTGTTTCTGTCTTCCTTGTGCCTGTAATGCAGTCTCTGCTGGAAGACTTTGTGATGGGAGATGTCATTCTGTAAATATGTTTCTCATACTGGTTAATGAATAAAGCACTGTTGGTCAATAGGAAAGCAGGATAGGCAGGGCTAGGAGACAAGGAGGAAAGAGGAAGGAGGAAGGAGGAGTCAACATGGAGAGTCCGGAGAGGTAGAATGCCAGTGCCACTCTGGCCGGTAAGTTGAGCCACATGGAAATACTTAGAATAGTATAAATGGGTTAATCAATAACACACAGCTAGCCAATAAACAATGATAGTAACTGGCCAACAGCACTGTATCAAATACAGTCTCTGCGTGTTATTGGGGGCTGGTGTGGCAGCGGGACCAGATTGGCGGCAGGGAAAAACCTGCTCGTAACAACTTTGTCTAGCCATTACATTTGGTTCTGTTTGCTTTGTGGCAAGTGAGAACTGTAGAATCATTATTCACAGAACATATTAACCAATGATTAACCAAAGTCGGCTGATAAGTATCTCATCTCATTGTCTACAAGTGTGGAATGACTGGAAGACACATATCAAATATTTACTATCAAAATTAGCATCACTTACTCTTAAATGTGATTCAGGAGGGAACATGGATGATGATACATGTATAAAAGAGCTGCACCTGAGCCTCTAGATTATATTGATGCAGATGGACCGTAGACAAGAATGTGAGTCTCTCAGATCCAGTACATAGAGACTGTGCTCTTTAGTTCTTTTCATTGTTAATACACAGCATTCCTAGTGTTTGAATTTATAGTGTGGGTCCTGGGAGAACAGATTTCTTTTAACTGGATTCAGATAATGAGAAATCAGAAAGACTGAAAATAGGAAAATAACTAGTTCACATTTCTTTGCCAAGAAACATTGAACCAAGTTACCAGAAAGTATTAGCAAGTGCTGAACAATTACCATCTTCACATTTCATAGAAGTATTTTAAAATATAGAAAATTATTCTCAAGAAAAATTCTGTTGCCTAACACAAGAATATTTAAAACATTTTAGCCAAAATATTTAAAAATATGCACATTACACACATATAGCAACTACATTCTAACTTTTAGTTCTCAAGGAATACTTTAATTGCTTGGCAGCAGCCATACTCTTGGCAAATTTAAGAACAGGATGCTTTGAAAGCTGAGTATTTTGGCAAGGCTTCTTCATTCCTGGCTGTGCAAATGTCCATTGCAATCTGTCTAAGAGACAAGTTCCAGAAAGGAAGCTATAATTAGGATCCTTCATTGACCTTCTCTAAGAGACCTTGATGATGAATTCATCCTGCTGGGTTTCTTCCTGCTAACCCCAGTAACCACCCAGGACCTGGTGCTTCTAGCTTATGTCTCATTTATCCATGTGAAATGCTTTTCTCTACCCTCTATGAAAGTTTCTCCACAACCCTCCCATTGCTGGGATGTCTTTTGCAAATCCCTCCCTGTTAATGTCTTGTCAAGCTTCTCTTTTGCCTCTCCAACTCTAGCAGAAATATATCTGGCCCAAAACTGCATGGCACAATGCAAATGTAGTCTCGTAAGAGAAAAAGTCACACCTTACCCCCTTTCAGTGTGCACTGTTGCTCTTGCTTCCCCTAATTTTTCCTTGGAAGTTATCACCTGCTACCTCACCATGATGATGGACATTACTTGGAATTGTTTTATTTCCTAGTAATATTCATATTCTCTCTTGTCCTCCCTCACCCTCTTTCTCCTTCCCACTCACCTTCTCTTGCTGTTTCAGTTCATCCTCCCTCATCTGTGTGTGTGTTTGTCTGAGAACTACCTAACATCTGCAATCTGAACTCAATTCTAACAGCCTTCAGTTTCCTCCCCTGAGTTTAGAAAAATACACATGCCTACTCATTATTCAAGGTTAACATTTACAACCATATGGAATCATAAGGTAGGGCTCATAAATTCTACTATTGTTATCCTTGTAAATTCATTCCCCAGACCTTGATTTTTCATGTATAACTCTTCATATTTCCAACAAACTCTGAGGGGGTCTGACAAACTAGAAAAGAATTTCTGCAAAGTTCTCGTACCAAACACGCCAACATGTCTTCTTAGTTCCCTATATTGAGTTTTATCTTGAATTGGAATGTGTATTCCTAAGAAAATCCGAGCTAGTCTTCATGGGGGGTCTTCAGTCCCCAGCTTCCTGTCTACTCAAACTGATTTGCTGAAGGTTATTATACAGTGTATGCTATTATCCATTTTTCATGTCTGCTTTTGTATTACCATCAATGTGTGTAATGGCACAATTTGTAATCAGTTTGCTTTTATTTTAGTTCAGGTCATTTTTTTTCCACGACTGGGGCTTGATCTTGGGGTATAATGTATGCAGGCCAGTGCTCTACACTGGGGGACATCACCAATTCCCTTTATACTCTCTGAGATGAGGATTCAGTAGAAACCTTTCAGTAGAACCTTTAGCCAAAGTTTCTTGATCCAGTTTACCTAACTCACTCCATAAACCAAGCTAACCTTGAACTTTGAATCCTTTTGCGTGAGCCTACTGATTAGCTGGGATTATGTATCAGCAAGCACAGACTATTAATAGATAAAATAATTTCAGATTTATTGCTTGAATCTACTTATCGAGCTAAAATTGTCTCTCCTGTTTGACCTTTTATGTTGTAATTATTGTTGGTACTATTATTTGTATGTGTGTATGTGTGATATGTATGTGTGTATGCAGGGACACTTGTGCTATAGTGTATGTGTGGAAGTCACAGGAAAACTCCGGGAAGTCATATTCTTCAATGATGCATTGCTGTGTTTGCTGATAATTCTTATGTATTTTAAATAACAGGTCAGGCATGTTGACAACCTAGTGTTAGACATCATGCACTGCATTTTCTTGGCCCTGTTAATCACCAGCCATGTTTGCATTTCCTCACTACTTTGTCTACCATTGTTTGCTTCCCTTCATCATGCTTTGGGTGGGTTGTTTTAACCCAGAAGCAGGAATCTTCTTGTATCAGAGGTGAAAGCCAGTCAATAGATCTTTTAGGTTTTCTTTGAAACTACTATAGCTGTGTTATCAACTAAGAAATTGTTTTGAAGCAAGTGAATGTTTCCAAATGGGTGACCTGGCTCTCTTCATGTGATGTTTCACTAAAGACAAGCTGTACCCACGTGGTCAGCTCTGTAACCCACCATCACGGGTCTTATCCTCTAGCTTCTGTCTTACCCTCTTGTATCTTCATGCTCATTGGAGTTGAAACTAGGCCATGGGCTGATGAATGCTAACATGAAGACACAAAACTCTGAAATACTTTAAATCCAAAATATTCTGAGTGATTTCTTTAAAGATATGCACCTACGTAAAGCACCTATCTTCACTGTTACTCTGCAGCACAGGCTGGCCTTGGATTTAGAGAAATCCCCTTGACTTTGCATTTAAGTGCTGACATTATAGACGTGTGCTGTGACACCTGACTCCAAAGTATTTTTATGCAAAATTCAGAAAGTCCATCCATGACAGGTTATTTCATATGTAAAATTATTAAAATGTAGTATTATTTATGAACAGCAGAAGAAACACAAATCAGTTCATCATTCCAATGAAAGTCTAATACCGAATAGTTTACCAAAATATTTCATCACATATATGACAACCTTGGTCCCATGACTTAAAAACCTTCAGTTATTTTGTAATGATTTTCTCAGGGGTTCAAAAAACCCTACCTTTAAAGCATTTTTTTAAATTGAAAAAATGTCATGGATCTGTTAAAACATGAGATTCCATTTCAATTGGTAGTATTTTCTCTGCACGAGAGTAGTTCTGTTAGTATAAAGATTTTCAGAACTATTTGTGGTCATATTGATCTGCACTTAAAGGATCTGGGGAAAAGCATCTCCGTGGGTAGATACTTAATTCCCGCTGACAGTCATCTTCCACACAACCATAAAGAAACAGCTTTTTATTTTTCATCATTTAAGGATGTACAGCCCTTAAAGGAAATGGGAATTGTGCCTGTGGTTCTCCAAGTTTGCAGTTAAACTTTGCATATCCTGTCCTGTCTTCAATATAAACTTTTTAGCTTGACCTCCCTCAGCCTGCTACCATTTGTAAAATAGGTCAACAATGCCAGCTTGCAGATGCGTTGTGAGCATGCTATAGGCAGCTGAAATAAAGTCCTGGCATGGTAGCCACGGAGGATCACATGCTGCTTTCCTTGTCTTTAGTAACACCAAGATTCATTGACATGTGTGTAATTACCCTGTATAATTTATGTGGTACCTTAAATTCCCTGAACTTTGACTTTCTGAATATTTCATGGGAATACTATGTTCTACCCATGCTGTATTGTAATAATAACCATGAATGCATTCTAAAAACACACAATTACGTATTAACCCAAACAGAATCCACTACTAGTTTAAAGTTAGAATGAGTTTATGATAGATTTCTTAGTCCCAGCAAAAGTTAGTTACCAAGAAGCTCATTTCTTGATCTATCCAATCAGGCTTTCAAAAACAATTTCTAGCAAGTTATGAACAGCTGTATTTGATGGTCAATAACTCTAAGGGTGAATGGTCTATAATCTATGCTTCCCACTTGTCTGTGCGCTTCATCCCCCAGCTGAGTGAGTCACCAGAATCTGTTACTGCAGTTCAAATGTTTTTCCACACACTCTACTGCATGCTGTGTTCCACACCTTCACTCAGCACCACTGTTATTTACTCAGTTAAACATTTGATTCCTCGTTGTAATCTTATTTTAGCAGCAAGAGAGCAGTGGATTTGTTTCATCCATTATTAATCTTCAATAAAGGCCCGGGTATCCCAATGATATCCACTAGGTGAGTAGGTGAAAAGAAAATGAAGGACTTCCTGTCTGCCCACTGTTGTCTCATTCAATCTGGGTGGAGACCGAGCTCATTTCTTTCAATAAGCAAACAAGGAGAGGAGAGAAACAGGCTCACCCCAGTCTCATTCCTTGCTGTCTGTGTCTGTAGCTGACTAAGTGAGAGCAGCAGAGGGACGGCACAGGTCCAGAGGGATGGTACAGGTCAATTCTTTGTACAGAGGCAATTCTTACCACGTGTTTTCAGTTTGGAATCAAGCCAGGGTTTCGTCCACGCAACGCCAGCGCTGTGCCATCCAGCTTCGTTCTGAGCATCAAAGGAGGATTTTATTAACCACATACTTCCATTTCCTATTACCTTTATCTTGTAGTTAAACTCTCAATGGAAGTTTTACTGGAGCAATGGGCAGTGACAGTGGATGCAGGCAGTGTTGGTGGTAGAATCCAAACTGGCCTTTAGCAGAAATTGTTTCACCTGATGGAACACGGCAGAAGGTTGTCTCTGCTTATAAACACGCTGTAAATAAAGCATCCGGACTTACCCTGTGGTCTGTAAACTCCAGCATCTGTATTTTCTACCTTACATTTTAAATTGTAGGGCTATAAATCTAGACTTTATGATTGAGCAGGAATGAGGAGCTGGGGGGATGTCTCAGTCATTAACAGCTCTTGTTCATTCATTTGGCACAGAACCAGATTTTAGTTCCTAGAACATTCCTGAGGAGTCCACAGCCACATAGAACTCTAATTCCAGGGCATCTAATGCCTTCTTCTGGCCTCTATTGTTATTGATGCAAGTACACACACACACACACACACACACACACACACACACACACACACACACACACACACACCCCAGCACGCACACACACATATGTGCACTCCGCCACAGGGCCCATGCATGAGCATAAACACACACACACATGCACACACATGCATACATGCACAGCAGGGGGTGGGGAGACACAGAGACAGGGAGAGACAGAGAGACATACAAATTTAGCAAGCCTGAGATAATACTAAAAGTTCAACAAATCTAAACTCCATAAGGGTATTCCTTATGCTTCTGTACTTGTCCACATTATAGATCCGATTACATGTCAACAACCTATAAACTATGAAAATGTCCCCAGTAGATGACAAGTTCCTGGTTTCAAACCCTCAGTCATCTCGATGGCATAGATAATGAAAATCCTTCAAGAAGAATTTGATAGTCCAAGCAGGTAGCCCATGTTTGTTTGTCTACCCCACTCACTTGGTCCCCTCTTATTAATTCCTATTACATGTCTTACATCTATATATCTATCTTCTAAGCAACACAAATATGTAAAACTTTCCAGAAATTTCCAGGGCGGAATGAACTTATCAAAGAACCAATTTTAGCACAAATTGTTCTAGAAATATGAATGAATGAATGTATCGAGGGGTATATGATTTCTAGATCATTTTGAGACTAGGTTTATTTTACTGTCCAAAATCAGATTAAACTATCACAATAAAGGAAAATTATAAACCCACACCAAATCAGAACATAGATGCAAAACTGTAAAAATTGTTAGAACAAGAATTTCAGCCGTATGTAAGAGAATAATGCATTGTCACTGCTGATGCAGCTTGCATGTCTTTTTGAAAGTTCTTTAGAAAATTATTGTTTCTAAATGTGAATTCACCGCAAGAGCCGCAAGCCACTTTACAGCCCACGCCCTATTTCTACTGGAATTGATTTCAATTTTCCAGCTGGCGATCCTAATAGGCCACTTTGTTACTGTAAGTGATATCCAATTTGTTCTACTATTGTGAATACATTCATGGTGGCCATCTGAATAAAAATTCCCAGAATAGATTCGTGAGGTCAAAATGGTTGCTCTTTTTCATACTTGAAAGGCATTGTCACATGCCATCTACAATGGTCCCTAGGCTTTGCGTACTTCCCTTTCATTTATCAATACTCTCCGAGGCAACGCCTAGAAGGGCTTTCTGTCAATTTGATGGTGAACCATTTTTCCTGGGATGTTTTATTAAATATGTTTGTCTTGTCCTGGCTTTGATGATTGACACCAAGATCGCTGGGCAGAGATTTGCCTCTGTCGAGGTTTCTCAAGTAGAATGTCCCTAGCAGGAAGTTTGGCATATTACAGTGTAAGAGTGGCTTTGGTGATAGATACTACAGGGTTCCTTTAATGACACTGACAAGAAAATGAGCTAAACAATATGTGCTTCTCTAAACCTTCCAGTTCCAGACAGGCAACTTACAGAAGCTAAAATGAGTTGTGTGGTACAGGAGAAACTGGAACCCTGAAAGTCAGAAATGCCAAGCAAGTAACAAGGTCACTGGAGAAATGAGGACATTTCCTTGTTTCTTATCTATCTATCTATCTATCTATCTATCTATCTATCTATCTATCTATCTATCTATCTATCTATCCATCTTCTATCTTATCTATCACCATCTATCTATCTATCCATCCATCCATCCATCCATCCATCCATCTACCCATCCACCCACCCACCCACCCACCCACCCACCCACCCACCCATCTATCTATCCATCCATCTATATCTTCTATCTTCTATCTTATCTATCACCATCTATCTATCTATCTATCTATCTATCTATCTATCTATCCATCCATCCATCTATCTTCTATCTTTCTTTTTCTTTCTTTTTTCCCTCCCTCCCTCTCTCCCTTCCTTCCTTCTTTCCTTCCTTCCGTTCTCTCTTTCCTTCCCTCCATTCTTTCCCTTCCCTGTTTTTAAATTTTTTGATTTATAATAAAAGAGAGGAGAAAATTTGCTTTGTATAATTAAAAAAATCTTTTAAAAGCCAATAAATTGCAAACTTTGACTGACTTTATATAGTTAAGCAAACACAAATCTTTGAAATTCATTTTTTTTAGTCAAATCCTGTACACTGTTTATATAAAAATGAGAGATTCTTTTCCTTATGGCAAATTAGGGAAAGTTCTTTTGGTCTATTATTTCATTATTAGGGAATGCCTGTATCATTCATTCTTTTGATGCTTAGCTTGTGGTAATCTTGGAAAATGTGAGTTTCATGTAAAAACGGCAAGCTGGGTTCACAGAAATAACAGCTCATACCACTCACCATGCTGAGGTCCATAAACACAAGACTTTTTTTTTCTTGCCTTTGAGCTGATGCTCTTTTTAAATGTGAAGAAGTTTAAACCATCTGGGTCCTAGAGAAGTAGCCTTTTACTTAAAGATCATTATAAGATTTTGTAAAGCTATGGCATGATTGAGTGACTCCTGTGAGAAGAGCCACACACTCCCTCGTTGGTAGATAGGAAAATAAGTGGTGTTTTATAAGAGATTCAGTAAAAATTTGCATAAACACAGACTATTTAAAATGTATTATGGCATAGCTAATAGACATTTTTAAAGCATCATAGTTAATATTGACTTGATGATTGCTTTTTGTACTATGTGTTTTTATTCTACAAGTAGCTGCTGGGCTCCCTCTTACCCGGCAGAACTGAAACGTCATTGCTATAGTGAAGTGCATTAACGTGATGGATAACCAGCATTATTATAGTAGTCTTCTTTACAACTTCCCTTGGGTCACCCACTGGGCAAATTGCTTCCCTCTGGGTAACACAATACAAGGAACAAACTCTCCAGTATTAGAAGATCATCATTTCTCATCCACGTACCTTCTGCAGGCCAGTCATCTATCCCAAGATGCTCTGGGACCTAGGGTCATCATCAGTGCTCTGGTGTGCATCTGGTTTTTCTCCTAAAGCTATTGGAAATTTAATTTTCAGCTCAGTGGTGTTTGAAGGCAGGGCCTTTGGTGAAAAATTATGAGCTTATAAAGGACACATGACTGTTCATTTCTATAAGAAGATTGATTCTCACTGCAGTAGGTTCATTTTTCATGAGGGTTTGTTAATACAAAATTAGTTCAGCCCTTGGTCTCACCCTTTAGTGCAAAGTTCTCTGGTTATTTCATCCTGATCCATGATGCAGTCTTCTTAGTTTTTCGAAGCCCTTGGAATTCACAGCCTCCAGAACACCGAGACAAATATATCTCTACTCTGAATTATCTAATTCTGCTGGGAGATATACCCAAATACAAAACCTACATCAAACTCAAGTGAACTCAGACTTCAACTGCCTTTCTTAAAGGCAAGTAAGAACCAGAAACAACTCTGTTCAGGGATCATTCTGGAGCCACATCTCTGTTCCTCACTTGGATGCAATTTCTTCATTTTCTCATGGTTTAGATAAAGAAAAGTTAACTTACTTTATAAATCCACATACTGAGATTCATTTCTTCAGTTAAGGAAAAGTGTTGCAAGGAGATGGTGCAGAAGGACACACGCTGTCCTCTCGTTCCTCACGTGTGACTTTAAGCACTTTCTGCTGAGACCTTTTGTCTCCACTGTGGCCTGAGAGTCTTGTCAATGTGTTGCTATGATTGCCTCCAGTCCCTGCTCTGAGCCCATCTCTGTGAGGAGAAAGAATACATCATCCAATAACAGGGTGGAAAGCCTCCAAGACCAGGCTTTCCTGCTTGATAACAGTGAGAAGACAGAATGGCATTGATCAATCCCCTAGCTGATTGTTGGGTTGCTTGTTTCTAATACCGTCCTTAGCACATCTAATACCTCACATCTGCCTTCTGGATGATCAGCAGTCACATGAGCTTGTAACTTTGAACAATTCTTCTGTATGAAGTGTCTCAAAGCCAGGTTTAGAGTTTTTTTTAACCTGTTTGTAACGTTTAGTTCTGTGCACTATGGAGATTATTAATCATATGTGAAGATCCTTTGTTCATTTATAAAACAGACATTCATAAAGTCAAATATTTATGTGGTCCAAACACAACGCTGAGTGTTTTTAAGCCATCAACTTTGGCTATCAACAGGCTGATGGCTAATGGCTCACTATGTCAATTCTAACAAGAAATTGTTACAAGTTCATTTTCAATGGAAGAGATTCCAGCCAGGTAGGTAGGATTTGCTCACCAGAAGCTTAAGTTGCAAAGTTGAATTCTGAATATGTGGGTGGTCTCTATAAGGGAGGAAGTGACTGAAGCTGCTGAGAACTTTTGAGTCTTAAGGAAAGCTCTGATTAACAAGTTGTCTCTGACAAAACTTTTCCTTTGAGCACGTGCAGAATTCTCCAAATGGATCTTGCTCAGTTTGAAAAAAAAAAAAACAGATATCAGTAAATGCACACTTGAAATTATACTCACACACAACAGTATATTCTAAATACAGTAGACATTCTCGTTTGCTTTAACTTAACAAAGCCTAGAGTCATCTGAGAAGCGAGTCTCTATTGGGCAAGAATGACTTTGATTGTTAATTATGTACGAGGGCCCTTTGTACTGTAGCCTGAACATTCCCGGAGAGCTGGCCCTAAAATTTACAAAAAGCTAGCTAGGCCTGAGCCTGAAAGCTAAAGACCACCAATACTTAATGACTTCTGCAGTAATCCCTTGACTGCGAGTGAGTTTGTTACGAGTAGGTTTTTCCTTGCCGGTTGGTCTGGTCCCACTGCCGCGCCAGCCCCAAATAACACACTGAGACTCTGTATTTGATACAATTCTGTTGGCCAGTTGCTAATTTCTTATCGGCTAGCTCTGTCTTAATGATTAACCCATTTCTACGAATCTAAGTATTTGCACGTGGTCTTATCTTACCAGCCAGAGCGGCTAGCGTTCTACCTCTCAGGTCTCTCCATGTTGACTCCTCCTTACTACTTCCTTTTTCCTCCTTGACTCCTAGCCCCGCCTATCATTCTTTCCTATTGGCCAACAGTGCCTTATTCATTAACCAGTATGAGAAACATATTTACAGAAAGAATAACATCTCCCATCAGTCAGAGGTAATGTGTGTGGAATAGCACGCAGGTCTGGCTTAAAGTTCTTGCCATGACTTCCCTCAGTGATGGACTCTAGTCTGTAAGCTGAAATAAACCCTCTCCTTTCCTAAACTGCTTTTGGAAGAGTGTTTTATAACAGCCACAGAAATCAAAATAGAAAGATAGGCTTTGAGGATACATGAGAATGCTGACTTAAGAAAAACTTAACACGGAGTCAGCTTTAAACTGTTGTTGCTAGTAGAATGTCCTCTGAAGGATCCAGATACACTTCCTATACTAATATCATTTAGTGCTTTCCAGTCTTCAGACACCAGATATTCCGACGTGTTTGGGTTCCACAAAGGGAGAATGGTATTGTTAAATGGTGTTGAAAATGAGTTCATTTCAGTGATACTAAAAGTGATGGTCTGTAATATTTAAAATATATGAATAAAGGCTAAATTATTCTTTGTATGCACCAAATGTCTTGTTGAATTCCAATGAACAAATAAAAATGTAATTTGTAGACATTTTGAAATGTAAAATGCATTACATTAGAAAGTGCTGTAGTCATTCAATTGTGCTGTTCCCATTCAAATTTATTATCTTTTTTTTTTTTGAAATTTAACTTCATTCAGTATGATTCTTGTCCCCTTTGAGTGCACCTGGAAATAATTAGTTACAAGTTCTTGTATTTTTTATGCCTCAGAAACTAAAAGGAGGGTTATCCTTATTGAGTCTTTGTTTTTTTTTTTTTGCAATGATTTACATATATATTGCAGAACGGAGAAGAGGGAAATGATAGATGACAGTGAAGTACCAGGGAATTTATGATTTGCAGATTTCATCATCTACTGCAAGAAATAGGTTTTAAGTATTTTTTAATTTTCCCCCAAAGAGAATGTTCTAAAAATAGATTCTCATGGTAACTTAGTTGCTACAAAAATATATTTTAAGTGAGCAACATTTTATTAAAGCCTGAAGCAATTACATTGCATTTGTAAGTTTTAAAAACATATTTCCAGCACATTAATAGTATGGTTTTTACCAAATTGTTGGACTGCCTTTATAGGTAAAATAATTAAGGCATTTTCTTCAGTTTGGTAAGCTAACAAAAGAGATTCCAGTAGATGGAAGCTTTATCTCTTGTTAATAAGTAATTCAATGTATTTGTATAATAAATAAAAGTCATTAAAGGAAAGGTTTAGATGCTTTATTGAGTTAAAGTAGTTATGCCTTTGAATTTTTTTCATTGAATTTTTCTAGGATTCACTGATTATGTTTAATACACATGAGGATTTCTACCAACATCAAAATTTCATATAAATATTATTGAAAATTGCCCGATCTATTTAAAGAAAAATTAAAGTTGTAGAAATCAACAAATCAGTATTACATATTTCAGCTTCTGGACATATAATTATAAATTTCTCTAGAAGTAAATATGTAGGTATGATTCTGTTAAGAATGAGGTCATACTAAACATTCCTTTGCAACAGTTTCAAAAGATGTCAGTTGAACAGTATTCAGCTATACATACAGTCATACTACAGCACGTAATTGTCATTGCACTGTGACATTCAAATGAGGATATTCATCATGCAAAAAGCTTGTAGTGAAGTGAGTTCAGAGCTGTAAGTCTTGACTAGAAAACCTACGAAGTTTAAATCCTTTCTGAGATTTAAGGTTGGTACGTTGTCCACGCATTTATTGAAAACTCTCTGCAGAATAGAGACAGTCTAATTGTAAAACTTGCAAAATGTGTGTGGTCATAACCACCATGCTATTAGAATAGATCATGATGTAAAAGCTGTACTAACTTTTAAATTGGCAAAATAGGTTCATCAACTTGACAACAGAGAGAGCTCTAGAATTCTCCATTCTTAGAACACATAAAAATACTACCACACTGAAATTAATAACAATGCATTTTATACTCGAAAACAGCCAATGATTTAGATCTTTTCCTCTGCAATGTTATTAGACAGATCATAAAATTATTAATGATTCAGTGCCAATAAGCTTGATTTAACAAATTCTCTGTATATGAACATTTCAAAGCCCATTGTATGTAAATACAAAAGCATAGACCTAGTCTGGATTATAATATTAAAAACGTATATGTGAAGTAAATAGATAGAAGCTATCCTTGGAATTATTTCATCTAATTCTGCAGTTCTCCACACTTTAATAGAAGCATAATTTTAAAAAATTAGAAATAATATTGCAAAATAATTGTCATATGTAAACAATAGAATACAGGTGCAGAACTTTCCAGCGTGGTATACTGCAACCACCACAGAAATAGGATGAAGTAAGCATCAGTGATAGAAACGCACCAGGTAGTACAATAGTATTGATAACATTTACCCAAACACAAGGAGAATACAGTTGGAGAACTTTTAGGACCTGGTAACAACAGACAATATATTGCTACAGTACAAAACAAGACAAAAAGAAAATAACTCAATTTAAAAATGAGTTCTAGGGTCTCCAGGATGGCTCAAGGTATGTGTCTACGAGCCTGAAAACCTGAATTCAATCCACGGAATACACATTTTGTAGGAAAAAGGCCCAACTCACACAAATTGTGTTCTGAACTTGACATGTGTGTGCATGCATGCATTGCATGCACAAGAGGAGAGAGAGAGAGAGAGAGAGAGAGAGAGAGAGAGAGAGAGAGAGGGAGGGAGGGAGAGAGAGAGAGAGAGAGAGAGAGAGAGAGAGAGAGAGAGAGAGAGGGAGAGAGAGAGAGGCAGTGAGACAGAGGCAGAGAGAGAGAGGAAAGGAGGAAGAACTAATATAGAATTTCTCAAAGAAGAAAACAGTGGCCAAGAGCTGCATAAAAAGGCTTAGCATGATTAACAACTGTGGAAATGCAAGTAACAATCACAGCAGATATCGTATCACTCCAGTAGAAACAAGTTCTTATTAAAAGGACAAAAGACAGAGATGAAGAGAAGTTTAGAAGGGAAGCACTTGTCTAGACTTTCAGGGCCCTTGAGTATAAACAAAGACAAGCGCTGGCTGGGAAAATCAGGAAAGGGGACTCAAGCAAAGCAAACCGCCTTTCAGTTTGCAGAGTTCTCCATGTAGAGGTCAAATTGCAGATAATGACTGGACGGCTGTACTTTATAGTGATATTCTGCTTCGTGCATTCTGTAATCTCTGTCATCTGACATATCCCTCTTTTTACACATTTGCAAAGTACTTCACAATTTCTATTGTTTTCCAATGTTATTAATTCCAGTTTTTCAGGGGAATATTTAACACTCATTTTGAATCATGTATTGTCACCCATTTCTCATTAGAAAGAGGGTCTCTAAATTAAAAGTCTGTCACATAACAAGTGTGTTCAGTCGTGAGAGATTAGGTGAATAGTGAATAAAAAAGGAACCATAATGGACATCAAGTATCCTTAAATTGGATGCTCCAATCACATACAACTTTATGTTGAGACAGGACCTCTCAGGAAACCATGTAATGTGAGGCTATAGCTGTGAAGTCCTCATTTAAAAGTCTAGAGTCCTTGTGAGGTAAAATTCACCAAGTTTTACCCACAGGGAAGAAAGATGCTGAGGACACAGGTCAGGAACTACCGTTGTTTGCTGTAGTTGTGGCTGTGGCAATGAAACAAACCCATGTGGAGTTCATTGGGAAAAGGAAACAAAGAGAGGGGTAGAGATGGAAGATGGAGCAGAGATGGGAGAGAGAGAAGGGGTGGGAGGCGCTAACTTAAAAGGGGAAGATTGCACACACATATAAAGTTCTTATGCGGCCACGTAATGCATGAGGTAGACATGGTGTAGCCATAACGAAAGACCAAAAGTAAAGTTAAGGAAAGCCCCCCCACTTACAATGCAGGGCAGTCTGACCTGGAAAGCTAACCCAGACCACTATCAGTTACCTGGAATTTGCTAACCACTGGCAACTTTCCTTCACAAGGCCCTAAGATAGCAGGATACCAAGAATTCACACTGCCCCTCCTGTCAGTGGTAGCTGCAACTCCGATTTGCCCAGACAAGATTAATTAGCACACCCCGAGGCCCTAAGGTCTGCTGATTGGAACAGTGAGACCATCCGGCCTCAAGGAGAAAACCCATGACTGGTCAGTACTCAACAGACAGGGAGTCACAGCCCCACCCTAAGCTTGTGGTTTTTTCCTTTAAAAGTACCTGCTCCCAGAAAACGTTGCTTCTCTAGTCTGTGTGCTGAGGGGGCCCGTTTGCGCAAACATATCCTGTTCATTAAAGCCTCTTGCGTGTTGCATCAACTGGACTAGACATTGAGTTCTTGGTGGTACCAACCGAAACTGGGAGACTCCTCATTCTGAGGGTCTTACAATGCGACACAGGGCCCTTTGAGTTGTCTCAGTATCTGCCTGAATGCCGGTGTGCATTCCCTGCAGGTTGTCAGAGGGCAGGGTCAGCATGAGGCCAGGATAGCAATGAGGAAAGATGCAGCAGAAACCAGCCCAAGACCACCAGACCTTGATGTCTCCCCCTAGGATAGTGAAAAAAAAAAAGGTTTTTCTTTTCTGTTAATGTTGTCCTTTCAGACTACAGAAGAACAGACATACCCTACAGACATATTCAGACAATAGATTGATAAGTAGATGATGAATAGACGACAAAAGCTATGTAATCAGATGGAAGGTATATAAATGACAAATAACAGAAAATTGACAGACATAAATAATAAGAGAAAAATACAAATGATCAATGAGAAATAAGTAGTGAAACATAGGCAAATGACAGAAAACAGATAAGTAGATAGTAGGGAGAACATGGGTGTGCAGACAATTTTAATATACATATTACTTTTATTTAGTTTCTTTACCCAGTACTGAGTGTGCTAGATCAAGAATTGATTTTAATTTAAGTTTTTGAGGTGCATTTCTCCTTTGCACTGACAGATCTGTTAGTTCTGTAGTCAAGAAATGCCCTCCATGGCAACCAAGCCTCCAAAATATGTGGGACTATGCAACTAAGCACAGTTGAATTTCTAACCTTTAGAGGAATCTTTATACAGCTCCCACACTGACTGTACCAGTAGAGTTCCATCCAATTATTCACAATGTTCTTTTTTTCCATCAACATTTAGTATTTGCCATTTTGATGACAGCCATGTTAGTATGAGGTCACATAATTCTTGTAGTTTGAACATGTTTTTGTACACCTGTTGCTTATTGTAATGTTTATCTTTCCAAAGAGTTTACTCAGGATTTTTAACACATTCGGAGTTACTTTCAATCACATCATTTTCAAGAGAATAGGTGGAAAAGCAGAACAAGCTACATACATAGATAAAAATGTTTTATTTCTCCCCATATATGGGCTCTAAATTTAAAAGGGAGAGACCTTGAAACAAGGAATATGAGAAGAAGGGACCAACTGGAGGGTGAGATAAAAAGAATAATGCTGAAATGGATGTAATCAGAATAATATATTTGTACATGGAAATGTTACAATAGAACCTATGTTAATATAGTAAACAAATGTCATACAAAGAAAGGAACTTGAATAAGTGATAATAATGACATCATATGGTCACTGAGATGCTGTGCTGTCATTTGCACATGTGACATCATAAACTACATATGTTATGAAATAATAGTCTGCTTATTTTAACGTTACTGGTATTTGATCCAGAACTTTGCATATTATAAACAACCACTCTGCCTATTACCTTGGCTTTATTTTGTAGTTAGGGATGAAGAATGGGTTCTTAAATTTGCATATATAAATATATATGTATATATATATGTAGAGAGATATATAAAGTGTGTATATTCATCACTCAATTATAATTTGAAATCTCTAAAAGAATTAAAAAAAAACATGTCTGACTCAAATACCTTACTTTAACAAGTGTATTACCTACTACTGCCACATTGGTCCTGCATTCAGTTTACTATCACTTAACTGGTTTCTCACATAAGAAAATTCTGTTGTGATACCTAATCATGGTTGTCAAGTTGACAAAACCAGTAAGATGGAACCTTGACTATAGAGTGGTAAGTGTGCATGACTATGGGCCATTTCCTTATTTGTTAATTGATGTGAGAAGGCCCAATCTTCTGTGCCCAGTGCCAGCCCTAGGCACAGGGTTCTGGGCTCTGTAAGAAAGGCAGCTGAACTGAGCCTGGATCAAGCCAGTAAGAGTATCACCATGGTCTCAGCTTCACTTCCTGCCTGTAGGTTCCTCACTTGAGCTCTTTCTCCAGGTCCCTAAATGATGGGCTATAGCATGAGTCAGAGTATGATGATATATTGTTTATGATTTATTAAAGTTTGCCTACGGATTCAGGAAGCAAAGTCAGCCACAGGCCATAGAAGCCAGGCACACACCTTTAATCCCAGCAGTCAGAAGCTAAGATGTGGTGGACTCAGGATTAAGAGATAGATCTCTGTGAGTCCAAGGCCACCCAGATCGACACAAAAGTGAGTCAGTCTAAAAGAGAATTACAGCTCACACCTTTAATCCCAGCATTAGGGAAGTATATAAGTAGAAGCGAGGTGTTAGAGAGGTGTTCATTCTCCAGCCACACTGAGGAGAGTTCACAGTCTGAGGCTTGGTGAGAGCTTTTGGAGCCAGGACCAGCCCTTTCAGCCTGAGGTAGAGGTAAAAAGCTAGTGGCCTACTGCTTTCTTTTTCTGATGTTCACCATGAAGCTTGAACCCCAATATCAGACTCTGGGTCTTTTGTTTATCCTTCCTTTCTTCCCCCAGTTGCTTTCAGACAGTGGTTTGTTTTTGTTTGTTTGTTTAAATACAATTAGCAGAAAAGAGAGCTATGGTATCTGAATGAACTCAGCTCATCTGTTGGCCCCGAAGCTTTGGGTGAGAAAGAAATCTTCCCCTCTCCCCCCCCCCCCATACCGAGTAGACAGCTGACTCTTCTCTGCATTGTGTCTTCCTAGCTGTGCATTACATTTCCCTAAGCCTGGTTTTCATAGCTATCAACATGTATTTTACAGTTAAGAGAGATGAACGCAAGGTTTTAGAACGCATTAAATCATTGCTTTCCTTCAACAAGAATGGAAATTCAAATCTGCCATAAGAAAGAACTTCAGTGAATGCAAAGCTGTCATATTCACAAATGCTAAATATTTCATTTCACCATTTGTCTGAAAATATTGCCAGTGCTCATGAAAGATTAATTGTTCTGTCTAGTGCTTTAAAACAATGCTGTTTTCATTAAGTGAAGGTCACTTCCAAAACGATTTCCCCATCATTTCCACCGGGTTTTCACATGTAACACAGGAAACAGTGCATTCTCTGTGATTCATATTACAGGCACCCATTTGTTTGAGTAGATGTGAAATGTTTAGCAAACAACTCTATTCCACACCAAGGCAGCCTTTTTTTACTTTAAATTATGTACAGTTTTAAGCTTTCTGCTAAGACCATTTTCAAGCTTTCAGTTTTCCTATCAATTTAAAATTTTTCTCCTAGGAAAACATGTGTGAATAGATAGGTTGAGTTAGAGTGAGGGGGGCATAAAAGAGGGAGCCATTACTGATTTGAAGGGAAAACTGAACCTAAAGAAAGGTCTAGAGAACTACAAGACCGACTCCAACTAATAATTCGAGCAACCATGGGAAGGCTACCATAAATGCCCTCCCCTGATAGTGAGATCATCAACTAAATTATCCACCATCATGGAGTCCTCATCTAGTACCTGTTGGAAACAGAAGCAAACACCCATCACCAAACACTGAGTCGAACCAGAATCCACATGCAGAGAGAGGGGACAAGACCAGGTTGCAGAAATACACAAAGACAGCTGACCTGAACAAGGAGGAGCTTGGGCCTCCCAGACTGATGGCTGGGAACCCAGCATGGGACTGACTCAGACCCCCTGAACATGGGTCTCAGCTAGAAGGACTGAGCAGTCTGGGGGACCTCAGACAGTAGAAACAGGATCTATTTCTGGCACACAAAAGGACCTTGTGGACACATCCCCCATGGAGGGATACCCCCTTAACCTAGAGACAGGAGAGAAGTCCTAGTCCCTACTTCAAATGACTTGACAGACTTACATGACCCAACCTGGATATCATAGCCCTAAATGTGGAATGGGGGTGGGAGATGGGAGGGGAGGGTGACCAGGGTGCATGTCACAGGGGAAAGAGGGTAAGAGGGAGGGAGGGTAAGAGGGAGAGACGGAGGGTTGGAGGGAGGAAGGGAGAGGAAACTGGGATCCACATGTAAAATTTTAAAATTATATTATTATTAAAAGAAGAAGGGGAAAATGCTGCTGGATTAATTTGACTTCAAAATTTAAGCCTAAGGACAAGTTACTGGGGAAAAGGATTTCTAATTTTGTTTCCACAGAAAATGAAAAGCTGTGGATCCCTTCCAGACTAATGTGGTTTGATCGAGCAAGACCCCCTGAAGCAACGTCAATGGGACAATGCAGCCTTGCAGACCACTACAGCCAGGATTTCTTCGTCTTCTTAGGATTCTCCCATGACAGCGCCCCCTACCAGCAGGAAGCAGTGTGGAAAGAATGACGCCAAATTCGCAAATATTGTTTATAAATGTTTGTTTTTATTTAAACAAAAAAGGCATGTATATTTATGTCCAGCATAAAATAATGTTTTAAAATTTTTTTCTCCTAAATGATCACGAAGCTAGTGTGTTAGATAATTTAATCTTCAGAATACTGTCAGAATGCAAATATATTAATATGTTCTAGTACTGTTTTCAGGAAACAGATTTGTAAGAATTTAGATTGTCAGTGCTCATGTATCTTTGGACATGTTGGTTATGCCAGGGTGCATGGTGAGATAAAACAGCAGTTTAGAACCATGGAATATGCCATTGTCATTATATGTTCTTCTTGCCTGTGTTAACTTTAACACATCTCGGCATGATATTTATATTTTTAGTTGAGCTTTTTTACTTTCCACTATGGGAACATTTTTATTGACTTTGAATATATTATTGGAATTTCTATATAAAATAATAGAAGACAGCTCTTGCAGAAAACCTGGAACATCTAATAAACTGGAGATAATATTAACTTGGGAACACATTGAAATTTGGGCATCCAGAATTAAAGACTGGAAAACTGAAGGTGAAATTTACTTTGAAATAAATTGTAATATATACATATAAGCCCTGTGCTAAAACATCTACAAACAGGATCATTTAACTCACATCTCCTGTGTAAAAAATATCATTCTCAGATTTGAAAGATGAAGAAGTGGGTGGGAAATCTGAGAGTGAATATTAGCAAACATATAGTGTCTGGCATATTAGGTTGACAAAGAAGTGAAATATTCTATTAGAATCATGCAGCAAGCATGAAAATCCTGAAAGGCAAACACAGAAGAAACAAAGCTAGGAACTAAATTAATGAGGTTCTTATTGTGACTATGTTTCCTGTTTTCTGCATTTTAGGAAATTTGTGAAACTCACATATGCATTAGTGTCTTTCAGTAAAGAAAGTAAGTTTTAATATATATAATTTTCATTTAACTTTGAAACAAGTTTATTTTACATATCAATCCTACTTCCCACATCCTCCCATCCTCCTCTGCTCCCCCCCACCAACCCCCATCCCATCCCCTTTCTGCTCCCCAGGGAGGGTGAGGCCTTCCATGGCGAATCTTCAAAGTCTGTCACATGATTTAGAACAGGGCCTAGGCCCTCCCCCATGTGTCTAGACTGAGAGAGTGTCCCTTTTTGTGGAATTGGCTCCCAAAGTCCATTTGTATACTAGGAATAAATACTGATCCACTACTGGAGGCCCCATAGACTGCCCAGTACTTCCAACTAACACCACATTCAGGGAATCTGAGTGGGTCCTATGCTGGTTTTCCAGCAATCAGACTGGAGTACATGAACTCCCTCTTGTTCAGGTCAGCAGTTTCTATGGATTTCTCCAGCCTTTGCTCATCATTCTTTCCAATCTGCAACTGGATTCCAAGAGTTCAACTTAGTGTTTAGCTGTGGATTTCTGCTTCTGCTTCCATCATCTACTTGATGAAGGCTCTAAGATGGCATATAAAGTAGTCATCAATCTTATTTATCAAGGAACGGCATTTAAGATATTCTCTCCATTATTGCTTAGATTGTTAATTGGAGTCATTCTAGTAGATCTCTGGACATTTATCTAGTGTCAGATTTCTCTTAAAACCTATAATGGCTCCCTCTATTTTGGTATCTCTTCTCTTGCTCTCCTTTATTCTTTCATTGACTCAATTTTGCTGCTCTTTTGTGTTCTCCTCTCCCCTCCTCTTCTCCCTAATTCCCTCTCCCCTCCCCCATGCTCCAAATTTGTTTGGGAGATCTTGTTCCTTTCCCCTTCTCCAGGGGACCATGTATGTCTGTCTGTCTTGAGGGTCCTCCTTGTTACTCAGCTTTTCTGGAGGTGTAGATTGTAGGCTGGTGATCCTTTGCTCTATGTCTAAAAACCATACATGAGCGAGTACATGCCGAGTTTGTCTTTTTGTGACTGGGTTACCACACTCATGAGGGTTTCTTCCAGTTACATCGATTTGCCTGTGTATTTCAGGATTCCATTGTGGTTTTCAGCTGAGTAGTACTCCATTGTGGAAATGCACCACTTTTTCTGCATCCATTCTTCAGTTGAGGGACATCTAGGCTGCTTCCCGGTTCTGCTTATTAAAATAGTGCTGTTATGAACATAGTGGAACAGACGTCCTTGTTGTATGAATGTGAATCTTTTGGGTATATGCCTAAGAGTGGAATAACTGGGTCATGACTATTTCATTTTCCTGATGAACTGCCATATTGATTTCCATAATGGCTTTATGAGTTTGTACTCCCACCAACAGTGGGGGAGTGTACCCCTTTATTCACATCCTCAACAGCATAAAGTACCTTTGGTGTTTTTATTTTAGCCATTATGACAGGAGTAAGATAGTAATCTCAGAGTTGTTTTTATTTGCACTTCCCTGATGGCTACGGATGTTGAGCACTTTCTTAAGTGTCTTTCAGCCAGTTCAGATTCCTCTGTTGAGAATTCTCTATTTAGTTCTGTACCACAGGTTTTAATTGGATTATTTGGTGTTTTGGTAACTTACTTCTTTTCTTTGTATGTTTTGGAAATCAGCCCTCTGTCAGATGTGGGATTGGTGACGATCTTTTCCCATTCTCTGAGCTGCTGTTTTATCTGGTCAACTGTGTCCTTCACCTTACAGAAACTTCTCTGTATGAGGTGCTACCATTTATTCTTGATCTCAGTGTCTATGCTACTGGTGTTATGTTCAGGAAGCAGTCTCCTGTACCAATTTGTTCAAGGGTACCTCCCATTTTCTCTTCTAAGAGGTTCAATGTGGCTGGATTTATGTTGAGGTCTTTGATCCATTTGGATTTAAGTTTTGTGCATGGTGATAGATATGGATCTATCTGCAGTCTTCTACAGGTTAGCATCCAGTTATGCTAGCACCATTTGCTGAAGATGGTTCCTTTTTCCCATTGTATTATTCCAGTTTCTTTGTCAAAAATCAGGTATTCATAGGTGTGTGGTTGAATATCAGGGTTTCAATTTGATTCCACTGGTCTTTCTGTCTATTTTTGTGCCAACACCAAGCTGTTTGGACTATAGCTCTATAATCGAGTTTGAAGTCAGGGATGGTGATGCCCCCAAAATTTCATTTATTGTACAGTGTTGTTTTGGCTATCCTGGGCCCTTTGTTTTTCCATATGAAGTTGAGTATTGTTCTTTCTAGGTCTGGGAAGAATTGTGCTTGGATTTTCATGGGGATTGCTTTGAATCTGTGGATTGCTTTTGGCAAGATTGCCATTTATACTATGTTGGTCCTCCCTATGCAAGAGTGTGGGAGATCTTTCCATTTTCTGTTATTTTCTTTAAAGACAGAAAGTTCTTGCTATATAGGTCTTTCACTTGTTTGGTTAGCATTACCCCAAGATATTTTATGTTGCTTGTGGCTATTGTAAAAGGTGATGTTTCTCTGATTTCTTTTCAGCCCCTTTATTGTCTGCATATAGTAGGGCTACTGATTTTTTTTTTTGAATTAATCTTGTATCCTGCCACTTTGCTGAAGGTGTTTATCAGCTGTAGGAGTTCCCTGTTAAATTTTTTGGGTAACTTATATAAACCATCATATCATCTGCAAATAGGAAAGTTTGGTTTCTTCCTTTCCAATTTGTATCCCTTGATCTCCGTTTGTTGTCTTATTGCTCTAGCTTGAACTTCAAGTACAATATTGAAGAGAATTCAGAGTGGAAACCATGTCTTGTTTCTGATTTTAGAGGAATCACACTGAGTTTCTCCCTATTTAGTTTGATGTTGGCTGTTGTTTACTGTATATTGCTTTTATTATGTTTAGGTATGTCCCTGTTGTCCCTGATCTCTCCAAGACCTTTATCATCAAGGGATGTTGGATTTTGACAAAGGCTTTTTCATCATCTAGTGAGATGATCAGGTGATTTTTCTTTTTCAGTTTGTTTTTATGGTGGATTATATTGATAGATTTTTCATATGTTGAACCATCCCTGCTAACTTGGGATGAAGCCTTGTTGGTCATGGTGGATGATTTCTCTGATGTATTCTTGGATTTGGTTTGCTAGTATTATTCTATTGAGTATTTTTGCATTAATGTTCATGAGGGATATTGGTCTGCCATTCGCATTTTTAGTTGTGTCTTTGTGTGGCTTGGGTACCAAGGTAATTGTAGTCTTGTAAAAAGAGTTTGGCAATGACCCTTTGCTTCTATTGTGTGTATCACTTTGAGGAGTATTAACATTAGCTGTTCTTTGCATTTCTGGGAGAATTTTGTACTGAAATCACCTGGCCCTTGGCTTTGGTTGATTGGAAGACTCTTGATGACTGCTTTAATTTCCTTAGGGGTTGTAGGTCTATTTAAATTGCTGATTTAGTCTTGATTTAATTTTGGTAAGTGATATTTATCCAGAAAATTGTCTATTTCTGTTAAAAGTTTGAATTTTGTGGAGTACAGGTTTTCAAAGTATGACCTGAAGAGTCTCTGTATTTCCTCTATGTACATTGTTATGTCTCCCTTTTCATTTCTGATGTTGTTAATTTGCATGTTCTCTGTCTGTCTTTTGGTTAGTTTGGATAAAGGTTTGTGATGGGAGATGTTATTCTGTAAATATGTTTCTCTTATTGCTTAATGCATAAAGCACTGTTGGCCAATAGGAAAGCAAGATAGGCGGGACTAGCAGACTAGGAGGAAAGAGGAAGTAGTTAGGAGGAGTCAGCATATAGAGACTGGAGACAACGGAGGTCCGGGCCCGCTGTCTGGTAAGATGAGACCACGTGGAAATACTTAGATTAGTAGAAATGGGTTAATTAAGACCGAGCTAGCTGATAAGAAATTAGTAACTGGCCAACAGCAATGTATCAAATACAGCATCTTGGTGTGTTATTGGGGGTTGGCAGGGCAAACTTACTCGTTACATAAGGCGCCCAACATGGGGTTACATATGGCGTACCAAATGGTGTCAGAAGTGGAACTGAGAACTTTCACTTAAAACTTGACAAAAGCTTAAGAAGGGTTTAGAAACAAAAGAACAAAGACAAGCAAGGCTTCTTGATAGCAGCATTTTTCTCAGTTGGATTCTGTTTTGCTGTAGACAAGTAAAGGGTTGTGCTGCTCCTTTATGGGAGGTTTCCTGACTCAGTATAAATGGCAAAAAACCACATTGCTTTTAAAGAGCTCTGCTAACAATTGAATGGTGTGTACGAGAGCTGGCAATGACAGTGACCACATCTCCAAGCTGGCAGCATGCTTCTGGATGCAGCGTAGACCAAGGCAGTGAGCACAGCTCTCAGTGCTGGTGGTAAAATAGCACTGCCATCTTGAACAGACCGCAGCTAAAACAACTATGGCATTCATTTTAGCAATGTTGTTGGTTACCAGATAAAAGACTCGTGGCCAGAAAAAGATAAAGACTTACTGTAAAGACAGATTCACATTAAGAAAAACCGCTAAAGGTTTACAATGTATTTTAAAATATACATAGGCTTGGGAGAGAAAAAGAAACAGGATACAATGGTTTAAAAAAGCAAAAAGGAAATAGAGGAGCTGGGTGTAGCGGCACACGCCTTTAATCTCAACACTTGGGGAGGCAGAGAAAAACAGATCTCTGTGATTTCAAAGTAAACCTGGTATGCAGAGTAAATTCCAGGAAAGATAAAAGTTACACAGAGAAACACTGTCTCAAAAAATAAGAAAATAAAAGTAAAAAAAATTAGAATGATAAAAAAGCCACGTAAAGATAAAAAGCACAAAAAAAACTTTAAATACTATATGTGGTTCTGTTATCTTTAAATTGTTTGACTGCTAAAAAAAATAGCAACAACTGTTAAAACAAATGCTGCTATATTAATCCAATTTACATATTTTAAAAATGCTTTGACTTCAAAATTTAAATCCAAGAACAAGTTACTGGGAAAAAGGATTTCTAATTTTGTTTTCACAAAAAATAAAAAGCTGTGGATTCCGTCCAGACTAATGTGGTTTGATCAAGCCAGACCCCCTGAAACAGCGTTCCAGGTGATCCAACATTCAAAACAGCTGGGACAAGGCAGACCTGCCGACTACAACCAAGATTTCTATGTCTTCTTAGGATCCCCCATGACAGCGCCCCCTACCAACAGGAAATAGTTTGGAAAGAACGATGCCCAAATTCCCAAATATTGTTTATAAATGTTTGTTTTCATTTAAATGAACTTGGTCATAAATAGTTAATGATCACAATCAATCTCTTTTTAAAGGTAAAAAGGGGATTATGGTATAGAGATGAATACTTTGTTTTGGAATGAATTTTCATTTATTGATACAATTTAAGGTCAATTTTGTGATATGTATATTTCTCCTCTTGTTTAGGTATTGTGTTTATACCTAAACTCAGTTAGAAATGTTATGTATAATTTAGCACCTATATAGTTAGCTATGATAGTGAAAACTTAGAATTAAGTTAGTTAGGTATGTTGTGTCTTTATTTTCATTGAATTCTGGAAAGTTTTAAATTTCTTTCTGTATTTCTTCCTTGACCCAGGAATGGTGCAATTACACATTGTTCAATTTCCATGAGTTTGTAGGTTTTCTGAAATTTGGTGTTGTTGAATTCTAACTTTAAATAAGTTTGATAAGATACAGGAGGTTATTCCATTTTTTTTGTACCTATTGAGGTTTACTGTATTGCTGAGTATGTGGTTGATCTTAGAGAAGGTTCCAGTTAGAGCTGAGAAGAAGGTGTATTCTTTTGGTTTGGATGGAATGTTTTATAAATGTCTGTTAAACCCAATTGGCTCATAACTTCTTTTAGTTTCTTTGTTTCTTTGTTAAGCTTTGTGTCTGGTGTTGAGAATGGGGTGTTGAAATCTCCCACTGTAAGTGTGTGAGATTTTATGTGAGATTTGACTTTTAGTAATGTTTATTCATTAATGTATTTGGGGCATTGTTGTTTCTAATTGAGACTTCATCTTGATGGTTCTCTCCTGTGATGAATAAGAAATGTCCTTCTTTTTCTCTTTGGATTGATTTTAGTTTAAAGTCTAATTTGTTAAATATAAGTATAGCTACAGCAGCTTGTTTCTTGGGTCCATTTGATTGGAAAGTCTTTTCTCAACCCTTAATTCTGAGGTGACATCTGTCTTTGAAGTTGAGGTGTGTTTCTTGTATGTAGCAAAAAGATGGATTCTATCTTTATATCTTCTTTCTAGCCTGTGTCTATGTTTATTTATAGCTGAGTTTAGAGTATTAATATTGAGGGACATTAACAACCATTGAGTGTTAATTCTTGCTTGTGTTTGATTTACTGTTGCTTGTGATTCCCCCCAATTTTCTTTTGTCTGTTGGTAAAGTGGGATTATATATTGCCTATATTTTTGTGGGTGCATTTAATTTCCTATACAAATTTACAAATATCATTCTAATGCCTAATATAATACCCACAAACTTTTACTTAATTATTATTTCTTAATAATATGTAATATAATGAATTTTATAGTGACATTTCCATATGTGCATTCTATGAATAACTTTTGAATATATATTAAATCTATAATCATAAGAAAAATGCAAGACAGAATAACAGAAAACTGACACTGTGTGATGTCTTTATCTCCATTAAGAAACTGTCTGCCAATCACTGACAAGGCCATGTTTCTTGACCACATAGAGAAAAATCAGTAAGTTCTACATCCATTATCCTACATAGCTTTACCTGTCCACTTGACATAGAATAGAGCCATCTCATACGGATACCTCATCAGAAGTATTACCCAGACCAGGTGGCTTTCTTATTATTTGATGCTTGTGATCCCAGCCTACTGCAGATGATATCATTTCCAGGGAGGTAGTTCTATGTTGTATAAGAGAGCTCAATAAGCATAAGGATATGAGTGAACCAGCAAGCAGTTGCCTTCCTGTTCTAATATACTTTGGTTGTGAATAGGTTCTCGGTTTAAAGGTAATTCTGGATGGGATAGCAAGAAGACCACCCTTTAAGATCCTGCACTGACTTTGCTCCGTGGTTGAAGTGTGAATCAAAGTGCTTTTCAACAGAATGTGTTATCATAGTAATAGGAATGAAAAGATACATTTATAATCCACTAAATCCCTTGTTTATATATGTTAATTGAGTAAAGTTTACATTTTAGTGTTTGACTTAACATTGAAAGACTTCAAAACCAGAACAGTAGCAATGATATTATGGGCAGAAAGATATTGGAGGAAGAAGAATCTAGAGACTGGAGGGTAGGTTTATCTGACATTTATCTGAATGTCAGTGAATAATCAACACTGTTGTGAATGCATGCTGAGAGCATCCAGCCAGCTAGAGTCTTCAGTCAGACGTCCAGGCTGAGCACCACGTGCTTCATGGTGCTCAGAGGATGTGAGCTACACTGTGCATTGTGGGAGTAAGTCTGCACAATGAACTAATACAAGTTGTAACGTTAAATTGGGTTTGTGATTATTGATATGCAGAGGAGATGTTCAGGTTATGTGTCGTGCCATTGCATAACATGTGACTTTCCTCAAGCCGTGTACCTCAGCTTCAGCATTGACTGATTGCTTTTTCTGAAGAACAGGGTCTTAACATTAGTAGAATGATTTGTTTACCTGAATAGAAAGTTTGCTTCGGCTTTGCATTGAACTCAGCATGAGGTATATATTTCAGTATATACAGAGTGCTTCATTCACACTTGACATGTCACGCATGCAACAATTTAAATATGAGTAATGCTATTCCTTTCTTTGGAAAAAACTCAAAATTATGTAATGATCTTCAGAAAAAGGGAAGGTAACGAAGTGCATAGGACCATTGAGGAGGCAAATGAACTAGGAATGGATATACCTTTCTGTCCTATCTCTTTGATTCCTTCCCTTGTTGTGGTGGATTTTTACTGTCTTTATTTGTCCTTCTATTACATTGTTCACAGTATGGAAGAAAATTTAGACCCCACCTCATGAATGCTGTGCACATTAAATAAACACATCAAAGAGTCTACAAAGGACTTGGACTCAGTAAAAGACAGTTTATCTAGTAAAACATATTTTATTATGACCAATCAACTGATACTGAGGGATGTATCAACCAGAAAGAGGGAATATATATATATATATAAAATTAATTGAAGGAAATTATATGAACATAAATCTATCAAATTTATAAATACTTAGAGAAAGGGAAGGTCATTTAATGGAAATATATGAACTGAATAATGTTTTCCAATAAAATAGTACAAATAGTACATACTTTGCAATAAGGAATAACTATTTAAATAAGGAGTAAGTGATACATGATTGAGAATAACTGTTAAGTATTTTAATGTTTTTGTATAGATCAAGGTGAATACAATTACATGAAGTTTTATTCAGTACAGGACAAATGTCATTGAATTCTTTTCAGTCCTTGTATGAATATGTCCTGACAAGATTTCTGTTCAAAAGAAAGATAACAGAGATTTAGTATAAGAAGAATATGGTGTTTGACTAACATCATGTTCTTTCTGAACAACTGAATGGAAGATGAAGAAAGATGTATTCTTTGACACTCCTGCTGCAGACTTTCCTGTGGTAAATGCTGCTAGAAACATTGCTGTTAGTGTTTTCAGTTTTTTTTTCCAAATATGTCAGAGACTTCTTTATTTTTATTTTGTAGGTAAAATATAAAACAAAGTAAAAACTACCCCCTCAAACAAAATTAGTTATGAAAGATTCTCCTTTGATATCCTCTTAACTCACTGCATAAGAAACAGTGGTTTTCAAAATTTTGCTATCCTGCCTTTAAGAAAAGCGTCCACTTTCTCGCACAGCACATTTTCTAACTTTCATTTCCCACTGGATTATTATGTGAAAATTTCAGAGGGCAGCCCATCAGAAGCTGTACTTCAAAGTCATGGGGCATCGACTTTCATCTTCCATTAGACATCCTGAACGATTAAATACTGCAGAACATTAAAACAATGCACAATTGTCTTGAAAGGGTTTAATCATTCCCACCATCACCATCCTTTATGCACACTTCCATGAGAAATAGAAGCAACAAATCAAAGTCAGTCAGGATGCTGGGGTCTTGGTATTCTTCGTTAATCACACAAAATTAGAGCTGCTTGGCTTTGAATTGAAGTATAGGATTTTGTATGTTTTGTAGATTTTTACAGTAGGATAAAATATGAGCTGTAAATGTTCACTTTAGATGCTGCTTGTACACGCTAACAGTATTTTTGCACAAGTGGGAAGACAGCCACTCATAACTTTTTGGTATAAATGTTGGTGACAACTCTACCCAGGGTGCACAGATTCTTTCTCTTGCCCCAGACTCATTTTTCATGTGTAGGGTTGGATAGATCTTAGTAGATGCTACCTGATACCCTTGCTGCCACATCCCCCTTTTTGTGTATCACTGCATGATTTATGAAACTTTTTTTAAAATTCAAATGGCACATGCAAGAGAAACCTTCTGCTGAGCTGAATATTGAAATTCGTGTTCCACAAATATGAAAAGCTTAATTTTCAGCCAAAGACAAATCACCAGAAATCAATTCAGAAGTCATTTATCTTTTCAAGGCAGAAATAGTTACATTCTTTTGGGTGAAAATATTCATGTTCTTACCTTAGAGACCCTTTGAACAATGTCTGTTATATTGATACTGTGACAGAAACTTTACGTGTGTATTTGGCAGGTTTTTCTGAGCACGTGCAGTGTCTTAATGACGTCCTCAGGTGAGCTGGCAGTGAGATGTATGCAGCTTGCACGCCTGGTGGATTGAGTAGGTTACATCCTAGCAACCAGGACTGGAGCAAAGGTACAAACGGCTCTGTCCTCTGATTGGCTTCGTTGCGTATGCAGGAGACACTGCCGATCCCAGTTCTTCATTACTCTTCCCCCACAAGGAAGGTTCTTCAACTAGGATTCTGTCCAAGACCTTTATAATTTCTCACAAGTAGGAGAGACAGGTGAGTGTCTTAAGTACAGGATGGTACAAGCACCAGCAAGCTCAGAGCTCTTCAAGTAGAGCTGAGACCTCTAGTTAGCAGAGAATGTCACAACTCCTGGATCAGCATGGCCCGGGCTCCTCTTTACAGACAATAAAATCAGGGTTGATCAGGTACCAAAGGAGTGTTCCTACACATGGATTCCAGTTGTTTTTGCTTTCTTATGAATAGCATTACTCATCCATCACACCTTGATATAATTCTACTAGAATATTGTTGGAAAGCTGCATTTCCATAACAGATCCTTATAGAGAAAATTCTAACACTAGGGAAATAGACAAACTACATCATTATTTAAGAACATATATTTGCAGCAAGAAGCTGAGGCTCAAGGTAACTGAAGAACTGTAACCAACTGCAGCATTTCTTAGGGTCACTTTCTATTTTTCTGTTAATATTTTTGTTCATACTGAAGCAGAATGGTGTGAACCTCTATCTCTTAGTCCCATTTTTGCCCAATTCTTGAAGTTTTTAATTAAATGATATTAATTTGTTTGATTGTTAATTTTATAAACTCACAATGCCTCCATTTCCTGATGTACAAAATTAGTATCATTTTGGTGTCCATTATCTGAAGATGAGCTGTAAAGAATAAATGTTAACTGATTTTCCCCTTCTTAACTAGAAAGGAGGATTTCTTACAATGAAAATTTAAGAGAAGAGGACAGCATGAGAATATTACTTACTGGGAAAACAACCCTTATTTCTATTATAAATTCAGTATCTTAAACACTATTAATTATCATCTTTTCGCTTGTAGGTCAGGAGCCCAATGCATGTCTCAGTGGACTAAAAGTACTGCAGTCACTGCTCCTGTTTTGATTCTTAGCTGGGATTCCACATCTGGCTTTTTCCAGAGGTGTAAAGGCCCCCATCTTCCACCCAAACCAGTCATATTGACTCTGCACCTTCCCCCACACTCACACTGTTCAGACTCCTTTCTCTTGCTCATTGAGAGTTTTGGGAGATTGCTTTGGGCACAACTAGATAATCTGAAGGAATATCTCCTATCTTGGTTAGGTTTTCTATTGCTGTAAAGAGACACCATGGCCATGGCACCTCTTATAAAGGAAAACATTTAACTGGAGTGGTTCAGTTTCAGAAGTTTAGTCCTTTACCGTCATGGAGGACATGGCGACCTCATGCAGACATGATGGTGGAGAAGGAGCTGGGAGTCCTACATCTTGATCCACATGGAAAAGAAAATGAATGTCTCACTAGGTGTAGCCCAAGCCCAGGAGACCTCAAAGCCCACCCCCACAGAAGTACACTTCCTCCAACAATGCCATACCTTCCCCCAACAAAGTCATACCTCCTAACAGTGCCACTCCCTCTGAGGGGTGTGTGTTTTCATAGCACCACATCTCTGTAGCTTTAATTCTGCTTGCAACCTAAAATGCAATGGGACACACACACACACACACACACACACACACACACACACACACACATTCTTGTGTATGAGAGTATTAGTGAGTTTACAAAGTCATTGTGCTGCCTACTCCATTTGTACAGACAAGGCAGATGAAAAAAGTAGCACTTAACAGAAATGGTATTTTCATTCAGCAGATTATATACCATAAGCCCAAGATAAGAAAACTAGCATTTTGTGGGAATTTGAAGACTCATCACAGCTGTTCATCATCTTCATTCAGAGTTTGGCTGGGATTCCCAAAGAAACATCTGAGCTTTTGATTATCCTTATTGATTCACAATGCTCCCTACAGCTTTTATACAGTAAATGTAGAATCTGTTCATCTTAAGACATATAACCATATGCTGTCCTCCCTGGGAAATGTTTGCATAGCCTGCTAGATTTCCTGGACTCAATTCCCAGTATCTAAAAAAGTCATACATGCACAAAGTGTGTGTGTTTATATCACATAGAATCTTCAAAAAGGATTCTTATGTTTTGCTAACCAAATACTATTTACATTTAAGCAATTTCTCTGGAATCTGGAAAGTTTAGATGATACTCTTGTTGTGATATACTATTAGATGGCCAATCGAGACACACTAGCTAGATAGATATAGCGACATAGTATTACTGTGGACTGACAACAGAATAAATATAAACATGTAGCTTCAAAATTAAAATTGATCATTGACTTTATATGTGGTGTTGTACTTTAATAGATATAGATTAATACAAGGGGATGAGATAGTAACTTCTTATTTAAAACAAGTGTAAATTAGTTTACTCTTTCAGAATATTAACTATGAGTTGAGTTTGGCGTCACATGTTTGTAATCCTAGTCCTTGGAAAGGGCAGGAGCTCAAAGGTAGCTTGCACTGTATAACAAATAGGAGACCTGTCTGGACTGCATGAGTCTTTGTTAAAAAAGAATGAAAGAAAGAAAGAAAGAGAGAAGGGGGAGAAAGGAAGGAAGGAAGGAAGGAAGGAGAGAAGGAAGGAAGGAAGGAAGGAAAAAAGGAAGGAAGAAAGGAAGGAAGGAAGGAAAAAAGGAAGGAAAGAAGGAAAAAAGGAAGGAAGGAAGGAAGGAAGGAAGGAAAAAAGGAAGGAAGGAAGGAAAGAAGGAAGGAAGGAAGGAAGGAAAAAAGGAAGGCAGAAAGGAAAGGAGGAAGGAAGGAAGGAAGGAAGAAAGGAAGGAAGGAAGGAAAAAAGGAAGGAAGGAAGGAAGGAAAGAAGGAAGGAAGGACTATTTAATTTGGGATCATCTCTTCCATTCTGCTTTCTATTAAGGTCTTATTTCAGTTGCTGGTTCATCTTCATCCTGCTGTTTAGTTCAAATATCTTTTTCCTCTCTAACATCAATTATTCTTACTTTCTGTCCTTACCACAGTAATCTACCTTAGCATAATTTATAACCTACCTAAGGTACCTAAATGTTAACCATACATGGATAACATTTCTAAATGTATAAAATGAAACAGATAATAGATTGTAGATAATAAGTGAGCATTTATGAACATTTCTCTGGTTATATAGTTCTGTAGATTAAGCTTTGACACTGTAAATTCATATGCATAAAACTTTACCTCCATTGCAACGTCATGTATATATTTGCATTTTACAAGGAACTTAAGGTTAAATGACTTTACACAAGCCAATCCTACAGTGATGGATTGGTGGCTTTCTTAGAAAAGAGGGTGACAAGTCACTGGAGTCACACATCTGCAAACACAATACTCAGAAAGTGCGGACAGAAGGATCAGGAGTTCAAGGTGTGTGGGATCCAGTGTCACATGAAACCCTGTCCCAGAAAATCAAATCAAATCAAATCAAATCAAATCAAACAAACACACACACACACACACACACACACACACACACACACACACAGAGAGACAGAGAGAGAGAGAGAGAGAGAGAGAGAGAGAGAGAGAGAGAGAGAGAGAGAGAGAGAGAATGCTCTGACCGACTGCCTGAATTTTCATGAGAAAATGCCAATCAGTGAGGGGATGGCTATGGGAAGGTAGGGAGGCAGATTGACCTAGTGCCTGTCATACAGTCCCCTGCCTGTGAACTTCCAGCCTCTAGCATTATCAGAAAACAAATTAAACTGTCTCAATGACTGTTATTTTCATGCTAACCTGAGATTAATGCATATAAATATAGGAAAAAATGAGTCATCGTGCATTCTAGGAGTACAAACATAATTACTACTTGATATATATTTGTGAAATATTTCATACATGTAAGGTACACTTAATAAAAGAGGAAAATAATAATGAAAATGTAGGCAGACTTTTCTTTCCTGTCTGCCAGTTTCCAAATAACTGATACAGTGATTCGGTATTAATTATAAATACTAGGCCAAAAGCTCAGGCTTATTACTAACTGGCTATTAAAGGGATGGTATTTTAAAAGGCACTACTATCTCTGCTGATAGCGTCTTTTGCTGTGAATACATGATCTTTAAGGAATTCACACCCCAGAAGTTGGCTGTTTATCCATCCATGACGCTTCATATTATTACCAATAATGTAAATAAAAACTGCACACCCACTCAGACACGTGCAGGTTCATCATGCACTTAGTCTCCATGAAGCGAACTAAATATTTCCTTCTGTGCAATAGGAAAAAGTGCTACATAGGGAAAATGTCTCTCCCTAGGAACACACATTTCATAAAGGGTGACTTGTGAGAAAGAGTCCAGAAATTGTTTTAGTCCTGACACTGTTGCCCACAGGTCCCTGAAAATGTCTTCTCTGACATCTGAAATCCAAAGACCAAAGAACTCAGCTAAGGTAGGGCTCCTGAGTGAGCTTTTTATCTCTGTGATCCCATGACCTGAAGCAGGAACATGTGGATTTTGTACCAGTAGGGAGCTTTTGAAAACTAAGAGGCTGTTTTATCCGTGATCTCCTCTGAGTTTCGAAGCAAGGGAACAAAAGATTTCTGGTGAGCATTTGCCTGATCTGGTCCTTCTTGCTTAGAGATGTCAATCAGACTACAGTTTTGCTATGTTGACTCCTACAGACCCTTTTGAAGGTCTTTTAGAATTACAGTTACTGTTAGGAAGTTTTCTGAGCTGGGCAGTGGTGATGTTTGCACTTGGGAGGCAAAGGCAGGAAGATCTCTGTGAGTTTGAGTCCAGGACAGGTCCCAAAACTCCAAAACTACACAGAGAAACTCTGTCTTGAAAGAACAAAAAAGAAAGAAAGAAGGAAATTTGAAAGTTTTAATGAGGAAGTTTGAAGATGAGTGCAACAAATTGTGCAGAGATTCTTCTTAGCTATCTTAAAAGCAATCAAATAACAATACCAAATTTATACAAAGCTTAAGCAGCAATGTTTATAAAGACATGATACCTTTCACTAATCACAAATATGATGAAATATTGTTAGTGTGTGTCCTTAGATGAGAGAGATTAGGCTCATAAAGTTTAGGCAACTTGTTCAAAATCATTCAATTAAAATATCTTGTGCTTAGAATTCTCAACAGAAGAAATTAAAATGGCTGAAAGGTATTTAAGGAATTGCTCAACATCCTTAGCCGTCAGATAAATGCAAATCAAACCAACTCTGAGATACCATCTTAGAAGTATGAGAATGGCTATGGTCAAAAACTCTGATGACGGCTTATGCTAGAGAGGATGTGATGGGAGTGCAAACTTGTACAGTTACTTTAGAAATCAGGATGGTGGTTTCTCAGAAAACTGGGAATCAATCTACCTCAAGACCAAGTACATACCAAAGGGAGCACACTCATACCACAAGGACATTTGTTCAACTATCTTCACAACAGCATTATTCATAATAGCCAGGACCTGGAAACAACCTAGATGTCCCTCAACTGAAGAATGGATGAAGAATATGTGGTGCACATACATAAGGGAGTACTATTCAGCAGTAAAAAGCAATGGCATCTTGAAATTTGCAGGCAAATGTGCAGAATTAGAAAAAAAAATCATCCCGAGAGAGATAACCATGACACAGAAAGACAAACGCGGCATGTACTCACTCATAAGTGGATATTAGACATAAAGAAATTATAACCAGACTACAATCCACAACCTTAGAGAAGCTAGGAAACAAAGAGGACTCTAAGATAGACATACATGAATCACTCTAGGAAAAGGAAATCGGCAAGATCTCCTGAGTAAATTGGGAGCTTGGGAGGGAGGGTGGAATGGGAGAGAGGAGGAGAGGAGTGGGGAGGAGAGCATGAAGGAATAGGATGGGCGAGCTGGGGGAAGGACAGAGAGGGAGGGTAAGGAAAGAAGTATCTTGGCAGAGGGAGCCATTATGGGATTAGTTAGAAACCTGGCACATGGGAAATCCCCAGGAATACACCAGGGTAACCCTAGATAACACTTTAGGCAGTGGTGGAGAGAGTGCCTGAACTGGTCTTCCCCTGTAATCAGATTGAGGACTACGGTAATTGTCAGCATAAAACCTTCATTCAGTAATTGATTGAAGCAAATGCAGAAATCAACAGGCAAGCACTGGGCCAAGCTCCTGGATTTCAGTTAAAGAGACAGAGGAGGAATGATATGAGCAAAGGGATCAAGGCCATGATGGGGAAACCCAAAGAAGCTCATCTGAGCTAGTTGGAGCTCACTGACTCTGACTGACAGCTGAGGAACTTGCATAGGATTGAACTAGGCCCCCTGAATGCAGGTAACAGTGGATGGCTTGGGCAGTCTGTGGGGCCACTGGCAGGTGGACCAGGATCTTTGCCTAGTGTATAAACTGACCTTTTGGAGCCCATTTTCCTATGGAGAGATGCCTGCTCAGCTTAGACATGTGGGGAGGGCCTTGGTCCTGCCTCAACATGGTGATGGGACAGACTTTGTTGACTATGGAAGGCCTTATCCTCTCTGAGTAGTAAGGAGGGGATGAGGTCAAAGGGGGGAACTAGGCTTGGTATATAAAATATGAATAAATAAATAAAAGAGGGTGGGGAGAAAATATCTGGTTAAACAATAAACTTGCATATTATACTGCACATTTCAGATTTGTGACTAATTTATTTGTCTTCCTGCCAGTTGTCTACATTTTCATAACATGACCGAGCCCTGAGCTGGATGGACAATGACATAGAAATATGCAAAGATGGGCTTAAACTTTTCATAGGATTATTAAATCAGGTTTACATCCACGGGTGGTTGCTGTGAATGCACAAACGTGTGTGTGTGTGTGTGTGTGTGTGTGTGTGTGTGTGTGTGTGTGTATGTGTGTGTGTGTGTGTGAATCTCATTGGAAAAACACTATAAAAGGGCACTGCCAATATCAAATCAATGATATATCAAAAAGCTTGATTTTATTAATCTCTGGTAAATAAGACTTTTAGTATAATATATCAATACAACAGTGCAAGAATGACTATAAGTATAATCCTAATAAGACTTAACAGAGATGGCTTGGAACTCAATTTTCCATACATTTCTACTACTGGAAGCTTAAAATTAACAATCAACTTATTAAATGTTCAGAAGTATCTTTATCATATATTCACTGTATGATCCAACATCTATAACCCACATTATGTATGTGCAGAAATAACATTGAGAAGATAAGATTGTGGCTACCAGAGCCTATTACACAAGCACCAATGCAGAGTGATGATGAATTAAACAAGAGTTCTTTCATATGATGTAACAGGTCACCACAGTGTGAGAATCCAGTCCACATTGAGATTCAAGGATTGGTTTCACAATAAAATATTTCATCTCCCTATTCAATTACTCTCAATGTCCAGAATTTTCAAGCCTACCTTTCTCTGTCAAAGTGATATGGTGAGTACTTTTGGTCATGAAATAGGATGAGGGAGAAGAGAGAGGAACTCTGTCAAGACAGCTTCATCATTAGTATTTTATTCCAGTAAATCATCTCAACTCATGTTCTCCTCCTGAATGCAATGGGAAATAAAAATCATTCCTAAATAAAACTAATTATTGTAACTTGCTCAAACCCAAATAGCATTTGACTTACATTGAGTGCTATTTATTTACTTAACACATGTTTGTATATGTTACTTTTATTTATCTTTTCTCATAAATGATTTATTTACACAGTTTTCTAAAGGGAATTAAGATGCCCTGTGCCTCTAGACAGTGACTTCTTGGTCAGTAGTTTTTTCATTATGTTTTAGCAAACTTGTGTAAGGAATAATTCTGTTATTTACACAATTAAGCATGTGCTTTTTATTTTCATAATTGATGCTATAAATATATTTCAAGTGTAAATTTACACAAAATAAAAAATAACTATTTCTACTACTGACATCTGATAGAATGTTTAGCTAAACACTACTTTAGTTTACTTGCAAAGATGATATTAAAGGTGTCTGCTTTGACAGCTGTAAGTGAAGTTTTAAGGCTCATGCCGACAAACTGGTGTCATTTAAGAATAAGTAAGCTGAGCATGATGGGCATACCTTCAATCCTAGCACTCAGGAGGCACATTCATGCAGATCTCTGTGAGTTCAAGGCTAACCTGGTCTACTAAGTAAGTCCTAGGATGTAGGGACACCCTGTATAAAGAAATTCAAACCAAACCAAACTAAAACAAAAGGATTAAGTAATTAAAAATATCACAATTTAAACATTTATTGTATATTATTTTTATCTCTATATCTTCTTTTACTATTTTATATTTTAAAATTACTGTATGTATGTCCATGTATGGATGATGTATGTGTTGTGGTGGTCACAGGACAACTGTGCAGAGTTCTTTCCTTTCATCTTGATGTGGGTTTCTGAGTTTAAACCCAGGTCCAGACTTATTTGTCAAGTCTGTATACACTGACATTCTGTCTGTTGCCCTGAAAAGAGTGTGCAGATTTGTAAGATGAACTGATGTGGTCATAAACAATCAGAGGGAAGCCGAGAGAAATTCCCAGGGAAAAAGAGACTGTGTCCTTAAGTCATGGAATTTAAACTCCTATAGGAACCCACCACACCAATTCCCAGCCTCTTAATATTGTAGGAAAATTAACATCGATTGTTTAAGCACAAAGTTTGTGAACATTTGTTGGGACATGAAGTAATTCACACATATTAACAGAAGACCTCATTATTTACTTTTTAATTAAATATATATCCTTAACACATTAACACAGTCACTGTGTTAGGCAAAGACTTCAAATACAAGCAGATAAATGGAATAAATATGATCATTTAAAATACAGACATTAGGTAAATAACAAGAAAGGTGACAAAAATTTGATACACAGGTGTGGCGATGGGAATGTGAAGCATGGGTCAAAACACGTCAGCAAAGGGGAAACAGAGGAAGAGATGGATGCTGGGGGCTCCTGGCTTCCCCCTTCTCCATTTGTATTCAGTCTGAGGTACAGCATGTGGGGTGATAGCTGTGATGTTCAGAGTGGATCCCCCGTCTCAGTTACACCTGAAGACGTCCTTACAGCCATGCTCAGAAGTGCGTGTGATAGATGAGTCCCCACCTGGTTACACTGACAATGATGAAACATCAAATTGTCTACACTGGCATGTACTATCCTTTTTAAATATTCCTATGTAGGAATTAGGAAGCATTGAGATGAATATATACACTTTATATAATTAGACAATGTCAAGGCAGTTGAATGTTGGGAGTCTTTCTACTATAAATTCTTTAAATATTTATACATTTTATTGCTTAGAGCAATGGATGACAGCTTTCTTATTTGTGTGGGTGAACTGAAGAGCTGACTTTACATATTACAAAAGACTGCTTTTTTGACTTATTTTAAAAATAGTGTGTTTGTTGAATGTTATTTTTTAGGAGCTTAAAATTTGGGGTAAGATCTGTGGATTCGATTCTTTGTGTTAAGAAAGTTCAGGAGCTTCCCTAAGAAAGGAAATATGTATTTTCAGGTACAGAAAATCTGATGTAACAGGTATCAGATATTACAGGGAAGGAAGCTCAGTCAGATGCCCGGGACCACAGGGGTCAGACTGAGGGGAAACCGGGAGCATTAATTTGTGATTGGGACATTGCTGATTGAACTCTGAGTATGGCTTATGGCTCCCTTTTCTTGGAGTAGAAATGAGAAACTACAGTAGAAATCCTTTTGATGTCTGCAGTCTGTAACAAAGGACCGAGAAAGAAGCTTATTCAAGAAATGACAAAAATAGACAGCTTTATCTATTTCTGAAGGTACCTAAGCATCTTCAGAGAAGTATGACCATATTTTGTTGCACAAAATGGCTGCATCATCTCAGGTGCTCAGTGTTAATACACTCAACACTATGAAAGGAAATTCCAGCAGAATAATTCTCATCATGTTTTCCCTTTTCTTTCAGATTTAGAAGGTGGCACAGAAAAAAAGTACAACATACAACTCACTTCAGCCCTCACTTGGTCACACAATACAGTGCCAGCTTTTATGAAATTCAAATTCTGTTTGAAAAGGGAAAGGACATGTCCAGTGCTTACTAAAGAGATTGATTCTGAAAAGTGTCACAGAGATATAGTGATAAACACTCATCAGATTTAAAACTCCTACTTACCTTATCAAACATTTCTTCACGATAATAATAATACAAAATGATAGTTTAAAATCTCTAGTTTGCATGCCAATTGCAATAAGATATATATTTTAACATTTATTACCTTAATTCTCGTTGAAAATCACTAAACATGCCACCATACTCCCTGCCATGATGATAATGGACTCACCCTCTGAAAATATGAGGAGGCTCCCAATTAAATGTTTTTGTCTACAGTTTACCTTGGTCGTGTTTCTCTTTACAGCAATAAATCATGAAGTAACACAGTAAATATTTTTGATTGATGACAAAATTGATAGTTGAGTAATATTGGCTCATTTGCAAATTTTCAAATTAAAATATACAAAATTAGTATGGTGGCGGCATCATAAGAATAGCTCATGTCTGTAGATTCCTGTGGCCTCTGCATGCCCACGTTCAGTAGTCTTGAATGAATTCAGTGATATAGGCATGCCCTAATCTTATTTATTTCACAGGAGCACTATGCCGGAAGTGGAAGGGACTCAGAGTCCCTGAGACATTGGATCAAATTACATTAAAGAAAAAGATGTCCCTTTTGGATCTGGTTACAAAGATTTACATTCCTGGTTTGCTGACATCACTGCTTTGGATCTGTGGTAGGGTCCACCATGGGTGGTTGTTCAATGATGGCAGCAGAGAGAAGGGAACGAGAAAGTGTGAGCCAGCAGATGCCGGTAGAGAAGGCCGGGAGATGGAGATAGGGGTGGGAGATGGAGACAGAGGTGTTGGGAATGAGATAAATGCAGAGGAGGTAAGATGAGTAAGATTGTTTGTTTGGGAGATGGGGATTGCAGGAGTAAACTGAATTTCATAGGAATCTTTAATTTTATTGAAATCCATCCACAGTTGAAGGCGCCCACATTTGTAATAATCTCGTCATTCATGTAGTTTCGACGCAGTTATGAGGGTGTTACTATTTAACGATACTTCCGACTTTGAGCAGAGTAGAAAAGTTAGCCATTAATGGCATATTTAGGACAAAATAAGAGAAGATGTGTGTGATGGAGGGATGATGCGGAAATGGAGATTGGTGAATGGGACTGAGGCAGAACTTTGGAACACGTCCAGTGGTATGCTCGGTGCTGTAGTGGCTTGGAGAGAAGTATTAAGGCTAGCGTTTGGGAATTATTATTTAGAGCCCGTTAAACAGAGTGACACCCACTGAAAAGATTAAAAAGTTACTAGGCATACTAATTATAGTTGGCTTTAACCTACCTCCTGTAAATAAACTCAGACCAATTGCATGGCATATCAATTTTGGACTTTGATTATAAAAGATGCACTGTTTTAAGACTGAGTGATGTGTGAACCCTGCTGCACTCTATAACACACACTAAACTCCACTAAAACAAGTAACAGAAATATTGAGTGTATTGCCATCAAAATGAAAACAAGTCAAAATCATAGTAAAAATAATTATCTAAACTAAAATATTTAGTAGCAAAATATCAGGTAATAATTTGAGGGTAAATAGCTATGAATTGATGCCAAGAGCAAATTACCTACTGTACATCATTAAATGCAAGTCCAAGGGCATGATAATGATTAATTAAAGCCTTTATTTTCTGTACAAATGCAGAAAAGGTGTTTAATGATATAGAGTGAGTAGTGATAGTTTACAAAATTAAAAACCCTTAATTAAACTTCATGGCTAAATAATAAACATGAGCTTAGAGACAGTTGTTTAACAAGAAAGACACTTGATAATAAGAAATGAACCCATACCATAAGGCAGAACTTTATTGAAATTAGGAAAATTAAAATGCTTCACTCTGGGCGTTGGTGGTGCACACCTTTAATCCCAGAACTCAGGAGTCAGAGGCAGGCAGATCTCTGTGAGTTTGAGGCCAGCCTGTTCTACAGAGGGAGGTTCACGACAGGCTTGAAAGCAATACAGAAAAACTGTGTCTTGAAAAAAAAAAAAAAGAACAGGAGAGAGACAGTGAAGCCCACCATTCCCTCAGGTATCTGTTGCTGTGCTGGACCTTCTCTATTGCCAAAACACTTAGACCAGAAGCAAATTACAGAAAGACAGACAGACACACATTCGTGCGTGCACAAACACACACATGTATGTATTTATACAAATTAACCAAGTAATCAGTTGTATTTATGGAGTATTTGAAAAGTTTGCTGCAAACCTAACAAACCAAACTGTCAGTTAATCTCCATGCCAGTGATGTTGCACGTGTGTCATCCCAGGTCTCTGAGATGATCATGAATTCAACCCCAGTCTGACGACCAAAAATACTGAACATGTAATATTCATAACAAGATCATTTGGTAATATAAAGAGACAAAATTAGCATGAAAGTAAATATTTTATACATACTAGAATAGCAGAAGGAATGACGGTAGGTACCTATTAAATTACAATGCAAAAGAACACAGGATGCATATGGATAATTGCTCAAAATATGCTCAAAACACACATTTGAAAATCACACCGAACACTGCAGACACTCTAAAAAAAAAGTACAACATCTAAGAAAATGATTCAAACCTGTGAATAGAAAGATGATGCTTTACAGATTTGATCATTACAATGACACTCACCTATTTTACAACAAAGCCAAGCACAACAAAACAGTAACAAATTGCACAAGCTAATCCATGCAATCTACCATGAAAATCTAGAAAGAACAAAAGTTGAGAAAACAGAGAAATTAGCATAACAAGCTCCCTATATTAAGGGATAGTGACTGCTTTAATATAAATGAGTAGAAAAGCGATGTTACAGAAATTCCAAATGAGAACAGATTGACATATAATATAAAATAATGATGCTAACGGAAGCAGCAAAGACCAATCATTTAAGGGATGAATTTAGAACAATTTGAGAACATCATGGAAGGCAGATAAATGGAAACCATTCTTTAAACCATGTGTAAGTTAGATAGATATGGATGCCTTCTAATTTTATGAATAGGCAATCTAGACTCCATTATTAAACCTCAAGTTACCTTCCTTATCATGTGCCTGTGATTTGCAGTGAGTTTTCAGGAACCATGAATACTGCTCATGTCTCTGATTTGGTCATGTAAGACACGGAGTTTAAATCTTGAGAGTTAGTTAAGCTATTCTAGGCATGCAAAGGGGTGAGAGAAATCTACCTTAATGGAGTTAATTTTGGTCTAGCATTTAATTGAGGAACACTAATAGGCACAAATTAACACTCAATATTACCTTTCTTTTCCATCAAGACAAACAGCTATGTCACATAAACCTTAGTTTAGGTGTCACCAAGGGTTCAAAGGACTTTGCTGCTTTTCTCAAGAGTGTCACCAGACTCACAGGGGGGTCATCTCCACCCCCTCTCCCATCAGCAAACCTTCAGGAGGAGAAGTGCAAAGTGCTGCCTGCGCATCCTAGTTCCCCCTCCATCTTCTCCTTTCTTCTTTTCCATTTCCAAAGGGATCCTTGGGCAGATAGAGGCTTCAGAGACTGCCTGAGACTCAATTGAAAGGGTTGTTGAGGGAGGGAGAGGGCTGTCAGTGTCAGAAGAGATGCTAGAAAAAATGGAAAATAGATCGTGAAATATTACCCCAGTTGTGACTTTTATTTTAGAAAGTTTCCTATGGGTAGAAAATAGTAATTAATTATGGATTCTTCTAGTTTCCTATATTTATTTATTGATGGTGCATCTAAGACTTCCGGGGCCATTTTGTTCTGTTTTTACTCGCCTTTGGCCTCTGTTTTTCAAAGTCCTGGAGACTGAGCTTAGGTCCTCACACATGCCAGTCAAGCATTGACCTCTCTTTTAGTGTTTTACCTTTCATCAGGGGAGTGTTTTACCTTTCATCAGGGGATGCATTCTTTCTGTATTCTAACCTGACCTAGAACATGAAATCCCTGTCTCTGTCTCCCTAGAAGATGGGATTCTAGATCTTCCTTGTTTTGCCTCCTGCAACTCTTTAAGTGCAGTTTCCATCCACCCTATTAACTCCTGGAGAGAAAACAGCCATGTGATTGGAATTCCCCACCACAGGTGTCACTGAGGGAAGAAGATGAGGTGGTTTATGGCCATTTGGTTTGTAGTTACTTGTCTTGGTGCTGTAACCAAATACTTGACAAAAGAACCTAGTGGGGGAGAATTGTTTATGCTGGCTCACAATTTGAAAGTTCATTTGGAAGTTATGACAACAGCACTTTAGGGTGGCTGGTCACATCACATTTATAGTGAGGAAGCAGAAAGCGATAGATGCTGGTGCTGTGCTAGCTTTCTTCTGTTTGTACCATCAGGTAGGAGGCACAGTTTTAGGGTGGGTGTTCTCATATCAATTAACATAATTAAGATATCCCTTATCCACATGGCTTGGCTAAATCACTCTAGACAAGACCTCCTAGGTGTTCATGGAGGCTTCTAGGTTAGTCCAGATTTTGCCAAGTTGGTGATCATTATCAACCATAGCAGTATACTTCATCCAGTGTCCCTCTCCATTGAAAATGGGTGTTACTGTCAACTCTCCCTTGATTTGTTGATTAACAGGGTAGAGGGGGGATAGTTAGAGCATAGTGACCCTCCAAGAGAGTGGTCAGTGAAGCTTACATTTGTTACATTGTGTGGAGAGGAGGAACATAGGTAGTGGAGAAAATGTAGGCACAAAGAAACAGCAAAGTTGTACAGAAATGTACACAAAGTTCCATGAAGATGGACGTCCTTAATTGCCAACACATTGCTAGGTGATTTTTTTTTTTTAGAAGAGGGGCATGAGCATAGCCCAAGTCAAGTGGAGTCCCAGATCGCTGAAGTCTTTGCCCAAGCTCACCTGCCTCAAAGAGACTATGTTGGTTCCCTATCAGTACTGCACTTAATGGAGTTTACTACTAAAAGTGGAATAAAGTCATTATAACCATTTGTTTTCCAACATCAAACTTTAAAGAATCTATTCAGTAACCTCAAGTCCAGTATGATTCAGGTTGGCATGGGTTTGTTTTACTGAGTGCTTCTAACCTATCATCAAAGTATACAAAAACAACAAAAGAAAACAAAACAGCAAAACAAGAACTCCCTTCTATTTTGAACCATCCACTATCTCTTCTGTTCACTTTACTGTCATAAAAATAGCTTGCAATAGTTAAACAAAATAAATTAAGCAAAAAGAAATAATTTCTGACACATTTCATTTACACTTAAGGGTTTATTCCAAGCTAACTTTCAATTTACTGTGATCAAAATATCTCAGCTTGAACGTGTATTTACACTATCTTGCAAATGTAATTTTCCCTTTATAGTTATAAGCTTATAGTTCTATAGGCTTTCTATAGCTTATAGAAAGACAGATGAACAATAGATGAATGAACCGATATAGATGGTTGATCAATGCCGTGTGGATGATAGATAAACAAGTTGATTGATGACTAATAGATAATTGCTGGATAGTAGATGATAGAGCTATGGATAGGTGATAGACACATTGTTGTGCTGAAGAGAAGCATGGAAGAGCATGCAAAAAGGAAAAGAGAGTAAAGAGAAACAGAGGCTAGAAAAGGCACAGAACGAGAGAGGATAGTGATGGGAACTTAAAGAAGAGCATGTCGTAGAAAGCTTTATTTATATATTTATTATATACTTATTTTCTCTCAAGACTTTGCTTGCAGTCTGCATCAATCAGAGACATATGAAACTCTGGGTGCCTAAACAAGCCATACATTGTCAGTGAAGTAGTAACAAGGACAAAGGCATCTTTCTTACTTTTAGATGACTGTTCTGTAGTCTCAGAAAACAAAGCAACAATAATTTCATTTTTCAAGTACTTTGACTGACCTAGTATTAGTATTTTTGATAGGGTTAGGAAGTTGTGTGTGTAAAATCACACATGCTAGTGTGAGCATAAAATGTATCTACAGCTGACATTGGCAACCAGGTCCCTTAAAGCAATGTGTTCAATATACAGACAAGCATATTGTACAAAGCACAACGAGAAAGGTTCTTAGTGAGACCAAAGATTTACAAAACATACATCCAATACCTAGATTTTCTAGTCTGCTGTAAAGATAGCCTGTGTGCAGCTAAACTGTGCATCCAGAAATAAAGTTACTAGCTCTTTGTTCATGGGCGTCCCTTGTGGGACGGATGGCAGATCCTTCTCTGTGGCTCGATGAAGAGGGATAGGAAGTAGACTCAGTAAACGAAGGAGTCATATTTTGAAGGTTGGTTTGGTGAACTTCGTTAAGTGGATAATTAATTCGGCTTTCTCAGTGGTCCAAGTTCTTTCAGTGTGGCTCTGAGCCCACTGCTTCTTTCTACAATCTTTCTGATTGCTGTGTCCAGTGTGGTGTGATTCTAAAATTACGCATTTTTTTCTCATTGTTCAGGTCTAAGGTGATAGCTCTGAAATCCCTTTTACAAACACCTCTGGTTTCTTTAGTGCTCTGCTCGCCTGCACCTCTGTCTCCACCACACCATTAAGGTACCCCATCTTGGGAGTGATTGTTGTAGATCTATTGTCCTTAACCTGTGAGGTCACCTGCTCTGCACCATGAACTCCTTTGTAGACAGAGATCAAGAGTGAAGTCCTCCAAACACCTCTACCTTCTGCCTGTTCTCTCATTCCTCATTTTCTCCTGACACACAATCCCTGAGAGGGATTGAAAGTCTGGTGGAGCAAAAATCTACTATAATGCAAGGTGAAAAACACACTTGCACAACTGTATCAACTTTGCAACGGGCATTATTATTCTGGAATTATTTTATGTAGGAGATAAAAGCAAGAAGGAAGTGATGTTAGCGGATTTCACAGTCAGTCATTCCTTTTGCTAGAGAGGATATCCTCATTGTTAAAGATTTGATGCTAAAATCTTTTGGTATTCAAATTCAAGTAGGAAGCTCACTTGAGTTCAACATTTCAAATATGTTCTTTTTGGAGCTCTTTCTGCTGAAATGGCTCAGAATTGATGTCATCCCCGTGGACATCAACATCCCGACTCAGCAGTTTTCTCTCTTAGTGTCTCATAAGTAGAGGAGACCACATGGACAAGGGTCTGATCTTATTTCTACTTCTTCCAAACATTCTATGTTAGAGGGTCCCATGTCTGTATGTTCACTTCAGTTGTCCATCGCCAAGCTCTTATAAAGTGAAGTTATGTCGCTAATGACCTCTAAGTTTCTCACTCCTCTATTTTAGTGTTTCTTCTGCTAAGAGCTATCATAGGTGTTGAATTTTTACTTTATCAAAAACCATGTTTTTCGTCTATCAAAGGGAACTTCTCTGACCCAGCATCCCAGTCCACAGCATAGACTGGAGAGTATCTCATTACAGCAATCTTATAGGGCTTTCACCTTGGCATGTGAAATAGAAGACTGGGACATTTCTGCCTAGACCACACTTGGGTATGGGAACACAGAGTTTATAAGGAAACAAGCAAGCAAGCAAATAGAACCATTGATGGATATGAACACCACAGGATCTTCAACGGAGGATCTGAGGGCTGAAGATGGCAAATCCATACAGTTGTGGTGGAATATACATACACTGAAGCCCCAGTATTTAGGAAGACGAATTTCTTGAGGCCAGAAGTCAAAGCCTAAGGAACAGAGAGCTGCTTGCTCATATATCAAAGGAAGGAGAGGACAGGATAGGGCTAGTAAGTCAGTGGCAATTTGGGGAGAGGGGAGAAGGAGGAGGAGGACAAGAAGGGATGTAGTGGGATATTCACTGTGTCTGCTTCTGTGGTACTGACCACATCCATTGAGGGGTGGAGCCAGGGGCAGACATGACCTGTGGAACTAGGGCTCTGAAGGAGGCGGAGAACGCTCTCTTGCTGGTGGGAGGCGGAGAGAGGAGCATCCAGTTCCAACTGCTGCGTTCATCTGTCTGTGTTGTGAGTTGTTTCTCCCTTAATAAACATCTATTCGGCCTATTTGTTTATCCTGACCCTCATTAAACCGCAATATCTGGTGTCAGAAGCAGGATCAGAATTTTCACGGCACCTGGGTTTCACCCAGGCGGCCGCAGCAAAGGGAGAAAAAAGGACAGGAAAAAATGTCCCCTCTTTGCTGTCATATCATATGTATGGACCAAAGATTTCCTCAACCCTGGACCATGCTTTTCCACGCTTATTCTGTTTGATTCCCTGGCCAACTAAGAGGAACTTCACATCTTCAGCAAACTCTTAAGTTCTTCAACTGATGCACCTAATCATTCTCTCTGTCCACGTCTTCTGCAAAAGTGTGTGTGTGTGTGTGTGTGTGTGTGTGTGTGTGTGTGTGTGTGTGTGGAGAGAGAGAAAGAGAGGAAAGAGAGAGAGAGGAAAGAGAGAGGGAGGGAGAGGAAAAGAGGGAGAGGGAGGGAGAGAAGGAGGGAGAGAGGGAGGGAGAGAGGGAGGGAGGGAGAGAGAATTCAATACAGATCTTTAAAGAGTTTTCTAGATACAGTTATAGGAGATTTTTCTTTGTTCTAGGACATACAGGCTGATTTCTGTGCTTTATAAAGGTTCCTTTTCAGTCACATAGGCTGTGTAAAGGCTTGTAGACCTGTCTGCCAGAGATCATTCTAGAAAACAACTTGCTGTAGATATTGAACTTAAGAGATTTTGAATTTAACTTCATTTTCCTCCCTTTGGTATCTGGCAGGAAACTACATGCACCACCAGAGACTGAAACAGTATATCAGCCATGAATAAATAAATAAAATCAGGTAAAAACTAACGAGAAAGCTAATTGTAGTCATTTATCTCCATGTCAGATTCATTATTATAGCAAGGATCTCCTGGGTATGAAAGTGGTCAGTGTGTCCATATGAATAAACAGTCCATGACCCACAACATCGCTGAGGTAAGGATGCAAAAATTAAAGTTGTTTTTGCTAAAAAGTCTAAAAATACCGAATCAAATATATCACTCTCCCTGTTTGCTACAGCAAGACTTCATGAATACATATTTTCCATTATGTATTTAATTGAACCCCATGAGCTATTAGTCCTGTGTGGACCATTTCTGTTTAAGGATTGTTTACAATGTTTAAATAAAGATTGCATTTCCGAGTCACTTTCCAAATCACTTGAAAATTGGTTCAGTTGCTGCAGCAGAGCAACTGCCCGTGTTAACCCCTTGCCAATTTAGCATTCAAAATTCATTAGCTTAATCCATACGATTTTACTCCTTTCCCATATAGACTCACGGCCACACCAAAATACAATATGCCTACAACCATAAGTTAGGAAGTATTACATATAAGAACAGTTGAAAATTCCAGCCTCATCTGAGAGTCAAGGTGGTCTGTTTACTGAGGGCCCCTATAAAATCAAAAGTCAGATCATCCACTTTCAACAAGTAACGATACAAATATTCTGGTTCCAAGAGCGAGAAGACTTGGGAAATAGACCCACAGTGAGGCCAAACCCGGTGGGAAAGCTCTGCGGTGCCTCACAGGGCTTGCAATCCTCTCCCAGCTCTGTTGCCTGCGGCACTTGGTACCTCTCTCTGGGGCTAGCTCCTCGCAGGGCACAGCTTTTGCAGACGAGCGTTCTATGTTTCAGGGGTCCTCGGTTTCCTGCACACTCATTGCAATCACTCTTCATTTGCGCAGCTTTACGCCCAGCCCACTCAGGAGCTGTATTCCAGACTCCACCCTTGCTACACACTACATGTTCTCAGATGTTTTCTGGAACTTCGGTGCAAGCCTATGTGAACCCTCACTCTCGTATTTTTCTTGTTTATAAGCGGCCACAAAGTAGATGAAGGCATCTCTTAGACCCCGGAGGCAATGGCCCCTCATAGAGCCTATCTGGTTGAACTGGAGAAATGATTCCTTAGACACCCCCGCTCCAGCACGGTGTCCTAGAGCTTCCCTTAGGTTTGGTATTCCCTTTCCAAGTGAAATGACTGGAAATATCGTTTCACGGTGGAGAATATTGGGTGTCATTTTGCTACACGGCACCTATCTCACTGCCCTGGGCTGTGTGTGTCTCTGGTTACTTTAAATGATAATTTAATTAATTAAATTTTTACCAATTATAGTCTGATCTATCTTGTCAACAATTTGAAACTCAGTCACCATCCCTCCCCCCCTTTTAACCAAAACTATGCATTTTTCACATCTAATACTTCACTGTTAATTTTGAATCATTGCTGTAAACCTCATTAAGCATAGACAGGAATAACTGTACTGAATCTTGGATGCTTTGCTAACTTGAATTCAGCAGACCTAGAAGGAGAGAGGGGTGTATGCAAGCTCCCTACCCACATTCTTCTTCCTTTATTATATCCAAGACCCCAGGCCATGCGATTAAAGCATTCACACTTGGACTGGCCCTCCGTGATTCATTTATTCATCTCTGAAAGCCTGTCCTGTGGGTTCCCCGGTCTGCCTCAGGCTTCGTAGTGATCTAACTCCAACTCTAAATACTGTGTTGTGAGGCTCAGATGTTACGTCTTGCTGGGGGTTTTGTTGGAAAGAGCAATAATAGCACTGGGATGAGAACATAAGGATATTCCATTGTGTGGCTTACTTTCCCATCCAGGAGGTTGTTCTGGCCTCTGGAAGATGCTGTGGAAGAACTGATGACCTTGGTTCATACACTAAGCTACTTCCAAATTCTTTAAAGTAGTTTAAAATTCATTCATGCTGGCAAGTCTGTGGGAATTCCCTTTGCTACACTAATTCCTGTTTATCCTCCAAGATTCTGAGGAAGTTCACTACAGGAGCTGGTTCTGGCTCCCAGCTCCCAGGATCACATTGTAAATGTCTTCTGAACTATTCCTCGTCATCATTCTCTTCAACTTTGCCATATATGTGTTTGGGAAGGATTAGCACATGTGGCCTTGTTGGAGGAGGTATGTCAGGGGGGTGGGGGGGGGAAGACTGAGGTTCTAGAAGACCTCAACATTCCCAGTTATCACTCTCTGTCTCCTGGTCCTGTCTGAAGACGTGAGCGCCTAGATGCTCCTCCAGCATCATACTTTCCTGCTGCGCTGCTCCTCAACACGACTTTTAAGTACTCACCCTCTGAAAATGTTAGCCACCTCCCATCCCTTCTTCTCTAAGTTGTCTTGGCCATAGTGTCTTGTCAGGGCAATAAGAAAGTGACTAAGTCCTTGTTCTTCCTTCCTTCCTTCCTTTGTTTCTTTTTTTCCTCTCTCCCTCCCTCCCCCTCTCTCTTTGTCTCTCTCTCTTTCTTATTTTTTGACATATATGTGCACTATGTAGTCCAACTTAACCTTCTAAAAGATGTGATTTGGGCTATGGGTAAAATAACGCAATGGTTAGGAGCACTTGCTGCTCTTGTAAAGGACCCCAGTTCAGTTTTCAGCATCCATGCTGGATAGTTCATAACCACCTATAATTCCAGGTTCAGGAAACCCAACAGGTCTCCATGAACACTAGAATTCACACACACACACACACACACACACACACAGAGAGAGAGAGAGAGAGAGAGAGAGAGAGAGAGAGAGAGAGAGAGAGAGAGAGAGAGAGAGAGAGAGAGAGAGAGAGAGAGAGAGAGAGAGAGAGAGAGAGAGAGAGAGAGAGAGAGAGAGAGAGGAGCAGGGGGTTGGGGATCTTCCCACAACACAGATCACTAAGATTATAGACATACACAATGCCTGATGCTTAGCTTCTTGTGTTTTCTACACAGAATTGCACCTGATCAATTCTTCTTTTAAAAAAATAAACAACACGTGTTTTTGTGTTTTATTACACATGAACTGTAAGGGGGCATTTCACCTTTTTGTTTGTTCTTTGCTAAACTTTTAACTCAAGCCATGAAATGACAATGAGCTATTTATCAATTGTAGACAAATTGTGGTCCTTTCTTAGATCTAGATGGCGTTTCAATTTATCGAGTGCCAATGCAGGGTTACACGTGCTTTTCTGTGGGAGATGATCATGCAGATTTCGTCATATTCTTTTCCTCTGGTAGATAATGCACATCTCAGAGCTTAGCTCTTGTTTCCCACTGTCTGACACATCTCCAATGAGGCATTGCATATTTATTTTCATGTACATATGATGTTACCAAATCTGAGCTAGTTTTCCTATTCAAAAATGATTGAATCTTTAAATGTCTAAAAATTGGACCCTGATATTCTGTCACTTGTTAAAGGACAGCTGCTACCATGTGGAATATGTAGGTTTGGGGACAGTAGCTAGGCAATCACCTAATTTGCATTAAACAGCGTGCTCCTATCATGTAACTGGGTCGGTGGCAGCACAACGGCATGAACGTAGCTAGAGCATGTTACTTAGTTACCATGTGGTCAGCAGGGGAAGAGTGTTTGCAGGGAACTATGTCAGGGCAGGGGTCATCCTTGAGATAAGTCAGGCATCCCTGCTTATAGACACCTTCCAGGTAAGGTTAGGTAGAGAGTACAGTGACCAGAAAGCCTCACTGGGGAGGGGGCCCTTCATGTTGCCAATCTTGGAGAAAGACGCCAGGCCATGGTAGACTGCAACCTTTGACCAGCAGGGCCTGACCACATGGGTTCTTTTGCAAACCCATCCGGACCATAAATGATTTTCTTTGCCTCTACCTTTCTTCTCATAGCTCTTTCACTAGGAGATCCAAGGATAATCTCTTCCTGTAAAGTTTGTTTCTGTTCTTCAAGGCTAAGACTGTTTTCTTCCTGTAAGCTACTTTTAGCAGCTACACCACATGTGAGTTGTCCCAGCCACCACTGGTGCAGGGTCTGCCTCTCATGACCACTGTATTCATTGCTCACAGGTAGCCCATCTTTCCACAAAGTATAGCACTTGATTCCCCTGGACCTTCATGCATTTATACATACATACATACATACATACATACATACATACATACATATATATATGTATATATATAAAATTTTGATGTGCCCAAGGCCAGCTTTATCAGATGGAGGTTTAAGAAATAGGAATTTTTAATTTTTTTTACTAGGATTATAATATAAAAATTAAAATAAGAGTGAAAACATGCCAGGTTGAGAGAGGATTACAGAGATCATGGCAGTATCATTGCGGTTTAAGGGCTATGGAGAGAAAGTATTTGTGAATTCACTGTTCCATTGTCTAATTTCTTGGCAATTACAAGCTGCTCGGAGAGCTTTCTCAGATGACATAAGGAGGGAAAGCCTCAGTACTCTTGGCTGTCAAGGACAGGTCTGACATCACCTGAGCTTATGAGCTAGGCTTGTTTACAGAAATTCCTTTGGACCCTCTTCCTCTGTCTCCCGAGAATTGTTATTGTGGTCCCTGTATGTGCCTCAGATCCCATTGAGATTATTTAATTGTCCTGCATGCTGGGAGTGTTTACTCATCCATCCATCAGACACCTGCACCTCATTGAAGCTGTCCTTTTTATTCTGTTACAAATAGAGGAAAAGGACTTCACAGTGAGAGGAAACACAAATCTTTCCAGAGAAAATGTTTAGCTATCACAGCAGACAACACATTGTTTTAATTTCATGGTCCGCTGCAAACGTTAGCTCATTAACAAACTAATTAAGAAGGAGGAAAGCAGGGTGACCTGGGTAGTGAACAGTGTTTACTCTGTCATCAGACACAAGCAGTCCATGGAGCTTAAGCTGTTGATGTCCTCAGATCTGCCTCACCCCATGCCTGACCTGTTAGGTCTGTGCTTCCTTTTATTTTTTCATGCCAAGATAAATGAAACAGGATCCCTGGCTACAGGCGATGTGGTAATTTTATATTTCAGGCTAGTCTTGTGTATTGAAACTTCAAGAGAATGTACAGAAAAAAATATTCTTGTCTAAGTCTTTGTAGCTTGTTGTTTTCAGCCAGACCGCCTGCCGTTAGTCTGGGTCTGGCATGCCGGCCCCAAATAACACTCAGAGACTCTGTATTTGATACAGTCCTGTTGGCCAATTACCATTATTGATTATGGGCTAGCTCTGTCTTAATTATTAAACCATTTCTACTTATCTAATTATTTCCACGTGTCTCATCTTATCCTGGAGCCGCGGCTGGCATCTTCCTTCCTCCCTGGTCTACATCTTGACTCCTAACTACTTCCTCTTTCCTCCTCCTAGTCTCCTAGCCCCACCTATCTAGTTTCCTATTGGCCAACAGGGCTTTATTAATTAACCAGTATGAGAAACATATTTACAGAATAACATCTCCCATCAAGTCTTGTCCTCAATCCTTACACATTTCACTGTGTTTCCCTGTGTATGTGTGCAAGGGTGCATGCAACATGACCTATGTGCTACCTTTCATCTTGAAGACACATTTTTTTTTAAAGAAACGACTTAGAGGGTCATTGCAAAGGCAAAGTCATGCACAGTACAAGAAATGAGGAGATGGAAGATGCTTAGGAAAAGTGCCCTGTTAAAAAGGAATATTGAGGTTAGATCCTTAACAATTTTTAATACACAGCTCCCAAATGTATGCATTCTCCTGTAACTGTTACCCAGTGCGGATGCAGAAGAAATAGTTGAGGGGAAGAAACCTAACTTGATTCCCATTCTCAACAGAACTCTAATTGCACCTTACATAAAATGACATATTTATTTTTTACAACTCTGCAAGGAAAGTGAAGCTTCTAAGAGAACAACTTATAAAAAAACCTGATTGAGGAATAAATGAACAAATCAGATTCTATTTCAGGCAGTCCGATCCTTGTGCCTTAAATTCAATCTCTGCACAGCCTTTGCAGAAAGAGAGAAAGACACTTGGGGGATGTGTTCAGGGTCCACTCGGACATCACCACAGTAACGTGGATAAGGAGACTCTTAACATAATGATCAATTTGGAAATTATGTAGAACAAAACACCAGACACTACAAAAATGCATATTAGGAAGACAGTTTCCCTCACACCTCGGAAGAGAGATTGTGTCTCGTAGATGCTACAGGCAGGGACTGAAACAAACACAGAGACAACAAAGGCGTCCCACAAGCAGCAGGGTTGACAGGAAATGAAGAAACAGCAGACATAGATACAGAAAAGCTTGGACCTGTGGCCTTGCACTCCGATGGAGGCAAAGCAGCAGCCTGGAAAGTCAGCATGCATTATTACATGGAGTTGAATGAGGCAGCGGGACTATTAAAATCAGCCGAACAATGAGGCGAGTTATCTCTTCTCTCCAGTCTTTTAGGGGAACAGTCTCAGGATGCAGTCAGCCAGGAGGAGGAAACTGCAGATGGAATTTCATGCACACACTGTCAACAGGCATGCTTGAATTAGTGTGATGCCTTGCTACTCTAATCTTGACCCGGGGACAGCTTTGACCTTCCCATGGTTCTGAGACTATGGCATCCTTGACAGGCCATGCTCATGTCAACAACACACACACATCCAGGATCACATCCATTCTCCTGTTGGTTATAAGCAGCATTCTTCAGGAAGGAGGCACATTTGGTGCATGGGAAAATTCTAGTTGGGGCTGCACTCCATGGGGACTTTGAAAATCACCAGTCAAGAAAGAAGCCTAGGAAAGGCTCATGGCCAGTTCAGCATTGGCACTGAAGAACCATGGTATTACTCATATTCGCGAACAATAGGTTGAGCTAGAAAACAAAACCACATATTTAAAATCATAATGTTTTAAATATAGATGTATAATTTTGTATGAGACCATGTTCACTGCAATCTTGGGGGTGTATGGAGCCTGCTGGAACTCATTTTTAATGTGCTTCTCATTTTTAGTGGTTCTGTAAGATTTTAATATTATTGTTCCAGCTTGTAATCAGTTATTTTATATGACATCGCAACTGTCCCGTAAAATCAAGTAAAACTCTGCTTGGTTTAGAACTAAGAGATAATTAATTGATACTTGATAGAAAAATACATGCAATCAAACAAACAAAAAACCTGAATATTTATACACTCAAATTATTATTTGAGTTTATATTATATATAAAATTATATTACTCCTCTATATTACTTCAAATAAAAGAATTTTATAACATTAATGAGATATAACAACATTTACGATTCCCCTAATGCCTAGGGGATATGTTGGTACCTTTACACGAACACATGTACACATGACATGTATGGTTTTAGACAAATGTGTGCACGTCACTTAAGAGTGACATAGTCACACACCATGTACTTTCTATTGAACACCAGGGTAAGATAAATACCTCTACCTTTTCAGAGTGTGGATATAATTAATGAATGCAATCCTCATAAAATACCTCCATGGTGATGTTTAAAATTGATCTCTGGGAATGACGGGATTAAGACTATTTACTCTTTCTGGAGGAAATGTAGGTTTGATAACCAAAGCCTGTGTCTGGATACTCACAATAGTCTATAATTCCAGCTCCTATGGATATGACACTATCTTCTTGTTTCAACAAGCATCTGTGCTCATAAATGCATACACTCACACACATGAACATAGTGAACATAGCTGTAACAGATGCTTTCTGTGGCCTTCAGATCAGAAAATACTTCTGTTTCCATTCTGTTCATGCATCAATGATGTTTAGATTGTTCCCAATTGTGTACTGTTTCCTTAAGTGTTCAGAAGTGAAATCATGGAATGAGACTTTTGTAACTAAATGCATTGCCCTGTTTTACTTGTCTAAGAGTGTGGACCTTTGCTATAATTTTGGCTGCACTGAAGTCTATCCAGACATGTAGCAATAGCTTCTTTGAAAAAAAAATTCTGCCTTACTGATATATACTGTCTATAACCTTCATTTTTCACAATAATATGCATAAGACTATAAAGAAGGCTCTGTGGTTAAGAGCACAGACTGCTCTTCCAGAGGTCCTGAGTTCAATTCCCAGCAACCACATGGTGGCTCACAACCATCTGTAATGAGATCTTGTGCCCTCTTCTGGCCTTCAGGCAAACATGCAGAGAGAATACTGTATACACAATAAATAAATAAATCTTTAAAAAAACCAAAGACTATACCTTGGAGGAACATTCATAAAAAAGAAGTAAAAAAGTGTGTGTGTGTGTGTGTGTGTGTGTGTGTGTGTGTGTGGTGTTTCCAATTTGTAACTATTGACTTAGTTTTCAGTAGCGAGAGATGGTCTTCATGATTGGCAAATCCTTTTAGAATCTGTCTAATTCTGGAAGATGTTACTGATTATTTCTGTATTTGGAAAACAGCCCTAAAAGAGAAGCAGCCATGCCAGTGTTTCTGAGAATGGGAGAGAAACATATTTATAATGTCACCATCTCTGTGTATGAAAGGAATGGCAGAGTAAAAATGGGTTCATAATCCAAAGGCTTTTCACTCACATGAGTCCATCTTTTTCTAGAATGATGTTTACATTTTAGGGCCAAGGCTGATTTGTCTTGCTCATTGCTGTTTCTAGAACACGTTCAATGACCCTGGATTCAGGATAAAAAATTTTGCAACTTGCTGTAGGTGCTTCAAGGATATATAACAACACTTGGTCACTGAAAAGTCACATTTGTAAAGCTATTTTCACCATCTGTGTAGAAACATACAAAAAATTCATTAAGTAGTACACATAAAGTAAAATTTGATGTGGAAATCTAAGGGATATGTTTTTGTTTCTTTTTCTAATTTTTTTTTGCAGGATCAGAATTTTGCTTTGATGTTCAGCATTGTCCTAAAGAGATAAAAGTCTACTGTTCTGAGTAGATGACACCTATCCCTTCAAACTCATTTTGGCCAGTGTCCAGGGAAAAGGGATAGCATTAGAAAAAAATGAATGGCTTACTGCTTATTCAAGTGGTGATTGGCAGCTGCCAATCAAATAAGATTCCTTCCTATGACACCTTGACTGTTTCTTATGTCTTACTGAAGTTTGAAAACTGGACCTTGCACAGCACTGTCGAGCATTCAGTCTCTGATCTTCTGGCCCAGTTCTCTAATTACAGGCTTTCCCATCATGCTATGATGATTTTCAAAGCCTGCAGCATTTTATTAGTAACCTTAATTATCAATCTTTTTTAATGTAAAAGAAAAGAAATGATTTGTGAGTCTTAAAATTATATTAGCTTACTCAGAGTCATAGAAAGGATACTTGATAATACATTTAAGCATCTTCAGTGCCCTTATAACATCTTACATAATTCAAATTATTATTACTGAAGGGAAAAGTATCTTCTTATCAACAGACCTACTGTCAGTGAAGAGAGTCTGAGTTGATTGTTTTTAAATTAAGGCATGGCAGCAGCTTAGTTTTCACTGTTAAATTCATGCTCTGCTGACCTGATGAAAAAGCAACTGCTGAAATTAAAATTGAAAAGTTTCCCTGAAAGGGACCCAACATAAACAGATATTTAAAGGAACTGAGTTTTCAAACAGTGATATGCAGACTATTCCTACCAAGTCAAGTCATGTGTGATGACAGGATGGTTTTCCGTAGATTGCAAGAGACTTTAAGAATTATATTCTCTAAGCAAGACTTCTCATTCCATCCAACACAAAACTCAGGGGATTTTCAAATACCCTATCCATCCATTCTATGACACGGGTGAGCTGTGTGTTTTATAGTTTCTGTGGCATGGTTAAAATATCACCACCAAAAGCAATGAAGGGAGAAAAGCACTCTGTCAACTGAGCTATATCCTGAGTGCCCAGATCCTTGTTTCCACTGGTATTATTGTCACGGTGATGTATTAGATGCATGATTGTCTTTCTATCCTACTAATCTAACTGCTCAGGGTCTCCTAGCTAGTATGTGAAAGGAAGAGCATTCACATCTGTTTCATAAACTATCCATTGATCTAATGTGAGGTTGTGCAAGATTCATGTTGTGAAGTCAGAATATATGAGCAGGCCTTGCAGCTGGAAAGGCATCCAGTACCTTCACAATGCATGCATTTGATCAAGAATTGATGGGTCATCTCTATCAGGTACAGAGGATCTGATCAAGCTCTCTTGACAATGGGCAACGGGCAATGGTCTTAGGAGGAGCTGCATGTTGGAGGCTCAGTGTTAGTCTCCTTTGCTAATTCCTCAGTATGAGCAGTGATCTTAATTATTTGGTGAAAGGATTGCTTTGCAGTTAAGCTCATATGTAGCCTCAACTAGTCAATGTACTCTTTGTATAATTAACTAGAAGAAGAGGCCAAATTCTTAACCAACCTGTTCTGTTAAACTGCTTAGTACCAACTGTGCACCAGTATGCTTTATCTTGGCCAATTCTTATTTGGCCCAAAGTCTACCAATAGAGAGAACATTCACATCCTTCTCCCTATACTGCTACAGAAGAGCATTGAGAGTTAATTCACACATTGAAATGATCCACTCGTCAAACCTTTTTTTTGAAGCTGGAAATAAAGACTATGTTTATTAATCTTCAAATACCAGTGGAAGGATGATTATTTGTGCAATAGTAGTATGTGAAATGCCATCTGGAATGCCTCATGGTTACATTGTAGATGAGTTATTCCCATCAGTGGCCATGTAGAGCGGATAAGCATGGCTGGAAGAAAGCACATTTGTGTTCATGTTTGGTGAATAATATTTGAAATATGTATATCCCACTAGAAGTTGGTCTCTGGCTTGAATTTTACATTTTCAGTGATATATCCCCCCTTATTTAACTAACAGTGACATTATACACAGACCAATTCTACTTGGTTGAATGGAATGTCAGTATGCACTTAACTATCACTGTGAATAGCATGTCATTAGAATTTTTTTGGATCTAACCTGCAAGTATAATACTAAGTACATTCATTCATACCAAGATATTCTAACCAAGTGTGGCAAGACATTTGAGAGCTAGTTAGACCTCTGTCCAGATAAATGTCCAGACCAGTCACATAACTACAGAGGATGTTTGTGCCTAGTAACATACTGTAAAAATACATGCCATTGATTTAGACACTCATTTCAGACGAAAGTTCAGCCTAGAACTTAGACTCCAGCAATCTTTGAGCCCCATGAGAGTGACTTCATGCCACACAGTCTCTCTGCACCTTGTCTGTCTCAGGTTAAAGATCCCTGACACAGGAGCTGCCTTGCTCAAGGCAAGTTTCAAGTCAGGCTTTGGGCTGAGTGACAGAAAGGAGTCTCAAAAGACAGACTGTTACGAGCATGTAATTATATACACAGTTTGTGAACAGACTCCGTTACTGGTCTACTGCTACACATATATCTGTCAGATTTCCAAATTGCAGAATTCAGACTTTCACATTGCAGTGCCTATTTGGTATTGTGACTAAAAATAGGTTGATTAATAATAAAATGAAGAATGCAATACAAATGGAGTGAAGAATAGAAATGACAAGGTAGATAAGTAATGTTGCACAGAACTCAGGGCCCATATCACCAAGTTTTAGGACAATGAAGATGTATCCAATAAAACTGTCAATTATAAAACCAATTCAGCATCTCAATTTGTGTTTTCTATATCAGTCTAAACATGCATTATTGGTTTTCACACTTGCTAACAGACATGGAGTAGAAAATCACCAGTTATGAGCTTATTTAGGAAAAAGGAAATACAATACATGATATTGGGATATAGTAAAAAGATACGCCGGCAAAATCAAATATTTGAGCACACAATTTGGTACACATTAGTTATAAAACACTTAAAGAACTTTATTTTCTCATAAACAAAAGGAGAGTAGTTTTTAGTATAGTTTTGAAGAGCATAAATATAGAAGCCAGCAATAAATTACCAAGAGTAATTCAGTAGCAATCAAATTATATACTATGTGCAAAGGGGTTTACACCTGAAGTTTAATGTACTGTACTACTTTGACAGAATAAAAGATGATATCACATTATATAATAAATAGATGCAGAAACTGTCAAAATTGGGCATCCATTTGTAATAAAAATTCTAAGGAAAGCACAAGCAATAATTTGCATTTAGACTTCAAGATATGGATACATACCCAAGAAGATCATTAGTCATGAACACTAAGTGTTCAAGTCTGTGAAATGTTATGCATGGCACGACTCTGTGACCTTTTTTTTCCCCATTAATAAAGTAGTGATAATCTGGGTCAAATGTTTTGACATTTTTTGCCATATTTTATCAACTCAAAAGCAAAGACAAATATGAAGTTTACTAACTTCATATTTTATTAACTGTTTATTAACTGCTGCATCAAGACGAACGTCCATCAGACTGCATCTATTTATGTATTTTGAGCACTAATGTTATGAAGTTTTGGACTGGATGAAAGAGATAATAAAGACTGATCCCAAAGAGCTGAAATGTAGCTCTGGGCACTGATGGGAGATGTTATTTTGTAATTATGTTTCTCATACTGGTTAATGAATAAAGCACTGTTGGGCCAGTAGGAAAGCAAGATAGGCGGGGCTAGGAGACAAGGAGGAAAGAGGAAGTAGTTAGGAGGAGGCAACATGGAGAGCCCGGAGAGGTAGAACGCCAGTGCCGCTCTGGCCGGTAAGTTGAGCCACGTGGAAATACTTAGAATAGTAGAAATGGGTTAATCATTAAGACAGAGCTAGCCGATAAACAATGATAATAAGTGGCCAACAGCGTTGTATCAAATACAGAGTCTCTGCATGTTATTGAGGGTTGGCGTGGCGGCGGGACCAGACTGGCAGCGGGGAAAAACGTGCTCATAACAGGGCACAGCAGTGGCAATAGGGTCTGGTTCTCAGTACTAAAATCAGGGGATGAGGTGAGATGGCAGTGGCTCCAAGATTTGTGGGTTGGCTATGTAAGATGTCACCATAACAGAAGAATTTTGACTTCTGGAAATTTAGAATTTGGAACGCTAGGCTGCAACTAAAATATTCTACATCCTTGGCTTTTCATATCCAAAGGGGGACATCCTTTGATTGTCCCCCAGTGATAATTATTTATGGTAAATAGCAAGAGCTAAACAAATTATAAGTAATTCCACTCAATTTAAGCAGCGAACATTTCTACAAAAGCCTATTGTTACTTTGTTTTTTGTCTTTTGTGTTGTATTGCTGGGTATGGAAGCCAGCATTTCCTACCCTAGGGCAGTGTTCTTCCTCTGTAGATTCTTATTTGAAGCCACCTTGTCTTTTAATTCCTATCCAAACATGAATTTAGAAAATTATCAGTTTGAATGCTTTCTTCATTTCCTCCTGTATTGCTTATGCTGGTTAAACAGGAGGTGCAAGAAACATTGGTTCATTTATGCTTCTCTTCCCTAATAAAGAAGCAGAATTACACACTTTGTCACTAGTGGATCATGGGGTTCTACTAGATATGATATGTGTCATGGAGGTTTAGACTATGGAGGTATTCTCCTACAACAACTATACAGCATTAGGATTCTAATCCACATACTTGCTTATTTGTCTATTTTCCTACAAAGATATTTGAACTTAATATCATGAGTCATTTCACTGGAGATATAATGTTCAATGCAATAACAGGCTGCAGCAAGGCAACTATTTCATTAATAGTACAGTGACTTTTCTTGCCACAAATATATAGTTATTTCAAAATAAATCCCTTCCAGTCCGTTGCTTGATCATATAACTGAAATTGTTTCCCTTGTTGCCAACAACCATTCTCAGGCTTTCAGATTTTAAAGTGTCAAAGTCACAAGATGCAGTATTCAGGTTACTTAGGTTTGCATATTATATTTCCTTTTCTAACATAGTTTCCAGATGATGATGAATGTTCACAACACATATTTTATAGGCATTTACATTGTTCCCTTCTCATTCAAGACGTGAATAAAAATGCAGCATTCAGGTTACTTCTGTTTGTATATTATATTTCCTTTTCTAAGATACTTTCCAGATGACGATGAATGGCCACAACACATATTTTATGGATGTTTAAATTGTACCCTTCTCATTCAAGATGTGAATAAAACTAGCCTGACCAATTCTGACTCAAGAATGTAGTTTCACGATATAAAGCTTAATAATGAAACAGATGTGACTATAAAAGCTAATATTTACAGTGTATTTTCTTATTGTTAAACATTATTTTTCATACTTAGCACTCTCAGGACCCCTAATATGTAGTTGAGGTAATTTTGCTCTTTTTACAGAAGCATGTATGGCTCAGAGTTTGTGGTACTGGCCAAGTCACAATGTATACAACAGTGACAGAGTGGGAAACGGAACATGTCACCGAGGAGTGCACTGAACTCTAGAAGGTGGGACTTGTTATTTGCAAGGCAATCTTGAAAACCATTTGTAAAAATGCTTATCTGTGTAGCAAACAGTTCTTATCCTGGGGCAATCAACACTTCTTCACATTTTCAGGTGAAGACTGCGTGCTAAGGGGATTATGGGATATAAGTATGCACTGTTGGAATTGAGAAGTTTTGTGTTTTTATTTTCAGTTTAACTGCGTCTTTCAAAGTCAAATGTGCATAGAAATACTTGGGATTCTATTTATGGAGTCTCAGGCAACTTTTACAAAGAGCTAAAGTCTGGAGAATTCAGAGAAGCAAAAATCATCTGTAAGGGCATTAAAAGTTTTGTGACAGAGGAAATGAAACATTTACTCATTGAAATGCTGGAGACCTTGGCAGTCTATAGGGCCTCTGGCAGTGGAACCAGTATTCATCCCTAGTGCACAAATGGACTTTGGGGGCCCATTCCCTATGGAGGGATACTCTCTCAGTCTAGATACATAGGGCAGGGACCAGGCCCTGGGCCAAATGATGTGACAGACTTTGATGATCCCCCATGGGAGGCCTCACCTCTCTGGGTTCATGGGGGAAAAGGGAGGACAGGAGGGAGATGCAACTGGGGTCAGCATGTAAAATAAGATTTTTAATTTAAATTTTAAAAAGAAAAAAAATGAAACAAAACAATCAAAATTGCTGCAGTCAAGATGGGAAAAGAGTTTAGCCCAAGAGACATGTTTGTTGAAATCAATAAAGGAACCAAGGAAAATCTCTCACATTTATTGATAACCAGAGAGGATACAATATGTGTTGGATATTTAGCAGGTATGGAAACCAGACAAGGGTTTCCTGGTGTGAAAAAAGAAAAAGGGAATAAATGATAGAGTTGATTCAGCTGTGACGGAGTCATGATTGAAGCTTTAGGCAGAATTTATGAAACCTGGCACGAGGAGATGAGAACAGAATGAACTGGAAGTATAAATTAGTTTTCCTTCAAATTTAATTTTAATTTTTGTCACTTTTTTACTTAAATGTGTAGTCATCATATTCCCTTCCCTATTGACTTTTATTATTCTTCTCTGAGTCCCGTTGACAACCATCTACTTCCCAGCTGGTTATTCCCACTCTATTTCATGTGGTGTGTGTGTGTGTGTGTGTGTGTGTGTGTGTGTGTGTGTGTGTATGTGTGTGGTTTTGTGTGTAAAATGTATATTTAGTGACAGTTCTGCTAACTTGTTGCATGTCAGTTTTAATATTTACTGGCTTATTTGGGAAAAACCCAGGTTCCTTTACTGTGATCAGAAACACAGGAGAAACCCAAGTCATTCTTAACCAGAGTCCCATTTCTGCAGAGTTGTGGATTGAACCCAAACCAGATTCTACCAGGGGAACCCGTTAATCCACTGAACTCCAGGTCAATGACCTTCAAATTTTGGGATACAATGCTTTATACTCTTCACAACAATGCACATGAATACCTCGTCAAAATGTCTCATTTAGATACCATAAAGGAAACTCTGACATATAGAGTTTATGTGTATAGAACATGTTTAGCTTATGGTTGTAGATTTGACCTGGCATAACTTAAACAGGGGGGCTCCGTTTACTTGCTTACTAAAGTAAAAGGATAATACCTTTGAGCTGATATTTGAAGGGTAAAGTCCATTATCCTCTAAGCTTTTGTGAAGAAAGTTGAATGTGCTGGTTTCTTGTTGGAAGAAATGTGTCACTGTGGAAGCAGAACTTGTTATCTCATATATGCTCAAGCCGTGGCCAGTGAGACAGAGCACTTCCTGTTGGCTGCAAGATCCAGATGTAGCAGCTCCTTCTCAGCACCATGCTGACACGTTGCACCAAGATGATAAAAGGCTAAACCTCTGAAGAGATTTTTATGCTGGCTCAGCTCCATAGTCTTAGCACAGATTTCTGCAGCAGCAAAACAGAATATTTCTGTTTTTAATGCGGAGTTGTGTTCTTGAAAAAGTTTCCGCCTTTGACCTTTGCCCCGATGCACCCACTGTTCTCCGTATTAAACTCGTATTCTCAAATCTCAGATCTATTTCTGCACTTTGGTACAATTTTCCTTAGTTGAGACTTTACTCTTATGTATAACGTGTATTGGTAACCCAGTCATTTCCACGGCCTCGTTGTTTAAGGGAAAAGATTTAGAAAACATTTTGAACTTCAGAAAAGCACAAATAGGTCAGCTTCATTTTTTTTAATTCCTTTGTTGTTTTTTATTCCTCTGTTGTCATGCTTTCCTTATTGCAGCATCTTGCTATTTTACACAAATTTTAAAAGTTACTACTTTTCCAACATTTCAGTCGTTAACCTATATCCTCCTTCTGTTTTATTTTCATTCCTTCTATATTTTACTAATTATCTGATGTGAAATGCCATCATCTGAGTGAAACGTCACACGTCCCTGTAGACGACCCTCTTGGGGCCAGGGCTTCCTTGAAGGACATGCTTCTCTGATGCGCATTGCTAGAACTTTCCTTTTAATGTGGGGATGGAGAGCTGTAGTGGAAGACTAGCTGCCCAGTGTGCTGATGACCTGTATCATCAGGTAGGTGTCAGCAACCGGGACAGACATGCAGCTGTAAAGGCGTGGGGACTTCTCTGTAGAATTCAGAGAGTTTCCACCACGGGCCTGAGAAGAAAACCGTAGGCTTTCTTTCTTCTGACAAGAAGTGCACATAGGTGAGTAGAGTAGTGGAAACCTCTGGCGGCCAGAGGGCCTTACGGGAGAGCGGACCAGGGAACCCATGGGCTGCAGACCGTCTTTCTGAGCTCCACGGTTAACTGCGACTCGGCTCTTTGGTCCTTGGTAATGCATGGACCCCCTGTGCATTGTGGGATTGGTCCTTTGCTTCACTTCCACGCAAACTCTGTGACGTTAGAACTATATTATTTGTGTGTGCTGGACAGTTTTATGTGAACTTGACACGAGCTCTAGCCACCTGAAGGGAGGGAACGTTGACTGAAAACTTCCTCCCTAAGATCAGGCTGCCAGCAAGCCTTTAGAGAATTCTCGTAAGTAATGATTGGTTGTAGTGAGATATGCCTGTCCATACCTGTTGCACTGACCACATTGGGGGTGGGGACAGGGGCAGAGGAGACCTGGGGGCACTAGGTCTGGGGAAGGGGCTCTCTTGCTCGCTGAAAGGAGACAGAGCATCCGGAGGCATCCTTGGGACCAGGAACCTGCTGGTGTTCATCTATCTCTGTTTCTTGTAAGTTATCTCTCCCTGAATAAACATCCATTCAGCCTGATTTTCCCGATCCTTATTATTCCATGATATCTATCTGCTTTACCCCATTCTTATTATTCCACGATAATTGGTGAGGGAGGACTCAGCCCATTGTGGGTGGTTCTGTTCCTGATTTGGTGATCCTGGGTTGTAGGAGAAAGCAGGCTCAGCAAACCATGATGAGCAAGCCAGTAAGGCGCACTCCTCCATGGCCTCAGCATCAGCTTCTGCCTCCGGCTTCCTGCCTTGTTTGAGTTCCTGTCCTGACTTCCATTTAATGATGAAGAGCAATGTGGAAATATAATCAAAATAAACTTTTTTTATACCTAAGATTTTTAGTCAGTCTACCCATGGTCACGTGGATGTATATTTTTCCCGAAAGGTCAAACTTGTCACGGTTTTAGAATGTACATTCTGTGACGTTAGCACCTGAAAACATGACCTTTCACTGAATTACTAAACACAGAATACGTTCCTGAAAACAAAGCTACTATCCTGATAGATTTCAAAGTGCAGATGCTTGGAAATGCCGTGTACACATGTCCTTCGAGGAAATAAAGTGGCTTAAGAAATTTTCCATAAAACATGTGTAAAAAGCCGTATTTGGCAACTCAGCAGGCCAGTAAAGCAGATAAAATACACTTAGGAATCTCTATGCCTCAGACTTATATATTAAAGCAATTATCAGCTATGACAGCTGAGAACTACAGTGGTGATATACCTGCTTAGCTCTTGACAATATATTTGTTGCTTGCTTAAACCATCTGCATTTCTTTTTATACACTTTAAATTGTTTATTTTTTAGATGATAACATATAAGTTTTCCTTTACTTTAATCACTCCAAAGCCTCTCACATTACCTACCCTTTTGCTGTCCTTCAAATTTGTGACCTATTTTTATTGTTATTATATGTATATATGTATATACACATATATATTCCTAAATGCCACCTATCCAATCCATATAACATTACTTGCTTTTCTATTTTCACAGTGACCATTTGGTACTTGATAACAAACTGATATGCTCATCCATGGAGACTACTTCTCCCACTCTTAACATTTGTTGGTTGCCTGTGATTCTTTGTGTAGCGTTGAGAACTCAGGGTGTATTTCTAATGAACTCCGCAAGTAGAAATCTTTGGAGGAACACTATTTCTGATTAAAATGGTAAATTCCTATAGACATTTATTTCTGTGAAGCAAGAGACATAGCTGTTGTAGAGTTTTTAGTTGCCAGAAATATATGTTGTATATTCCTTACTTAGCTTTAGAAATATATGAAACAGTTACACTGAAAACAATGTAAATTAGGAGAGACTACAATTAGTATATGATTGCAAAAGTAATTATAGTAAAGAACAGTTGCTAAAAGCTCCAAAAACTATTCAGAATGGGTTAGCATTGTAGTAAAATTCAAAGGAGGCAACACAGAAAGATACAAGCCAGACAGAGAGACAGAGGGATGACAGAAAATAAATAAACATATGCTAGAAGTATCATTTATAGATAGAAAGTAGAGATAGATGATAGGCAGGTTATAGATGTATGATAAATGAATTATAGGTGATATATAGGAGACAGATACCAGTACATGATCAATTATAAGATATAGTCGATAAGTAGATAGATAGCTAAGTAGATAGATAGGTAGATAGTAGACAGGCAAAATATTGTGCTTAGTTTTTACTGTGGTTTTAGCAGTCAGGAAAAATTTTTAATAAAACCCAAAAGATTGTGATACATCAAGGCAATCCCTCTTGAGGGCAGACTCTGGGTCTGGATGTCAGACCACAGCGATTTCACTTAAGTTTCATCAACTCTGTTGTTTACAAGGTGAGGTGACTGCATTTCTGACATGTCAGTAACATTTTTCCTGACTGATGCACAGACTTGGAAGTATGATTCTTTGTATAGCCTGGAAAAAGAGCTTAGTTTAATTTCCAACAATGAAATAGAAACGGTCTTCAAGGTGTTTTAATTTATGACAATTGTTGTCATTCATGACTGTATGTTGAGGTGACAGATCATAGCTTGTTTGCATGAAGATAGAAAATTGATCGAAGATTGCATTCTACATCAATTGCAATTCTAACTTGTGAATATACTTTTCTGTTTCTTATTTCAGCCTCTTGCATTTCTCATGTGACCTGGAGCTAGAAATCCTTGACTAATGATTTTTCCTGACTAAAACGGATTGTATGAAAAGGGGATGCCTTTTACTTGAGAAAGAAAAACACAAAGCATAACTTTTTAAACTTCTGATGTAAGGAATCACTTCCTGATACATACATTGTAGATCAATGGAGATAAGACACAAAGGTCATATACCTTTTGTCAACAAGGTATAGAGTCTATCTAGGAACATGATGGAATTTCAAATATTTAATAAAGTTTCCTTTCCTTGAATTGCAGAGACTTAATGTTTGAAATCATTTGTACATGATTGGGGGCCCCTGTTTACCTTGAGTACCCTTTTATAGATCACTAGCAGACTTTTCAAACATTTGTTTTTAAATCCATCATTACATATCTACTTGTAAAATAGAAAGGCAAAAATGAATTTCTGTCACCCAGATACACAGCCCTCTGTACTAATTTGCTAGTGTGTGAAAAAGTCCAATAATATAATATTTCCCTGTGTGAAAATCTTACAGTGCAATAGTCATCTTGATAAAAATGGTCATTAGGTATATTATTTATATTTACTTAAGTTTATACTCACAGGACATATATATCATTGCTCTCTTTCCTTTGTTAATTAGTTACATGATTTATTAAAAATATAGTGAGTTATTAAGCAGACAATTATTTTTGCATTTTATATTTATATATTAGAAAGATTTCTAAATCAAATTTTGTCCCATATTAGTAAAGTTATGACTTCCACTCATCTTATTTACAAATAGCTGCATTTGTCTCGTTTGATTTATGCTCATGAAACTATATTCTCATTTTATTGTACTTTAAATTTTAATTGTTCCATTACAGCAAAAAGCTACAACTTAGGTATTCATAGCTTACTGTGCTTGAAACATGTCCTCTTCTAGAAAAATTTGCATAATTTAAAACCATGCAGTTAGTATTTAGCAATTAATAAACTACCAAGGGAATAATAACACTTATGATTTCTTCCAATGAGAAGATAACAACATAAGAATAATTTTGCTCCAACTCTACCTGTGGCTAGCTTGATTTCTCTGTGCACTGTGGGTTAGAAAGACCAGTTGTGTACTCAGAACTGAGAAGGTCAGATAATGGAGAAAGTAAAACTATTGTTTGTTTGTTTTTGTTTTTGGTAAATCAGTGCATTTATTGGGCTTACAGATCATGGGTAATCCCAAAACAACCTATCTTAGTCAATCTTCTATTGCTGTGAAGAGACACCATAACCGCGACAACTGTTTTGAGACTGGGTTTCTCTGTGTAACAGCCGTGGCTGTGCTGAAACTCTCTTTGTAGACAAGGATGGCCTCAAACTCACAGAGACCTACCTGCCTTTGCCTCTGGACTGCTGGGATTAAAGGCATACACCATTATGTCCAGCTTGTCTTGTTTTTTGTTGCTGGAGGTTTCTTCCAGCCAGGTTCTTCAGCTGCCTTGTCCCAAATGATCATACAGACACTATATTAATTATTAAAATGCTGGCCAATGACTAGGGCTCCTTATTGGCTACCTCTGTTTTAATTTTTAACCCATTTCTATAAATCTGTGTATTTCCACGTGGACTTGGCTTACCAGAGAATTCCTGGGCCCGTTACGCCTTTGATGGCTATATGGCATCTCTCCTCTCTGCCTACTTTTTCAAGAATGCTCATCTCCTAGTCCTACCTACCTTCCTGCCTCTTCTGGCTATTGGCCAAGCAATGTTTTATTTATCAACCAATAAGAGTAACATATATACAGAAGAACATCCCCCATCAGTTTTTTTTCCAATATAGGGTTTCTCTATATAGTCTTGGGAATCCTGTAATTCATTCTGTAGACCAGGTTGGTCTAAAATTCAGTTACCCATATGTCTGTCCTTCCCCAGTGCTAGGATTAAAATTTATGCACCACTACTGCCAATCTATGGCAACTCTTATAAATTGGGGCTTCCTTCTAATTTCAGAGATTTAGTCCATTATCATCATGGCAGGAAACATGGTAAAATGCAGACAGACCTGGTAATGGAGAGGTAACAGAGTTCTGCATGTGGATTGACAGGTAGCAGGAAGAGAGAGCAGCACCGGGCCAGTCTTAGGCATTTGAATCCCCAGAACCCATCCAGAGTGACATCATTTAAGCCCACACCTACTCTCATAAATCCACATCTCCTAAGAGTGGCACTCTCTAACAAACATTCAAATGTGAGCCAACGGAGGCCATTCCTAATCAAACCACCACACAGACATACCAGAAAGTCTCAATTTAACACCAAAGAAGACAGCCTCATATCTTTCTACGTGGAATGCTCAATTTCTGCAGCAACTCCTTCCACCATAAGGCCAGGTTCAGCTGGGGCAGAATTACAAACAGCTGGCAAGGAGGCACAGGCTAGTGTAGTTCGAAGTCAAGTCTCATGATCCTACTCATCCCATGATTCTAGGAGGGAGCGAACATCATAGTCTTCAGTCTGGAGTCTGCTATGATTATAATGCTAATGGCTCTTGCAGTCAGAGGTTGGTATCCTAGGATACACACAGGAAGCTTAGTTTCAATTTCCAATGCATGGTGTCATGTACCCATAATCCCAAGGGGCACAATGGTTCTCCTTAGCTATGTGGTCAAGCTCACTCTTGGCTATGTGGCACACTTGGGTATATGGTTCAGTGGAAGAGTTTGGTTAGCACCATGAAGTAGCTTAGCACATGATTACCTGGTTAGTATGGTAAGGCCCTGAGCTCAATACAGATGGCTGTTGCTAATAAGTTCTAAAAGGATGTATCCCAGCCTGTGGGAGTAGGAAGCAGCAGGATAGCCATGAATTCTAGGTCATCTTGGGGTACATAGTATCAGGCCAACCAGGCTATATAGGAAGACCCGTTAAAAAAAAAAGAAACAAACAAAAACAAAAAACAAATGTCAACTATGAGTCATCATTTTTTCTAGCTTCCTTTTCTTTCTTGTGGGTAAGGAGGCAAAATAATTTAACAGGAAGCCCGAGAGGCGTTTTTGACACCCTGAGATGGTCGGAGCCAGGATATGGCAGTGTCCTGGCAACAACCAAAATGGATCACCTTATGGCTTTCATGAGGATACTTGGAGTTCTTAAGGTCAGGGTACAGGCAGAGTTGGAATGAGGGCATCAGATTGTGGGCATAAACTTGGGCCTCAGGCAGGATGCTGAGGGCCCTCTGGTGGTGTAGTCTCCTTATTCTGGGATGGACTGGCATTGGCTCCACCATGCAGTGACTGCTGGCAGTGAACCTGAGGTGACTGCTGGTGCTGGACTTGAGGTGACTGAAGTGGGACTAGAGGTGATGGCTGCTGTTGGAGTGGAGGTGATGGCTGCTGTTGGAGTTGAGATAATTGCTGGTATTGAACTTGAGGTGACGGCAGGTGTTGGAGTAGAGGTGACTGCTGACATCGGACTTGAGGTGATTGTTGAAATTGGAATTGAAGTAACTCCTGAAGTTACAATTGATGTGACTGCTGGTGTTTCTCTTGGTCTTGGGGTGACTGATGGTGCCGCTCTTGGTCTTGGGGTGACTGATGGTGTACTTGTTCCTGCTGAGTGTCACATTTGACTCTCTTGTGTTTTGTTCATTGGTTCTTGAACCAAACCTGCAGGACTGTGGGGTCCAAGTTCATTTCTGAGGCCATTTCTTTCTTGAGACTGGAATTTGGATATAGATTCTTTACAAACGCCTTGTTCATTGTATCCACTTGTTCCCGAGTGAATGTAGTTCGTCTCCTATATAGACCTCTCTGGTTCTTGCTAGTGTCCTTGTAGAGGACATGGTATCCAGTGCCAGCATCCACCACCTTGGACAGCTCCAAACTGTCTTCAGGGAGAATACTCCCAGGTACTTAGTTCCAAAAACTATTTGTTTTTGATAATGCCAGTTGATATAGCATGTGAGCACTCAATTTTAAGTCATATTTATACATTTTTAGACTATATTAATTAATAGGTATTCAATATGTAATGTACACCTACACTGGAAACTCATTTTTATTGTTCCAGCTAGCAAGTTACCATCCAGTCAGCCACATAATGCAGATAGAAATATCATTAGTCTGATATTGTTCAGATCAAGGCTAAGTTGATAAAACTCTTGATTTATTACACAGTCCCCTCAAAAACAATGCCATTGTCTTCTCCATGTGTTGCCTTTCTTGTCTCAATAATCATGTCATTTGCCATTCTTGGATCCTTTCATCCTGCATGTTAATTTGCTTGGGTTCTACCTGCTTGCCCTCTGTGGTTTTTATCTGTTTATTATGGTATAGACTGAAAGGCACAATGTTGACATATATACAGGAACACAAATACCAATGCACACACACACACACACACACACACATGCATTTTGATTAGATCATACATATAAATATATAAGGAAAAACATACATGCATAAATACACACATACACAGATAAATGTTCAAACGTGCATATCCTCACAAATATATGTGTACATACAGAATCATGCAGACATACAAAACTCAGATAACTACCATAGACATAGTCACATAACTATGTAAATATATGAACCTTCATATATTTATATAATATATATATATATAATACCCAAAGTACATACAGACAAAATGATTCATACAATGATATAACATGAAGACAAAAATGCATTCTTATGCATACATGTTTATACAAATACATATGTGCATGTGCATGAGTACACACATACATATAAACACATGCATAAATATGCACACAAATACACATATACACAACAAACACATACATGTACATACACAAGTATACACTTGAACACACAAATACACCTACACACATACATATACAATGCATGCATTAACATGCACACATATACACAATACATGTGACTACACAGAGATACACACATATACAATGCACACATACAAGCATACACAGACATCTGCACACACGGGGCGAGCCAGCTGCTGAAGCCAGGATGATGACAGTGCCTGTACCCTAACTGACACGTGTGCGTTAGCCTTCTAATAGTTTATTTTCCTTCCTCACTCAACTGTGAGCCTTTTAACTGTTGTTTTCAGAAATAGTAACTTCATATGACTTCAGAGGAAGATGCAAAGTAGGTTACGCAAAATCTCAGTCCATTTCCTGCTCTTTGGGTCCAGAATGATCTTTCTCAAGACTAGCAGAAGGACTTTTGTCATCATTAGTTCTTAGGGCCTCCCCCGCATGAATACTGTGTATTTATGCCATTCCATCAGGAGGGACTCACAGCCTACTAACAGGTGAAAGGAGGATTTATCCCTTGTACACTCTATGACAGAATTATTAAAATGAGCTTTCTGTACTTTCTGTTTGATGGAACGTGTGTGAATGCTCATGAGAGATTATTATTACTGGTACCAGGATGTTTTTAGCTCAGTTTTAGCCCACATACTGTTAAGAGTACAAAAGCCCTCTAGGAGTAAAGAGAGCAGATGCCACAGCTCATTTGCCTGAAGATGAGAGGATGTTGAGTAAAGGGATGTGGTGATTGCGTCCTTGGAAAGGAGTCAGCACAGCGATGGGGCCTCCCAGCTTATGCTCGAACTTGCTGCACTCCTGGGCAATTGTTGGTGCGTCTTTCTCTCTCTTGTGGGAACTCCTGAGTCACCACTGCTTTTGGCTGTGTGGAGAAAATAAATAGTATTGTCAGTTCTTGGGGAACCAGGCTGTACTCTGAACAGTAGACATATATATTCATTAAGTTGGTGTCCTTTGCAAATATTTATTTAAAGGCTTAAAGAAGTGATTTTCAACCTATGGGTTGTGGCCCATTTACCAAACATCTATCTCCAAAAAATTCATATTTTATGATGCATAACAGTAGCAAAACCATAGTTGTGAAATAGCAGCGAAAGTAATTTTATGGTTGGAGGGTTACAGCTACACGAGGAACCATATTAAAGGGGCACAGCATTAGGAAGGTTGAGATCTACCAGCTTAAGGGCTATGAAAAATCTCAGATGAGTTGAAATGAACCCTGTTACTTATGAAAATGTCTATCTGATCTATTATTTCTCTTCTATGTTTTCTTTCAAAGAAGCAAAATGGGCGAAGGAAGGAGTTGAATTAATTAATTTGGAAAATAATTTTTATGTGACAAAATCTGGTGTTAAGTATAAAGTGTTACTTTAGAAGATCTTAAACTTTCCATCAAAATTATAGTTTCAGAGAGATATTTGAATATCATAATTCCTAAAGGACACTGAAGAACAGAGTCAAAGAACTTCAATTTTACACAAGTAAACCTATGAAATACCTTAAAATTTCAGCATTAGATACCCACATTTTGCAAAATGTGTGACATATATGCACACTGAATTGTGAACCAAGAGTCTCTTCTCTTGACACATTCTATTCAGAAATGAAAACTATTTGGGGATTTGACGAATGCTCATCCATTTTGCATTCCCAGGGCACTGCTGACTGGACTGTGCTGTGGGAAAAGGAAAGTAGAATGAAAGAGAATGTGAGTCTCGCAGGTCTGCAGACACCTAGAGAGAATCCGTCACATCAGTCACTGTTGGGCGTCTTCTGTGACCCAGCAGAGGACCAAATTCTTCCTTATTTTATGTTCAGTCGGTCAAAGCTGCCATGGAATTCAATTGTAAGTAACGATTTTTGGTCCTTTTTTAAAACTTTTATATATATATATATATATATATATATATATATATATATATTTTTTTTTTTTAAAAAAATAAAGATAGCAGATGTTTCTCAAATCACATTTTTGTTACCTAGAATAAAAACCAAAATGTGGAAAGCAGAGATATACAAACATTTACATTAATAATTTAATAGAGATTCCCTTTGGAAAATTAGAACAAGCAATGCCCTTTTGCTACCTGGAGTAAATACATAGTAGTTTTCAGCTTTTGTGGATGTAGGCTGTTCTCTGAACAGCACACACATTCTTCAGTTTCATATAATGAAATACAATATACACAGCATGCTTACCCAGTCAATGAGTTTTAACAGGCATCTACCAGGTCAGGAATGAAGTTAGATGTTGTTTATTAAAATGGCTTTTGAAACTAGCATGGAGCCAATGTTTGGAATACTCTAACAGATTCTATTATTTAAAAGTGTTTCTTACTCAGTAAACCTTATCCGATGTTAGGTACTAGAATTTCAGAAACTCTGAACGAATGTATATGAGATCTTCTGACTTAGAGTACACTGAGTCTCATACTAGATGCATGGACACCCTGGTGTGGAAAGTCACTGGAACAGCCAGCTGTGGAGGCGAACAGCTTTGATGCCTGCACATGCATCCGTGTAAGCTGTACAGAAGATCACTGGCATAGGTGGTATGGTCAGAAAGTGACAGCACATTATCTCATTCATGGAAATGTGAATATAAACTTCCTCTCTTTTAAAACGAAGCTATTTTAGCCCATTCTGACTCCCCCGTGTGTATTTTTCTTTTTCTCTCTACCCCCTCTCTCCCTTCCCCCTCTCTTTCTGAGTGTGTGTGTGTGTGTGTGTGTGTGTGTGTGTGTGTTTCTCTTTAATGCATTAACTGAATTCCTGATAGATGCCATTTAAACAAACGGAACCATCACAAACACTTTACAGAGAACCACACAGAATCTTTAAGGAAAACCCACAGTGTGTGATTCAATCACAACCTCTGCTGACTCCTTACTGTGCCTCCACCATGGACAGAGTACTCCTAATAACACACTCCAACCAGAGTAGGCGCCCTGTCAATAAAGCCCTGTGGGCTGTACATTGCCTATGCAGGCATGGCATTCTGTCCTACTGTTATCCAGAAAGCCCAGACTAAAATTTTACTTAGGAACAGAATTGCAATGAGATTTTACCACAGAAGGTTTTCCCAGCTAGGTACCAAAGAGGTTGTGATTTGGAGAATAGTTTATTTTATTTTAACATACAGCTCATTCCAGGGATGGCTTACTCCTCCTCTCTATGACATGATTTCGTTTTGCTTCAATAATATTTTAAGCGATTTTTAAAGTGTTGTGTTTAGATGATCTTATTCCTTTAAAAACGGCATTATATTGTTTCTTTGGTAACACAGTTTAAATCATTTAGCTCTTTTGTTGGAAATCTACACAGCATTATACATTCAGTAGCAATTTTCCCTCTGAAGTATACAGATTTTAGAATTTCAGCATTGATTTCAATGAGAAAATTCATGTATTCTTGCATAAAGCTAGTACTTTTGTTTCCCGTATAGAGATGTAACATTTTTTTTTATTTTACATGTCGATCCCAGTTTCCTCTCCATCCCTCTCTCCCTCCCTCTTACCCTCTCTCCCCTCTTACATGCACCCTGACCACCCTCCCCCATTTCCCCACCCCCATTCCTCATTTAAGGCTATGCTATCCAGGTGGGGTCATGTAAATCTGTCAAGTCATTTGAAGTAGGGACTAGGACTTCTCTCCTGTATCTAGGTTAAGGGAGTATTCCTCCATGGGGGATGTGCCTGTAAGGTCCTTTTGTGAACCAGGAATACATCCTGGTCCCACTGTCTGGGGTCCCTTAGACTGCTCAGTTCTTCTAGCTGAGACCCATATTCAGGGGGTCTGAATCAGTCCCATGCTGGGTTCCCAGCTATCAGTCTGGGGGGGGGTGGAGGCCCAAGCTTCTCCTTGTTCAGGTCAGCTGTCCTTTATGTGTTTCTGCGACCTGGTCTTGTCCTCTCTCTCTAGTTCGACTCAGTGTTTGGTGATGGGTGTTTGCTTCTGTTTCTAACAGGTACTAGATGAGGACTCCATGATGGTGGATAATTTAGTTGATGATCTCACTACCAGGGAAGGGCATTTGTGGTAGCTTTTTCATGGTTGCTCGAATTGTTAGTTGGAGTCGGTCTTGTAGGTCTCTATATCTTTCTTTAAGTTCAGTTTTCTCTTCAAACCAATAATGGCTCCCTCTTTTATATTTCCCCTCCTCCCTCTCTCTCTAGTCCCCCAGAGCATATGGGAAGTGGGGGGGCAGTGAATAGAAAGAGAACTAAGAGAAAGAGAAGGGGAGGAGAGGAAAGCATGTGCAGCTAGGAAGATTGAGTTAGGGTCGGAATAGAAGACGAGAGAGAGAGAGAGAGAGAGAGAGAGAGAGAGAGAGAGAGAGAAAGAGAGGTAACTTTTGATGATTCTCTAATTCTTATTACAAAATACATGAGAGGACTAACTTGAAGACTGTGGGTTTGCTTTACATGGTTTTATGAAGTTAGTTCGCCGATGGCTTTGCAAACATGTGTAGAGCATGATTGTTGGATCTGCTTGTATATTTCTTTATTCCCCAAAATATCTTCCACATTATTCCTTTTAGGACTTATATTCACCACTCCCAACATTGGTTGGTTAGGACGCAGGCAGCTATGATGGTCGCATTGCCTCTTTGGTCTTGGCCAGCTGTATTGATTGGAAGGACCCCAATCCTGTCAACAAGACCCTGAAAATGGGGCCCCTTTCCTAACACACAGCCCCTTACAATTTCAGCTTCAACTACTGCCTAGCTAAAGCTTACAACTAATAACATGGAATCACTTTCAAAAACAAAGTCATTTTCTAACATTTGGTAGTTCATTTTACTTACGCCGTTCTTTAAGCAATGCTTCCAAACTGACTGGGACACATGTTAGGTGTTATACTCGGGGATTCTATTGCTGTGAAGAGACACCATGACCAGAAAAACTCTCATAAGGAAAGCATTTAATGGGGAGGCCTTGCTTCCAGTTTCACAGGTTCAGTCCATTATCATCACGGTAATGATCATTGCAGCATGAAGGCAGACAATTGACTGTCACACTAAGGGAAGCTTGAGCAAAAGAGACCTCGAAGCCTCTCCCCACATTGACACACTTCAACCAACAAGGCCACACCTCCTAATAGTGCCACTCCCTTTGAGGGACATTTTCTTTTAAACTACCACATTCTACTACTCCCTGGCCCCCGAGCTTGTAGGCAATATCATAATGCAAGAAAGAAGAAAGAAAATCTGCATTCAGTCCAACTTCAAAAGTTCCCATAGTTGATCACAGTTTCAAACTAGTTTTAAAGTACAAAGGCTCTTCTGACATGAGTAGCAATCTATTAATTATAATCCCCCTTTAAAATTCAAAATCAAAAAGCAGATCACATACTTCCAACAAGCAATTGCGCAAGATATGCATTGCCTTTCCAAAACACAGGGGAGAGCATAGTGAGGAAATAGTGGACAAACTCCAAACTCTACATTTTGACCTGTGACGGCAAATCTCATTCAGGTATCCAATTGTTGAGCTATGTTGACTATGACATATTTCTTTCTCTTGTGCTGGTTCTACTCCAGGTTAGCAGTTCTACTTGGCAGGAATCCCAAGACTCTGTCGTATCCAACATCTTGGGTTTTCCAATGTAATTCAGTTTCAACTTCATAGCTTCATAAAATGGCCTTTTTACTAGACCTCCATTCGTGGACACCCCTGAATCACGCCTGGCCTCAGCGTTGTTTCAAATGTCTCAGGGACTATGAAAATAGTGAACTTAAAATTTTTGAGATCAAAACTAAATATAAAAACTATCATTGAAAGTTTTGTTGAATGAAAAATACCTAATTTTCATTATTTATCATTTTTAATGAAGCAGAAACCAGATTTTGGTTCATGCTCCCTGTTACTTAATGAGAGTCATGAGAAAAGACAGAAGCTGAACTTCTGGATCAGCCTGTTCAGATCATGTGGAGAGTGTCATGTGGAATTGAATTAGAGGACACCCAGGATCGGCCAGTGGGGAATTCCTAGCACAGGGAGAGCTATCCCTGTCAGTAGTGACTGCGTTGAGGAAGTAAGTGTGGCAGTTTGGTTTATATTATCTCATTAAGAGGATATTTGAGATTTATTAAAGAAGATATTTCTACTCTCCAAGGTCTCCAGTGCCTCAAAGTTGAATTACAATGCCAAGAATGGTGATAACTGGAAAAGGGTCAAAGTATAGCTGTAAAAGTCATTTTCCCACCATCTCCCCAATAATGACATAGAGGATTCTTGTTAATTATGGAAGCTCAGCTTAGGTGTGCTCCTAACCAGCTCTTATAACATAAATTAAGTGATTTATATTACTCTACATTTTGTCTCATGGCGTTTTGGCTCTGTTTTTATCTTGTTTCACCTATTTCTTCTCCATGTCTTCTGGCATCCCTCACATGCCTAGATTCACCTCCTACTTCCTCTCTTTTCACTGAAAGGTCCCTCCTGTACCTCTTGCTTAGCTATTGGCCATTCGGCTGTCTATCACACCAATCACTGCAATACACCTTCATTCAGTGTACAAATATCCCACAACATCTTCCCCTTTTGCCTAAATAAGAAGCAAATATTTAACTCTAACATGCTAAAACTATATAAAATAAAAACAGTTATCAGGTATTGTCTAGATGAAAAGAGGGTGTTTTACCTCTAGCATAGAAAAACTATATATAGTAAAAATGGTTATTACATAAGAATTACATTTTCAATATGCAGTTCATTTGGATTTGGCAAATTCACAGAAAGTACCTAATTATATATCTTGTCTTAGTGAGTCCAAAGTGTGATACCTAAACAACTTTTTTTTTGATATTTTTTAAAATTTAAATTTGCAACAAGCTTGTTTTACATGTCAATCTCAGTTCCCTCACTCTCCCCTCCTATCCAGTCCTGCTCCCAACACCCCTGCCATCACTCTTCTCCCCAGGGGGGGAGAGGCCTTCCATGGGAGATCGTCAAAGTCTCATAACATTTGAGTAGGGCCCAGGCCCTCCCCTATGTGTCTAGGCTGAGAGAGTTCCCTCTATGTGGAATGGGCTCCCAAAAATTCATTCGTATACTAGGGATATATACTGATCCACTACCAGAGGCCCCATAGACTGCCCAGTCCTAACTCACACCCATATTCAGGGTATCTGGGTCCGTCCTATAATGGTTTCCCAGCATTCAGACTAGGGTGCATGAGCTCCCCCTTGCTCAGGTCAGCTGTCTCTGTGGGTTTCTCCAGCCTGGTCTTGACCCCTTTGCTCATCACTCCTCCTCTCTGCAACTGGATTCCAGGAGTTCAGATCAGTGTTTAGCTGTGGGTGTCTGCTTCTGCTTCCATCAGCTACTAGATGAAGGCTCTAGGATGGCATTTAAGGTAGTCATCAATCTAATTATCGGGGAGGACATTTAAGGTAGCCTCTCCATTATTGCTTAGATTGTTAGGGAACTTTGGGAGTCCATTCAACATAGAGGGATATTCCCTCAGCCTAGACACAAGGGGGAGGACCTGGGCCCTGCTCCAAATGATATGACTGACTTTGAATACTCTCAATGGAAGGCCTCACTCTCCCTGGGGGGGGGGAAGAAAGGGGATGGGCTGGGTGTTGTTGGGGGGAACAGGGGAGTATGGGAGGGTGCAGAAACTGGGATTGACATGTAAAACAAATTTAAATAAAACAATTTAAAAAGCTAAGAAAATGTTTGTCTTCTCAATGTTTTATATTAACCTGATTCCAGGTAGTTTTGACTATTTTGTTTCCTGTGTATTAGTGGGTTTTGGCATATTTGTTTGTGCACCACAAGCATGTTCTGATGTTCTCAGAATCCAGAAGATGGTGTCAAATCCCTGGTAACTGGACTTACACATAGCTGTTATCTTTCAGGTGGATGCTAGGAATCAAACACAAGTCCTTGAAAAAGCAGCAAGTGCTCTTAACTTGATGTCATCTCTTAGCTCTAGTCATTTATTTTTTAAAAAATGTATTTTTAAACCCATTCGGTTGCCAAGACAATAGTTTTCTCTCCACAAACTGACAGTAAGGCCCCATTGCTGAACACAACCACACAACTAGTGGTCCAGGTAATGCTTACATAAAACCTTCACCCTCATGTTCTAGTGTTCTCATCATGAAAACATATATTTTAGGTTACCAAAAGAGAAACATAAACCCCAATACATCCACGAAACCTTTGATCTGCAATCTGTCTTGCCTGTAAAATATACTAGGACAATATTGGCACAAGTGTTATTGGAGTAACCAACCAATGTCTGAGCAGGTTTAATGTCCACTCCATGAGACAGAACCTATACCCTGATTCTGATTGGGTAACCAAGAACCAGAGACTAGACATCCCAGAGACTTATGGTAAAACCAAATACTTCTGGTCTTAAAAAATTAACTATAAAATGACTTGTAATGATTATTCTGCTATACTCATAGATCAGTTATTCATCCAACAAGAGAAAGGCTTAATCCTGTGTCAGATGGGAACAGCTACAGAGACCCATAGCAGACATTACAAGGAGAGAGAGAGAGAGAGAGAGAGAGAGAGAGAGAGAGAGAGAGAGAGAGAGAGAGAGAGAGAGAGAGAGAGAGAGAGATAGATCTTGTGACACAAAGGTCTAAATGGAATGTATCCACCAAATCCTTGTCCCATATGCCCAGGGAACCCTGCAGAAAGAGAAAGGCTACAAAGGGACTCAGGACACCAAGTTGATAGGGCACTTTGAAACAATAAAACAGCTCACACGAGCGTAGATACTGGAGCAGCAAGCACGGGGCTGATCCAGATCTTCTGCATTTGCCTTGGACTTTAGTTCCGTGATCACACTCCTGGATGCGAAAATGAGTGGGCTCCTGATTCTTGTGCCTTCTCACGGGGTTCTTTCATTTTTCTGATGGCTCGTCTTGACTAACTTTGATATGATGATTTATGATTTACCTTATCATATTCTATTTTGTTATCTCTTAGTAGGCTGTACTTTTCGGATAAGAGACAGAAAGGGAGTGGATCCAGATGTGAGAAAGGGTAAGGAAGAACTGGGAGGGATGTAGGGAGGAGAAGCTGTACTCATATTGTAGGCTAGAAATATCTATGTTTAATAAAAGGGAAAATAAATTTTAAAAGAATAATAAAGAAAATGTGGCTATGAATTTGAGTAGGAACAGGGTGACTGAAACTTGGATGGATTTGAAGGAAGAGAGGGAGAGGGCAAATGTGCTGGAAATAGTAAACCATATAATAAATAAATAATAATAATTTATTTAAACATTTATCCTTACCTCTGAAGAAATCTATGTTGTATGAAAGTTTGTACATAGACAGTTGATGTTTGCGAGTTTTGCCTGTAAGACATACCAGATGTCTATCAGAATTTTACCATTTAGAGCTAATACACTACACTGTGAATGTGATCTAACCACTGAAGAGCTGTGGTTCATTATAGATGAGCAATAATAAAGCAAGGGAGGTCAAAGCCTCCTCATTGAACTATATCACAATGAAAACTTTCCGGGACTCTCAGGGGTGGAGGGGCATTGAGACAGGGTCTCTGTGTACTTCTGGCTTTTCCGGAGATGACTAAGTAGACCAGGCTGTCCTCAGACTGTTGAGATCCTCCTGACTCTGGCTCCAGACTGCTGGGGTTAAAGCAGTCCAACTCCTGGTTTTGAGACTACACAATCTCTAGTTTAATATTCTATCTGTCCTATTGTAAACCACGTAGTCATGATTGAAATAACTACTTTTACCCATGGGAGGGTGGATTGCCTTAGAACAGAAGTTTAGAGTCACTGACCTAACAGGTTTGTACCTGTGGACACTTTCTCAAACAACACTAATGTCTGTTTAGACCGCTCTGGACAAAGCATGTCTGATTCTAGTCTTCAATTGTTCATCCTTATAGCACAACTTCTGTCTCAAATAAATGCCACACAGGGCCAAACTGTTCTGAAAAAGACAGGAAGATATATGGTCATCCCATAACAGCTCTGGTGCCATGCTGTTGGCCCAACACAGGGATGAACTCCCCCAACTGGAAACAAAGTATCTAAGGAGGAGGAAACGATCAGTGGACGGGGGCTCTCATATTGACAGCACAAATGTCAGTAAGAAAACAAAAGCATCTCGGACAAGAGAAATTTCACCTGGTCTGTCAAACCTAATACTCTCCTTGAGGTTGTGGGTTTTTAAATTGATTAAATAAGTCTGATTTATTGTGAATCTGCTGAGCAAAAGACTGAGTTGAGTGGAGGGAAGTAAAACCTCAATTAACCCAGCTCACCCTTTCAACTCAATAGGCAATTAAAGAAAGAAAAGAAGCACTTCAGTATATATTTGCTATAAAGGGCAAGACTCTGAACATTCTCTTAACTCATCAGACAGCCACTGGAAGCTTGAAAAAAATAAGGAAACATAAAGAATAAAGGTAAGATGCCTACACATATTCAAAGGTGTAATCTTGATTTATGTTTTAATCAGAAAATGATTAAAATCCATACATAACTTGCTTTAAGTAGAAATTGTGTATAAATGTGTCACAAACTAAGAATATAAAAATCAACCAAAATTCTGAACTAAGCATCATCAGATTACCAAACTAAGGATTATCAAGCATTTAGGAACAACACAAAAATAAGAAGTATGAAAAAATATCCAACAGAATGTTAATTATTTAATATTTTTCAGCGTTTACATGCTGAAAGTTGGAAATTATGAAACAAAGGACAGATGCTCTAAATAATTGGAGGCTGAGGGGACAGAAAATTAGAGGAAATGAACTCAGTAGGATGGAAACCAACCCTGCAGACTACATCACTGACGAATGTAAAAGGGTAGAAGTGTACACAGGGGTGAGGTTGATGACTGTTACCCATGTGTAGGGTCTTATTTGTGTCCCTGTCTTTGATGCTGTTCTCATTCTACCTGATGCCTTTGGCAGTGTTCAACTCTACTGCTTAGCATGCTCAGGCTGAGGTGACAAAATCCTATAGACTGAGTGACTTGAGAGCAAACAACAATTATTTCTCCAGGGTTTGGAGGGTTTTAAAGTCAAAAATCAATGTACCTGAAGATACAGTGTTTGGTCAGCTCTGCTTCCTGCTATGCAGGTTTCTTATGTCCCCTGGAAAGCAGAGAGAGAGAGAGAGAGAGAGAGAGAGAGAGAGAGAGAGAGAGAGAGAGAGAGAGAGAGAGAGAAACAGACAAAGACACACAAAGAGAGACAAAGACAGACAGCCATAGAAACAGACAGGCAGAAAACACACACACACACACACACACACACACACACACACACACACACACACACACACAGTTATGCTGTATTAGTAGTAGAAGGCTCTAAATTCTTGTCAATAGTAACTCCACAAATGCATTAATTCCTAGTATTAACATATGGTGAAAAAAGATCTTGTGTGTGTTCATTGGGGAGATGTGAATGAACAAATATGTTTTCTTCCTTAATCATACATAAAGGACATGTTTAAGAACCATTTCTAGGCAAGTCTGACTTGGTGAACCAGTGATCCTCCTGGGGCAGCTTATAAATTTGTGGGTGAGACTTCATTTATAGAGATTGGGTTGTGATGATATATTATTTGTGATTTATTAAACCTTGTCTGGGGGTACAGAAAGCAAAGCTAGCCACAAGCCGCTGAGCCAGGCAATGGTGATACACACCTTTAATCCCAGCAGCCATACTAGCTAGCCATTGAGCCAGACAGTGGAGTCACATACCTTTAATCCCAGGACTCAAGTGAAAAGCAGATGGCTATCTGTTAGTTCAAGGCCACACTGAGCTACATGAAATTGATCCAGTCCTAAAGAGGAACTACTCACAGAAAGGCGATCTCAGCACTAGGGAATCACACTCCTTTAATCCCAGGATTTGAGAGGTATAAAATGAAGAGGCAGAAGTCTATTGCAATCTGAGCCTTGGTGGAGACAGGATGTCAGTCTGTGGTTTGGTGGAGAGATTTATTCTCCAGCCACACTGAGGCTAGGACAGCCCTTTCAGCCCGGGGTAGAGGTGAAAGCTAGCGCTTGGCTTTTCTGATCTTCAGCTTGAAGCTTGAACCCCAATATTTATCGCTGGGTTTCTTATTTTTCAGCTTAGAATGGGTGAGAGATTACTTATGGGGAAATGGATGAGGAGTTCTTTACAAGAAAAAAAAAAGTGGTTGAAAAAATGGGTTCTTACCAGAAATTCCACTCTGATACTTGTGGCAGCCTCGTGGCAGTTACAGCATTGGGAGGAATGCCCACTCATCTCTCCACCTCCTCTGTGCTCTAGCATCTGTCTCATGATCACTTCCTTTTGCAGTGTGAATGTAAAAGGCAGGGGCTGGAAGCTCATGGCATTATTCTTTTGCTAATAAGCATGGCGACAGGCCTGGTCTCTGATGGTACCCTGTGGGTTAGCTCAACCGCTCTCATTTTAAGATGCCAATAGACATGATATGTCTAAAGGGCAGGGTCTCACAATGTAAGATTTCAGCATACTTTTTTGAGGAAAATATAATTAATTTCACATTGTAACATGGTATAACAACGTATATAAGGAGAACTAAAACAAAAAAACAAACAAACTGTAAAGCTATAGTTAATGGCATGCACTTACAAAGTATTTTAAAGTAAGTATTGTGGGTCTAGGTACTGATGAGGTTGAAGTATAAATTCTCTTATAATAAATGGGACACAGATATGGGCGGGACTAATGGATGGATAAATAGGGGCCTACGAGAAGGAAATGATTTGGAAGAGTTTCTCTATCAAGGAAAAAACTAGTTAACCCCCAAACCTTTCCATTTCCTCCCAGCATCTTAGACAAAGACAGAGGAGGAGAGATTGAGGCTGCTACAGAGAGCACAATGAAGTAAAGCTAACTCAAGAGGTTATTGACGGATACCTTTATGAGCAGATGTGGTGCCTTCATGCAAAGGGACACTGCCTAGTCCTTAAAAGGGAAGCAGCTCCAGCACAGGACAACACGAATGAAACATCAGGGACTGAAGACCAATTATCATGAAAATAGAATGCTTGGAGGGTACAGTGAAAACAACCTCATTTGTGTAGACAGAAAATAGAACGTTACTCACCCAGGCCTGGCAGATAGTGGAAAGAGGAACTGTGATGTAATCCACGTGGAATTCCAGTGTTATCCTTTATGATATACACAGTTTTGAAAGTAATGATGATGGTAACTCCTGACATGGCTGTTTTACTGCCAGTGAATTGCACTTACAAAATCGATAATGTGTGTAATAGTTGCACACCTCATCACTGTGAGAAAATACCCAAGTAAAAGAAAATTCTGGGAAGCAGAGATTATTTTGTCTCCTAGAGGAAGAAGGTTCAGCAGGGAAGTCATGGTGACAGGAGAGCTGGAGATAGAAGTTGGTCATATTGCCTCCACAACCAAGAAGCAGAAGGAGATGAATGCTATTGCTCAGCTCAGTGTCCTTGTTCAATTTGACCCATGACCTATGAATGATGCTGCCCACATTATGGGTGGTGTTTCCTACCTCTAGTAATCTCAACCATGCTAGTAACTAAGATATTTTATATAAGCCCTCACAGGCATGCTAGAGACTAACCTACTTTAGATGACCCCTCAGAAGCATGCCCAATATCACATCTCCTAGGATTCTGGATCTGATTAAGTAGACAATCAGATTTACCATTACAGATGGCGAAATTCATGCTATGTGTATTTTAATTAAATATTTTTAGATTTATGTATTTTATTTTATGTGTGTATTTTTTTTCTGTCTGTATTTATGTGTACCACATGCTTACCTGGAGATCACAGAAGCAGAAGAGGGCATCAGATTCCTTGGAATTAGGAACCAAACCTAGGTCCTCTGGAAGAGCCATAAACGGTTTTGATGCCTAAGCCATCTTAGCAAGTTTGTATTCTACTGAGATGAAACACATTTTAAATGAAAATGAGTTGTATTGGTAGACCGTAGAAAACACGTAATCTGTGACCAGAGTCTATTAACTTAGTCAAAGCATTTAGGTGGGAAATTGTTTTCTAGCAAACATAAAGCTAGTCAGGTGATAGGTGCACTGGGTGGGTGAGTCTTTTGAAGGCACCCAGTAAAGAACCAGCGAGAAACAAGCTGTGGAATCAGAACAAACATGGTCTTTTAAGAAAATACCTTCATCATGTCTACAGTTTGCACCAGAATGTTATAATCAGCCAAGTCTGCTGTCTCATTTTATGGCCTCTGAGGCTGTGATGAGGCAGGTGTGAAACACAAATCACAGTTGCTTAGAAACACAAAGCAAAGCCCAGAAATTCTAATGAAGATAATTCCAATCACTCTAGAATCAAGATTAGACCTGGCTATTGCACATTTTCTTTCAATTTTTTTTTTTTTTTTTTTGCAAGACGGAAGTTTGCCAGTATTGTTGGGATTAAAATGTTCAATTTATTTCAGTATTCAGCATTTCTGTAATTTATAATGTGATCTTCTTTCTATTTGTAGACTGACAGTTATTGGTCAGCACATATTAACTATAATTAAGTCAGAGGAATGCTGTACATCAGACATGACATTGCATATTGTCTAATTAAAAGACACTCATAAAGACCTTGACTTCTCTTCTGGACTTTCCTGGCAGCTTTCAAGGCCTATTCTTCCTTATTTACTTCTAAAAGACATCTGGGGTATCCAAAAAGAAAGCCAGACACAGGTGCCAGTCTTTAGGACTAGTGGGGCATATGAAGTAATCAACTGTTAGTCACACTTCCCAGCTTCAGTGAAACCCAGAGATGCCCAAATCATCCCCAAATGCCTCCTGTCACTCTCCCTGTCCTGTTAGTATGAATGTGATTTTGATGGCACGGTATAGCACATGCCAATAATCCTAGCTAGCACTGAGGAGGCTGAGGCAGGGGAATTGTGAGTTTAGGCAATCATGGGCTATGAAGTGAGACACTGTCAAAACAAGCAAACAAAAACAACAGAACGTGAATAAAAAATCACAACAACAACAACAACAAAAGGATATGATATATGATGGATGCACTTAGAAAAAAGACATAAACCCATTCTGTGTTTTAACCTCTGTAATTTTGTTTCTTGATTTGATTTGAAGTCATATTTGTGGCTACTCTAACCCTGATAGCTTCAGTCCAACTCTGAGATCTAGATTAATCTGTTGCCTTGAGTTAAGGTGGGAACTAACTGAGTATGTTCTTGTCTCTTCCCCAAACTAGTAGAGCTCTTTATTCCTCCCATTATGTGTTGCGGCAGGTTCCTCCCTGCCAGCCTCCCGGTCCTGCCGCCATTGTCCTGCAACCACGTGTGCCCCAAATAACACTCAGAGACTCTGTATTTGATACAATCCTGTTGGCCAGTTACCATTACTGATTATGGGCTAGCTCTGTCTTAGTTATTTACCCATTTCTACTTATCTAAGTATTTCCACGTGGTCGTCTTATTGGGGAGCCGCGGCAAGCGTCCTCCTTCCTCCCTGGGCTACATGTCAACTCCTACTACTACTTCCTCTTTCCTCCTCCTAGTCTACTAGCCCCGCCTATCTAGTTTTCTATTGGCCACAGTGCTTTATTAACCAGTATGAGAAACATATATACAGAATAACATCTCCCATCAATTATGTGCCTTTCAACACACAGTTGCTGTCATCTCATTCCCAGATTATTGCCTCCCATGTCTTTCTGGACAGTGACTTTTAGTAGGCACCTATGGTTCCACCCTCCCTGGTCCTCCGTCAGATTGAGGTAACATGGCAGTCCTGCAAGCCTCGTCCTGTGCCTTAAACTCACTCTTTCCATACCCAGCACATGTCTTTCCAGTGATTGCTCTACTAGTGAGTGGGGGAACCAGTGATACGATGAGTGGCTTGTGGACAGGAATCATCTCCAAGTTCTTATGTGTGTGATGCAAGCACTGTAACACTGAGCTATGTCCCTGGTTTTCTCGTATGTTAATGCTGAAGACAGGCAGTCTTGCTATGTTGCCCATGCTGGCCCCGTGGTTGTGATAGTCTACCTGTAGCCTGGCTAGTGGCTAGGAATGCAGACACGGGCTATTGAACACAGCTCAGTCTGGAAGGTTTTAATTAGAGATATTTATTATTCTTTCTCCTTAAGTAATGCTTGTTATGCATGTTGTTTTAGTTCTTGTTAACAGATCAAATATTATTATCAATAACTGCACATCCTTTGCTAATTGATATATAAATCTCAATATCAGAAATGCATGGTGATTAAATTGAAATGTGGTCCAGCCTTTTAGAATCAACAGCCCATTAGGTTGCAGTAATTATGTGTTCATAGAATTAGATTGATCCAAAGTTATTTAGAGGTGCTTGATAATAGACTTGGAATCCACATAATAATTTCCCTTGAACAATCCAGTCACTAAGAACAGTTATTCAAGCTTAAAAAAAAGATTTATTTGTCTGTTATTTCCAGGCAGACTTGAAGTCATTCAAAATGCTCAGGTGTGAGGAAACTTATTTCCTACTTCAGTATTCTTTGAACTAAGGGGAAAAAAGTAGTTCCCGAGAGACTGAGAAACTAAGTAGAAATATTAAGCTAAATCTGAGAAAAAGCCCATTCTTTCACTATACACCTGAGACAGAATAAAACTTGGAATTCCATTTCTGATATTTTAAATAGAATTAGCTATAAATGGCCAAGGCTTTCTACTGGAGCCTAAAATAATCCACCCAAGAAGGAAAATTAGTGGAAACATACCACTGACTATGTATAATAGATGCACATCAACACTCATTAATATGAAATTAAATTAGTAGCAAAAAAACTCCTAACCTGGTTCTTGACAGAAAAAGTAATGAAAATTAACATGTGTCTATAGAGGCATGAAGAAATCAGATTCAGTTTTTTTTTTAAAATCTACAATTTACTGGAAACCATAAGCAGGAACCAAATTACTTTGTAGCAGAAAAAAGTATCCATGAAAACCTAGCAAGTGTGATTGGTTCTGAAGTCCTCTCCATAATTAACTGAAATACTCCAAAAGCTGCAAAGCTGAGTGAACACAGAAGAATAACCCGTTTGAGGTGCACTGAGAGTGGACATCAGTGGCTGAGCACATCCTGACCATCACTGGGTCTGTGCAGAGGAATGGCCTTCCCCCAACAATCCTCTGACGAGAGAAAGAAAACCCAGCAATGAGTTCAGCAACATAGGGAGGCGGAGGCACGCGCATTTCTATAGCCTCAATTTCTCTATCAGCTTGAACTCAGCTTGTTCACAACACTGAGAAATTAGCTACAATTGATTAATAGAAGAGTTCATTATCATTCTCTAATGGGGTGAGCGCTAAAACGCGTTTTGCCTGTTCAGCCTCAGTCATGAGTGGAGACTCTTTACAGATAGTTTTGGAGACTAAGCAATGATTTTGAAGCCTTAGAATGATGTATACCTATTATTATCGGACTAAAAATCCTGGGTTTGTAAAGATTGTGTGATTGTTTGATAATTCAAGCGAAGATAATGTGGACTAATTTTCTGAAAACTTAAAAAGATACAAGAAGCTAGAATATTGTTATTATTAGAAGTAAAGAGACAAATATAATCTGACGTGTTTACAAGTGTGTATACAAGCTCATAATGAGGTATTTTAATAAATGTGTGATCTAGTCCAATATATTTATACTAATGTAATTTACTTAGGTTTCATGGGAAAGAGGCAAAGGAATAAAGCTAAGCAGAAGTTTTGTTCCTCTAATTTTCTAAGATTAATAGGAGCCATGAACACAGAGGCTTTCAACCAGACCCACCACTGACTCACTGCAATGAACATTTGCCAGTGCTATGTACACCAGGATGAGAGGTGATGGGGAGGCAGAAAAGGTTTTTGTTCTTTTGTCTTGCTTTTGCTTGCTTGCTTTTATGGGTGGGTGTGGCAGGGATGAGGGGAGGATATAGGGAACCCAGAGGTTAGTAGAACTGGGGTGCATGATAAGGAACTCCCAGAAAGTTGCTAAAAAAGTTAAATTTAAAAAGCCCTTCTGTTAAGTTACATGCTTTTCTCTATATGTCAAATTTTACAAAGGAGGCATCAGATTAAAAAAAAAAACCTGAGTCTTTTTTATGTTATTTTAAAGATAATTACATAAAATCGACTGGCAAAGAAAACCAGATGATTGATGTAATAGAGTGATTACACAATGTTTTAAAAAATTAACGTTAGTAAATTATGGAAAATTTCCAAAATCTAATTATTATATCATAAGATACTTGAATCCAATACTTTGAGAAGTGTTCTCTTTTAAAATTTAATTTACTTTTTATTTAAATTTGAAGCAAGCTTGTTTTACATGTCAATCCAAGTTCCCTCACCTCATGCTCCCCTCCTCCCCTTCTCTCCTGTCCCCTCCCAACTTCCACCCTATTCCCTTTCTGCTCCCCAGGGAGGGTGAGATCTTCCATGGGGGATCTTCAAAGTCTGTCATATTCTTTGGAGTAGGGCCCAGGCCCTCCCCCATGTGTCTAGGCTGAGAGAGTATCCTTCCATGTGGAATGGGCTTCCAAAGTCCATTCCTATACTAGGAATAAATGCTGATCCACTACCAGAGGCCCCATAGACTGCCCAGTCCTAACTAACTCCACATTCAGGGAGTCTGGTTCAGTCCTATACTGGTTTCGTAGTTATCAGACTGGTGTCCATGAGCTCCCACGAAACCTAAATTACATTAGTATGAATATATTGGACTAAATCACACATTTATTCAAATACTCCTTTACGAGCTTGTGTACACACTTGTACACATGTTAGAAAACCTCATTCCAAGTGCAGAAAGACAGCTTGCCCTCACATTAGCTAATGCAATTTCTATTGTCACTTTAAAGAAACACAGTCATTTCAGCAGGTGTTTGTAGGACACGTGAATAACCTAAACTTTCTTACGACATCCTCTCAGCGGAGTTTAACTTGAGGGAAGTAGCCATCTTTCAAGCACAATCAGGCACAAAGACACCTCGATCAGAGTGCATCAATAGAATGCAACATGCCTGACTGAAGGCTAGCACTCAATGGCCCAGTTTAAACTGCACACAGGTAAAAAGCTACATGAAGTGCAAATGCCCTCTGCACCAGGTCTTACTCAGGAAGCAAAGAAAAGCAGAAAAAATATAAGGATGCTGCAACTTAAAGTTATGGATGGTGAAGCTACTTACAAAACACAGGCAATAAAAACTAGCAAGATGTTAGTAGAGTAAGATACCTTTAGAATAGTTTCATTTGATGTGAGCAAAATAGTAGCTATGCAAAGTGTAACACATCACAGGCTGGCTCGTGTGTTTTTTAGATCTTAATAGCATATAGTGAAACATAAACCAAGAGGCTACACGACAATGTAAAATGTGGGAAAGAGAATAGGGAGCAGATCAATGAATGGAGAGAGAACCACTTGCAGAATATAAAACTTAATTTTAAAATCAGGCCAGTAGCTCTCAGTTGATCTTTACATAAAGGGATGAGACATTTGTACATAAAATCAAAGAGCAGCAGGTCGAAAGCATATATCAAGCCTAAGTAGTGTGTTGGTCCTTGAAATCAGTTATGAAGATCAGTGCAATCATAGTGTATCCGTTCCCTTGACACTATGGCATGCTTATTAGAATAAGATGTTTAAAATACCATTAATAACGTTACCCTTAGGAGGTCCACTGTCTACCATTATAGGGACATGAGTTGGTTTTCTTCAGTGAAGAAAGGACTATATTTTTAGAAACCTGGATGGCTTTGCTATTAATATAGGGCAAATATTCACCAAAAACTAATCCAAGAGCAATTATATGTTGGAATGTATTATAAATTAGACCAGAAACGTTAAAATCGTTGAATGTGATTTTATACATCAATGTATAGACTGGTCATAAAAGTGAGATCAATAAATAATGATACATTCCCTCTCCCACCAGGAAATGGGACAAGGTTTCAATTCCTCATACTGTACATTGCAGGGCTGTGGACTTGTCCTGCCTAGCTACAGCCTCACAGTCCAACTGTAGTCTTGCACAAGTAAAGGGCGTGCACACCGTTTAGTGAGCAGACGGCAGATGGGAACTCACGGGAAGAGTCCTTTCGTAGTGAACTGTGGGAAGACGGAGAAACATCCATGCACACTTGTACAGGGATGGGGACAGTGGGTTCTGCGTCTCATTACTTTTCCTTCACTCATTTCTGAGGGCTCCGATGCTGCCTTCCTCTTTACACAGCAGCAGAGATATTCTGGTAAAGAGAGTTCCAGGCCAGCTCCACACATATGACTTTCCTGCGCCAAATTCCTGCGAAACATGAGATCCAAATTTTGTCCCCTTTCATGTCAAAGCGCCTGTGAATGTGAAATAATACAGGCTGAGAGATCTGCAGTGGGGAGGCAGGCATTGATTCAGGGTAAGTGTTTTTATCTTCATTTTTATTAGTTCATTGTTGGACTGAGTTTTGAGACAGGGTCTAATGTAGCCCAAGTTATTCTCAAACAAGCTATGTAGTCAAGGGTGAACCAGAGCTTTGATACCCTTCACTCCGCACCCCAAGTGGCTGGATGGTGGGTGTGCACTACCGTAGTTGAACAAGACAAGTCCACAGCCCTGCAGTGTCAGCTGTGAGGGATGGAAACCCTGCCTCATTTCCTGGTGGGAGGGGGCAGCCTAAGAAGAAGGAACACGTTCCACAGAGAAAGTTGGCACGGACTGACTCTACTACAGCAGGAATTTGTGCTTTTCACAGCTGACCCAGAATAGTTTTTGATGCCAGAGACTTGAGTCCAGAGGGAAGGAGGGTGCACTTGCGCGTGGAGACTGTTTCTCTGCACCTCTGTTGGGAGAGCCAGCCTTCTACAGTCTTCAGTGGAAGCTGTCAGCTCCTTTAGCTTCTGTCACCTCTGCTGCCATGGTAACCGCCCAGGTCTCCAGCTGCTGAGTTCACTTGGGAAAAGGTAGCATTTTAACCTTTTTCTGACACAAATTGGAGCTCCTGGCTGTCCTGTCTCAGTAGGAAGTCTGGTAAACCAGTAGGAATCATGTTGTAGGGCAATTAAAAACACACGTTCCTCGTATAAGATTCTGCCTTCAGGGCTGTGGGCTGACAGGCTTCCAATGTGGGAAATGTGAGCATCATGGTTCCTCTCAGAAAGAACTCGCTGTGAATATGGAAATCTGGTCCACTGAACTGTTCAAATCCTGTCCACACGGACTGACCTGAACTCTCACCCAAGGAACTTGGATGTCAGTGGAGCTAGGGAATGAATGCATCCACAGCCAAATGGAGTTTAGTCGCTTAGTTGGCAGTAAGGGCACCACCAGCCGCACACATGGGTTCCCAGTGAAAGTAAAGTCTGGGGTGGCCTCTCTCACCATGACTACTTGAGAGTGCTGGGAATCTGTAGGAGATTCTGTCTTTGAGAGTAGCTGTGATCACAGTGGCTGAAGTAAAAACTGGAAAGACAGCTGGACTCCTTTTGAGCCTATTTTATATTAGCATTAAAGCAATATATTAATAATATTAACCACCACCACAACAATAATGATAATAATAATAATAATAATAATAATAATAATAATAATAATAATACAATTTAGAGCCAGACGGGAGATCTCATGTATGTAATCTAGCACTTGTGATCAGGCTGGGCCACACAGCAAAGTCCTGTCTTAAACAACAGCATCAGCGAACATGAGTGAGGTAGTTTTAAAAGTCAACTTCTGAACATGTACTGAGAAATTATCTAGAGCAGATCAGCATTCGGGCCTGTCAGTGGGTGAGTGATGGGAGATGTTACTCTGTATATATATTTCTCATACTGGTTAATAAAGCTCTGTGGCCAATAGGAAACAAGATAGGCGGGGCTAGGAGACCAGAAGGAGGAAAGAGGAAGTAGTAGGGAGGAGTTGGAGATGCAGACCTGAAAGAAAGAAGATGCCGGCTACGGCTCCCGGATAAGATAACCACGTGGAAATACTTAGATAAGTAGAAATGGGTTAATAATTAAGACAGAGCTAGCCCATTAACAATGATAGTCATTGGCCAACAGGATTGTATCAAATACAGAGTCTCTGAGTGTTATTTGGGGCTGGTGCGGCTGTGGGCCCAGACTGGCGGCAGGCGGGATGGAGCCGGCGGGAAGGAACAGCCTGCAGTAACAGGTGAGTATCTTGATTATTGGTTGACCTGGGTGACTCTTCACTCCACCATTCCCTAGGCGGGGCCCTGAGCACCAGAGGGTAACAACTGAGAGCAAGCCAGCAGGAGGCACGCGTGCACGAGTTTCTCCGCGCTCTTGATTACGTGTGTGATGACGCTGGCTGCTCGAGTTTCTGCCTTGACTTACCCGAATGATAGGGTAGAACCTGGAGCCCCCTTTACCTCCGAAGTTGATCCCGTTCAGTGTTCCATCTCTAAGCAGAAATGAAACCGGAACAAGGAGTCACGCCCTTTGCATAGAATCTATGACCAGCTATTGCTGATACTGATACAAGCTACCTATCATGACAGGATTCTTGTTCACATTCCTACCCGTGCATTTATACACACATACATTACAAACATGAGCATATGCATTACACATTACAAGCTATGCGGTCCGCACTCCATCTTAGCTGCTTCATCTTTAAGCATTGTGCTGACCCCTGTCTTAAGCACTGTTTTCATATTTAGCCCAGCCTTTCTTATATTTAGTCTGTGTACTCTGATATTTGTCCTATTTTCCTTTAATTAGCGAGCTCCACCGTCCATCACCTCTCCCCGGTTCATGTCTGGATTGTTTTAACCTAGCTGTGGGAACTGGTTTATCTGCAGTCCTTGAAGGGACCGGACCCTCATCCAGTCAGGCTGGGGAAAAGACCCAGCAAGACAAAGGCTCCTGACTCAGCAACATGTGCTAGCCTGACCTTGCCCGACCTCCTAGTCACTAGGAAGTCAGATGCCCTCCATGTGGCAAGGAACCAATCAGAAGTTAGCTGGTGGGCTCTGGATGTGCTTTGCAGCAACAGCGATGTGTAGAGCATAGCAACCACCCTAGGAGGGCCTGTAGGCCGTAGCAACCATTCCTGACCAATCAACTCAGGGCAGGTTGTCCAAGCTTGGAAGTTCACCAATCCTGAGACTGTTGCGGATCTCTAGACACTCCCCTTTGCTCTGCCCCAATAGAATCTCTTCCCCCCAGTCTCTCTGGGTCCTTCCTGCTCTACCAGCTGTATCAGAAGGACAGAGGAACTGGTTTGATACAGTTAACTAGTTATGATTGAAGACTTTGATTTTGCATTTGGGTCTCATGTTGATTTGGGGGTTCAGAATTGGGCACAACAGTCATGTAATCACTTCTGATCAGTATGTCACAAAGTCCCCGAGGTATCTGACTAGAACTCAAATAGGATTGCACCATGTGCCTGTTTAAAATCCCATGCTACCTCTTCCCCGTTTTTATAAACTCCTAAACTCTGAAGTCCGCTACTTAAGTGACACACACCATTCCTAGAAATAGTAAAAGGTGTAAAGTCGGGGTAAATTGGAGGCGAGGCTGGAGGCTCTTTCCCCAGGAGAGTAGGCTGCGACGCTGATCCCAGCCGGAAGGTGGGGATGCCTCTGTGGTTTCTAAGGTTCGTTGCGGCTCATTTTGAAAATGTCATCATCACTGTGACAGGGACTAAATGTTTAGCATCCCAGAACGTCCTGGAATGACCTCAGGTGTGTCAGTGAGGCATCAGTCCTTTATATCATGAGAGGACTTCATCGCTGTGTGTAAATGTTTCCTTTGTTCCGATGCTGAGAGGGCTTGCGTGGGGCTCGTGAAACTCACAAGGCCAGGAGGAGCCTGCCTGAGGTTTCCATTTGTTTGTTTTTAATGTTAAATTGATACTGAAGGAAGGAAGACTCTTCAGAGGAGGCCTCTGTGTTCTGAGTAGTAGAGAGAAGAAATGCAGATTCTGTGATTTGCAGCCATGCCGGGCTGACCGTCCCTCGATGCTTCTGACCCGGTCATCACACTCCCACCATATCCTCGGAAAACAGGCAAGTTCTTCCAGTGTGGCTTGGATAGAAGAGTATCTGGGGCCTGCCTTTATCCTTTCTTCTCTCTGGGATGAACAGAATAAACTTCTGACAGCAGCCCAGCACTAAAGTCAGGCCAGGCAACAGCAGCATGGTTCCATATGCAGGGTTCTGTGTCCATATGCATCAGATCCACCAAAGCAATCAAAAAATAATATTCCCACAGGCCACTTGCAAAGATATTTGAATTGATTTTTCACTGAATTAAAAATGGATTAGAAATACACAACTTCTTGAGGCCCTGGAAACTGCAATTTTCCTGTGATTTTTTTTCTTCATTCTTTGCCCTTCTGAAAAATTATTTTGTGTTTAAGGACAAGTCCGAAACTTACATTTCATTCCAAAAGCATCTGAGTAATATGTGGTAGTTCGAGTTGCCACAAGAGTTTAAGAGTAATGCAAATGGATAGATAATATCAATAGCTAGTGGGAACAGTCTAAGAACAGGGAATGAAGCAGGATCATAGAAACTCACAATGCCATCATTTATAATACCAGTGTCAATATTATAGGAGTCAACACTGTAGGAAGATGAAATGAACAGGATATGGGAACAAGAAATAGGTAATATCAGTATTAAAGGCAAGCTTTTAAGTTATATAGTTTACAGGATGATAGGAAAAAAATCTGGTATATCTGCCACAGGAAAGACTGAAGAATGAGAGGTTGATTGTGAGAGTTTAGATTTGACTAGATAAAAACATTAACCACCAGAGCTAAAATTATCTTCTGTTTTGCATGATGTTGTAACCACAGTGTTGCCAGCTAGATACACTGTTCTACCTGTAGGTGTGCCCAGTTAGAAAACTTCCTTTGTTGCTTGCTATATAATGCGTATGCATATAATATTAAAACCTTTGAATCAAGTGGGTAATGTTTACCAGTGGGAAAGTTGGGGGATGGAAAGGGAGTGAGATAAGAGAACGAACGGACAATTAATTATAATTATTATTAGAAATTTAAAGAAAACAAATATGATTGTAAAACCGTTCACGCCATCTATTGAAACTATCAATAATGGTTCAGGCTCTCTGGAGCTACTTGCCTGGAAGAGGTGATCAGAGTTTTCTTAGTTTCACTGACTCCACACATCCATCCCTGGTCACAGGACCTGTTATGAGCAAGGCTCCCCCAGGCGGCACCCTGAATAGGCCTCACTGTGAAGAAAACAAACAAACAAACAAAATCAAAAGCAAAACAGCTTCTACCTGTGGAAGCTGCAGATTCACTGGGAGTGAGTCCAGTTGAGGAAGGGAAGACAATCCAAGGACATTTGTGAAGCTTGTAATATGGGACAAAGTAAATCCAAGGACTGGGTCCTGTTTGGAGACATAGTCACGCTCCCTTAAAGGGAGAGGCGTAAAAATAAGTTCCCATCAGGTTATGGAATTTTTGCAGTTTGTACAAAGAGTTAGTCCTTTGTTCCCTGAACAAGGAACATTAGATGCAGGAATTTGGGATGAGGTTGGAAAGGAAATTTAGACCTTGTATACTACTTATGGGGGAACAGAAGTACCTGTTACTACATTTACTTTGTGGGAATTGTTTAGACATGCTTTTACTCCTGGTATGGAAGGAAGCGTTCCCTTGGCTCCTGAATTTTATACAGAAAAAGAAAAAGAAACTATCTTACAATATTCCCTTAAAGAGTCCGTACAGGGCTCTCAGCCTAATGTCTCCAATGAAAAATAAGGGTTTTGAAAGTGAGGAAGGGTCAATGAGGGAGATGAAGAACCTGGCCTCCAGGATGAATTTGATTTAGGAGAACAAGTTGTCAAACATCACAATCCAGGCTGGATCCTCCTCCTACTGCTAATGTTTTCAAAACTGTCTCCATGCCTTCTGCTCCCTTGATGAGTAAGGAAGTGTTTCCACAAATGACCGATAAGTCTTCCACAGCTTCTGTGATGTGGGACTCAAGGGAGCATTGAAACAGGCACAACAAAGGGAGATTTTCTCCTCTTCTTCTCCAGCGATGTATGTATGATCTGGGAAATGAGGGTAATCTATGTGGAAACCACTTTCTTATAAACTACTAAGAGAAATCAAACAAGCAACTACTGATTGGGGCCCTGTACTGTAAGCTTGGTGAAGGGCTGGCTAATAGATGGGTGACCCCTTAAACTGGTTCCAAGTCACTGAGGCTTGCCTGACTGGGGGAAATGCTTTGTTATGGAGATGGAATTTGAAGAACTTGTAAAGCTGTTTACAAAGGTTAATAGAAGGAGGGGCGCTGTTACTATGAATTCACGCTGCATTGTTTTTGATAGAAGGTCAACTTCTTTTCATATTATTCAAAGTTCTGCTCAGAAAGTGAGGTTAAGGGCTGTTTTGAAGGTGTTTCAAACTTTGCTTAATCAAACTCTTAATCTTGATACTGGTTCCTGCTATATTGCACATTTGTTTCCCAATATTGAAAGTGCTGTACTTCCTGAGTCCTAGACCACAGTTTTTTTTTTTATTGCTGCAAGAATTACAGTCCTTAATTCCTGTACCAACATTGTTCTTTTTTGTGGGTCACATTCGTGCCCATTCCCAACTTCCTGAACTGAGGGCAATTCTCAGGCTGATTGGCCTACATGTTGGCTGTGGGTTCCATAGAGGGAGCCACAAAGGATCGTGTATTGCATCACCAAAGTGCCACAGCTCTCCCTTTATAGTTTCATCTTCCCCGTGAAGCAGCAAATGCTATAATTAGAGATGGCGCACAACTACTTTTGCTTCTCTGCCCATGGGTATAATCCCCCAAGGACCAAGACCTAATGATATTTGGCAGATGGATATGACATGTTTCATCATTTGGAAGATCAGCTTATGTCCATGTTTGCATGGACATCTTATTTATACTACTACTGGCACAGGAGAGGCTGATAAAGATGTAATCCAGCACCTACTTGCTTACTTTATGGTGTTGGGTTATCCTAAGCACTGAAAATGGATAATGCTTCTGCTTATTCTTCAGAGGCATTTTCTCAATTTTGTGCCCCATTTAAAATTTCACATTCAACTGGAATTCCCTATAATCCTCAGGGACAGGTCATGTGGAACACTCTCATCAGATATTAAAATCCTAACTTAATAAGCTTCAATAAGGAGAACATAAATATTCCTCCCACTTTCATATTTTAAATCATGCCCTCTTTGTACTTAATTATCTTAATTTAGACTCAGAGGAGGGCATTCCTGTTTCTCAGAGTATATCCCTATGGTAAAATGGAAAGATTTATTAACAGGATAATGGAAGGGAGCGATGCCTTCTTGACTTCCTGCAGAGGATAAGCTCATATCTCTCCACAGAATGCTGAGTCACCACACTGGACTCCAGACTCTTTGATAAGGCCATATGTTGAATCCTGCAATTCCACTTTGACCCCAGCTGAACTGAAGGTGCCACAAACCTCCACTGCAGCCCCAACTGCCCCCTCCACCACTGCCATTGACCATGGAGGAGGAAACAGAGGATTATGACCCATCTGAAGCTTTCGGTTCATTCCATCTTTGCTTTCCAAATTTAGCTTGCAATTGAAATGATGTGCCAAGGGAACCTGGAAGGTTTCTTTGCCAACATGGGGCCAAATCAAGGCATTAGCATCACATGCTAAAGACATAAATGCTCAAATTCAAGGAGTAGAAATAACCTCCACCTCCTTTTCCTTATCCTTTTTCTTATTTCTTATTTTCTTTCTTTCTTTTTTTTTTTGATATGATTGTTTACTGTCCTGGCATGATGGAGTTGTCCTTCTCTGTGTGTGTGTTTCTCTTATTTCTTGATGAATAAAACACTGCATGGCTAGTGGCCAGGCTGGACGAATAGGCAGGGCTACCAGAGGAAGAGAATTCTGGGAAGTGTAGGCAGAGAGGAATCATGATATGAGCACAGGAAGGAATTGAGGACACACGTCAGGCATTCTCTGGTAAGAAAAGACCACATAGAAATCCATAGATTAATAGTAATGGGTTAACAATTAAGACAGAACTAGCCAATAAGAAGCCTTAGCCACCATCCAACAGTTTTATAATTAATATAAACCTCTGTGTGTTCATTTGGGGGCTCAAGGGCGGTGGGACCTGCTGGGCAAAGAATTGCTCATAACACTGGTATTGTTTTCTTTTGTGCCATTATGCAGGACCCAGGAAAAATATTGGGTCAATGTCCCTGAGTCAATTTTGTTTCATCCTGAAACTTGGGATGATGGGGAAGTTACGGTTGTGGCAAATGATTCCAAGTTAATGGAGGGGGGGGGGTGGTGGGCAGGTGTGACCAGATGCCTTTGTACATCATAGGGTTTGTGACATTTTAATTTATATGGACATTGTGGATATACTGCTTATTTGTTTCTGCTTTGCAGGAATTTCTCCTTCCTCAGGATGTATTTGTCTTTCTTTTAGGAATTTATTAGCTGATACCCTAGGGTGGTAGATCCAGGGCCAACAGACATTTTTTGGACAGTAGGCTTTGTATCTATACCAGATAAGCTTTAAATGCTCTGGCCACCACCTAAGAAAAGCCTCAGTTAATTATTATGCCTTCTTGTATAAATAATGCTAAATATAATCATACGTATTAGTCCTATCACAGGGTATCTACAATGGTTGCCTTATGCTTTCCCTGATAAAGGGGCCATTTGTACAGTTAAGAATACAAATGATAAAATTTATGACTTGTCAGTTTCTAGTCCAAGTATAAATCATAGAAATTATTTTAATTTCACATCCCTCTTTTTCTTGGTCTGATGATCTTATTTTAAAGCCAACTCCTATGAATCATTGGTTTTCCCCAGCATAGACCATTCCTATGTTTTTGTCTAAAACTTTGGGTCAGCTCATTCTTCAAAGACATTTATATAAACTGTTTGTAGCTACTAAGTATACTGTTATTATTAAAAGACCTTCACAGCTGGTTGAGGTGGAACATGCCAGTAGGATTTGCTGAAAGAGGTAGAGGCAGGAGGATCACGAGTTTGCAGCTAGCCTGGGTAACAACAACAACAATAAAAAAACCAAAAACAACCCCCCCCAAAAAAACAAAACAAAAAATCAAAACAAAACAAAACAAAACCCCCCCCAAAAACAAACAACAACAACAAAATAGTTTGCAGGCAGCGGTGGCAGGCAAATTTCTGTGAGTTCCGGGCTAGCCTGGTCTACAGAGCAAGTTCTAGGACATGATCCCAAGCTTTAAAAAAAAAAAAGAAAAGAAAAGAAAAAAAGGAATAAAAGGACCTTCATAACCCCTGCCCCCCGTTTATTCTGGTTTACAAGCCTGTATTTCTGTACCTTTTGTGATTCTTGCTGAAGGTTTTGCTTGGCTCACAATTTCAAAAAATGAAACTAATTTCTGAAATATTTGCCTGAACTGCTTGATTACTAATTGTATCAATCTAACAATGCCTCCAGGCTCCTTATGGTTGTCTGTCAACCTCCCTATCTTCTTCTTGTTATCCTTTCTCAACCTTGGTATGATGATCTGGTCATTTATGTTATAGAAACTGTGGCTAATCTGCTTTCTGGTCCTAAATAATTCACTGCAGTTCTGATCCTATCATTGAAACTATAAATGCTTCTGCCATAGCCCTTGTATGATAAGCACATACAGCTGGTCATATTAATACATTGTCTAAAAATATTTCTATTGCTTTCTTTACTCAAGAATCTATTGATAAGGGTTTTGTTAATAGGGTTAACACATTGGAGGAAATTGTCTTATACATAGGTACATAAATTCAAAATATTAAGGTTAGACTTACTGCAGCTTGTCATACAAATTATAATGGATTTGTGTTACACCATTCTCTTACAATGATTTTGATATACTTGGGAACAAATTTAGGCTCATATGAGAGGTATATTGAATAATTCTAATATTAGTATGAATATTTCTTCTCTCCATGAACAAATTACAACTATTTTCTCATGTACATTTCTAGATGTCCTCTACCAAAAAGATAGCATCCCAAGTTTTAAATTTGAATTTTTTTTGTAGCTATAAAAAACTTTGGAAATTTATCATTAATTTGGCTGTTGTTCCTGGTTTAATTTTAATTTTAATTATTCTGTTCCCAGTCTTGATGGGAGATATCATTCTGTAAATATGTTTCTCTTATTGGTTAATGAATAAAGTCATGTTGGCCAATAGGAAAGCAAGATAGGCGGAACTAGGAGACTAGGAGGAGAGAGTAAGAAGTAGGGAGGAGATTCAAGATGTAGGACTGGGAGAGCAGAATGTGGGCCCTCTCTCCAGTAAGATAAGATCACGTAGAAATACTTAGATTAATAGAAATGGATTAATATTTATGACAGAGCTAGCCAATAAGAAATGCTAGTAACAGGCCAACAGAATTATATTTAATACAGCATCTATGTGTGTTATTTGGGCTGGCATGGCTGTGGGACCAGACAGGCTAGTGGGAAAAACTACTTGTAACACAGTCCTCTACAGGAAATTAAGATTCACTCTTTGCATAGTCCTTCATGATGTTCCCCAGCTTCACTTAAAAAAAGAGAGAGAGGAAAAAAAAGGGGGGTGGAGATTCCAGAAGCCATGAGACCTCTTCAGGGGACAAGGACTGAGAATAACACAGACAAGCTCTCCTTTTGGCACAGCCTTGGAGAGTTTAGCCCATTTTAGCAAGGCCTATGGATAGTTCACTGTATAATTCTGGGCATGGCTCCAGGACACTATGTGCTGTCCACTATCCTTGCTTTCCTTATGCAAATTATACTGCAGGCTGCCTCTAGTTTCATTTTCTTATAGCAAAGATGAAATGGCTGTAACATTAGGAAACTCCTCTAGGTGAGCCAGTGGGGATGTTAAAAAGCTATAGTGGGTCTGATTCAGTTTCTAAAGGCTTTGATGTTTCAGATGTGACCATGAGTTCAGCATTGTCAAGAACAGGATGTTGCCTTTCTAATGCACCTTGTGATGAGTCTGAGAGAGTCACAATAGTTCAAAATATTACAAATTTGCATAATTGTTCTGGGGAGACTGATTCTAACCACAAGAGTCTAAGAGTAATGTAAATAAATAGATGATATCAAGAGTTTACAGGAATAGCCTAGGAACAGGGAATGAGGCAGAATCATAGAAACCCACAATGCCCTCATTCATAAGAGCTGTGACATAAGAGCTGTAGGAGTCAACACCGTAGGAAGCTAAAGGGAAGGGCATATGAGAACAAGAAATAAGAAACGACAGCTATTAATAGTAAGCTTTTAAGTTATGTAGTTTACAGGATGATAGAAAAACAACAACAATAAACAAAATGAGAATGAAGTAGTAGAGAACGAAGAATGAATTGATTGAGCCTTGGCTGATGAGTTGATTGTGAGAGTTTAGACTTGACTAAACATTAACCACTAGAGATAAAATTATCTTTTATTTTGCATGATAAGTTCAAATACTGCCAGCTAGACACACCGTTTTACCTGTAGGTGTCCCTAGCTGGAAAACTTCCTTTGTTGCCTGCTATACTGCTTATGCATCTAATATTACAGCGATGAATCAAGTAGCTAATGATTACCAGTGGGGAAGTTGAGAGACGGTAAATAATCAAACTGGAAGCTATTGTAATTATTATTAGAAACTTAAGGAAACGGACATGATTGTAAAACTTCATACAAACTATCATACAGACTATTGAAACTGTATAAATAAGAAACCTCAGGCTACCTGGGGCCATTTGTTAGAAACAGGTGGTCAGAGTTTTCTTCATTTCACTGACCTCCCACTTCTGTTGCAAGTCATCTGACCCATTAGGAGCCAGGCTTTCAGCGCTGGTGCTTTTGTGATTATTCTAGTTTCCACACGCGTTTTCCATGCACCTTAAGTGACACCAGCAGTTGAGACAATAAACATATGAGCGACCATAAGTAATTGGCTATTTCATGTGATTATTTTAATGAGATAAATGAAAGAATTTGCATGACACATAACAGCTGGTAAGCAGTAAATGAAGCCAAATTGGCAACAGTCATCTTTAATGAGCTTGAGTTTGTGCAGAATCTTAACCTTCAAGTACTGGTTTCTGATCAGAAATACAGGGTACCAGAGAAATAATATGGTCCTTTTATTAATAACAATTTACTATTGCTGATTGGTGGGAAAGGAGCGTGGCGAGGAAGATCAGAAAAAGACAAAGACAGAGAAAGAAAGAGAAAGAGAGAAAAAAATGGTTCAGGATATAAGTGGATCCTGTACCATGTATGTATATAGCAATATAAACACTGAAAAAAAATCAAGAGCTGTGACTTTTACTCCTAATCACTGGTATACATATATTTATTGTGTCTAGATTACAGATTGTACTATGAAGAAACAACATTAGTGATTATGTACATGTTTGTTACCACTCATATGTATTGTTAATCCTACCCTTGGAGAATACGACCACAGCCATAGTTCAAAGTCAAATCCGAAGCAAACATTAATTAAATACTGGCCAGGTTGATAGACTCTCTGGACAAGTCCATCTCTGATTTCACAGAAAATGGACCCAAGTCACAGGCTTAATAAGGCACAATCCACAATTCACCACATTTCCCATCAGATCGAATAAGAGGCAAGCATACATCCAGATGTATTTCCTGCCTGTGAGCCTCTCATCCACTTGTGATCAAGTATATATGATGTAGTTGGGTCAAACAAACTTGTTTAGGGAGGAAGCAAAAATATGTGGCTTCTTATTTTCCATAAACAACAGCCTGTAGCATTTCAGGAACTAACTCTCCTTGGGCAAGGGCCTTGCACATCAGAGGCCCTTTTGTTGATTCGACACTAGGTAGAGTACTTAGGACTGTGTCCTTTGCCTTACAGAAGCTTCTCAGTTACAGGAGACCCCATTTATTAATTGTTGATCTCAGTGGCTGTGCTACTGGTGATAGGTTCAGGAAGTGGTCTCCCGCACTAATTTGTTCAAGGGTACCTCCCACTTTCTCTTCTAAGAGGTTCAGTTTGGCTGGATTTATGTTGAGGTCTTTGATCCATTTGGATTTGAGGAAAGCATCTTAAGCAAATGGTGTTGTCATATCTAGATGATGGTACCCCTTTTCTATGGTTATTTTGTCTAGTGAATTGGATTGTTAAGTTTGGAGTATGAAGTTTGAAATGAGCAGATCATGACTGGAAATTCCCTATTTCTTGTAGCAACTTAGGGTTTAATGTTCTAGCACATCTAAAGCTGGCAGTAAAATCTTAATGAAAATATCCACTCTATGGATGGAGAAAATGTGGTGCACTTTCACAATGGAGTACTACTCAGTAGAAAAACAAAACAAAACAAACAAACAAAAACAATGGAATCTTGAAATTCTCAGGCAAATGCATGGAACTAGAATAAACCATCCTGAATGAGGTAACCCAGTCAGAAAAAGACAAACCCAGTATGTACTCACTCGTATATGGATTTTAGACATAGAGGAAAGGATCACCAGTCTACAATCTACACTGCCAGAAAAGGTAGGAATCCAGGAGGACCCTAAGAGAGACATACATGATCCCCTGGAGAAGGGGAAAGGGACGAGGTCTCCTGAGCAAATTATGAGCATGGGAGAGGGGAGAGGGAGTTAGGAGGAAGAAGAAAGGAGATGTGGGCATGACAGAGTGGGGAGAGTGAGTCAGGGAAAGAGTAGAGGGGAGCAAGAAAAGTGATACCATAATAGAGGGAGCCATTATAAGCTTTAAGAGAAATCTGATACTAGGGAAATGTCCAGAGATCTACAAGACTGACCCCAACTAACAATCTGAGCAACAGTGGAAAGGCTACCTTAAATGCCCTTCCCCAATAATGAGATTGATGACTACCTTATAAGCCATCCTAGAGCCTTCATCCAGTAGTAGAAGCAGAAGCAGAAACCCACAGCTAAACACTGAGCCAATCTCCTGGAATCCAGTTGCAGAGAGGGAGGAGTGATGAGCAAAGGGGTCAAGACCAGGCTGGAGAAACCCATAGAAACAGCTGACTGGAACAAGGGGGAGCTCATGGACCCCAGTGTGATAACTGGGAAACCAGCATAGGACTGGCCTAGACCCCCTGAATGTGATGTTAGTTGGGAGGACGGGGCAGTGTATGGGGCCTCTGGTAGTGGATCAGTATTTATCCCTAGTGTACGAATAGACTTTGGGAGCCCATTCCACATAGAGGGATACTCTCTCAGCCTAGACACATGGGGAGGGCCTAGACCCTGCTCCTAATGATATGACAGACTTTGAAGTTTCCCCATGGAGGGCCTCATCCTCCCTAGGGAGCAGAAAGGGGATGGGATGGGGATTGGTGGGGGAGAGGACAGGGGAGAACAGGAGGGTGGGGAAACTGGGATTGACATGTAAAACAAGCTTGTTTCAAATTTAAATAAAAAATTATCAGAAAAAGAAAAATATCTATTCTATATTGAAATGTATCACATTAAAATTAGAGCACATCTAACTATTAGAGCTGTTGTTATGAAAATTTGCCTACACATTTAAAGCAAATTTTAATGATATTAAATCAAGTGAAATCATTTCACAGTTTGTTCTGTTTTTCCACTGTTTCAGTTAATTGTTAATTTGGATATCACAATAGTGTGCATTGTGGCCAGACATTGGGTAACTTTTTGTAACTATAAAATTTCAATTACATTGTATGGAGAAAATAAAATGCATTAATTAAAAAATTTATTTCTGCATTAATTGGAAATTTTCCTTCCAGGATGAATTTGCCTATGTACTTTTGATGTCACAATTACCCTGATGTACCAGGAACTATATCTCCTCAGAGTTGCCAATATGGAAGCAAAAAAAAAATGAGATAATTAGCTCATAATTATAGTATTTTGTTTTGTTTTTACTTGTCAAGTGGTTTTTCAAGACAGGATCTCATGTAAGTGAGGCTGGCCTTGAACTCAGATTCTCTTCTCTCTGCTCCCTAAGGGCTGTTGATTACCAGTTGTGCCACCTATCCTGGCTACTGGTTATTAACAACTGTCAGAAATTAAATGTCAACAGGCTGGTCTTCTGGCTATGACTGCCATCTTCCCAAAGAGATTGGAAACAGAACACACCACACTTTCTTTATGAAGTTTATAGGTGTAATTCTTTTCTCTGCCCATCTGACATGCACGTTGTTTATTTTTCCTTTCAGGGAGTTTCATACTTAAAGCTTCTTCAGAGCACAGCATCCTCCAGTGTGAGCGTGGCTGTGAGATTAATTCAGATGGAGAAGATGCTTCTGAGAAGGGAGCCGTCGATGGCTACACGCTGTGATGTGAGCTTCCAAGGTAAATCCTGTGTGAAAAGATTACGTTCGGATATGAGATTGTATTTCTGTTTTCCTCCAAGATATAGACAAATATTTGCTCCTATAATCTACAGCTTTACAGAGCAGTGTGCGTGTGTGTGTGCATGTGTGTGTGTGCATGTGTGTGTGTGCAAGCGTGTGTGTGTGTGTGTGTGTGTTTGTGTGTGTGAATGAGTTACAAACTCTCAAATATACCATGCGTCTTTTTGTTCACGCTAGTAACACATTCACTCTGTTTAAGCATCTAACCCCTAACACACACAGCCCCAAATAACACAGAGAAACACTATATTAGATATAACGCTGTTGGCCTGTTACTTGTGTTTCTTATTGGCTAGCTCTGTCTTAAATATTAACCAATTTCTATTTCCACGTGGTCTTATCTTACTAGAGAGAGGGTCCAGAGTCCTCTTTACATCCTACATTTTGAATCTCCTCCTTTCCTCTCCCTGAATCCTCCTTGTTTCCTGGTCCTACCTACCTTACTTTCCTATTGGCCAACAGTGCTTTATTCATTAACCAATAAGAGAAACAAATTTACAGAATGACAGCTCATGTCAGATTGCCAATGCAGTCAGATGCAGAGTGAGTGGTCTATATCAATAGAGTTGGTACGTGCTCTAGATGTTGAAGGCAAATGCCATAGATGGGAATTTAGGAAACAAGAATTGTCATAGTTCTGGGGATTGGAAATTCAAAAATGGAGGCAGAGGCAAATTTGGCATGTGGTGAGGAGAAATTCTCCAGTTTGGGGGCAACATTTTCCCTCTTTCTCACATAGCCAGGAGAAAGATCATACCTGTCACGTTTCTTGGTGTAAGGCCCTAATCAAATGATGAAGGTTCAACTCTGTGTCTAATTCAGCTCTCCCCTTCTATACAGAGGATGGGATACAGAGGAGTCTTTTGAAAGCACTCAGAGACCCAGCCTATTCAGCAGAGCCATTATACACTCCACCAGTGATACGGATGTCTTTGACATAATGGGATGTCCTCAGGGAAATATTCTTCAATAACTGTATAGTTAAATCACATTTATTCAAAAAATCTGACTATACAAGACATATGAATGAGCGAGGCTGAGTGCATCCTGGGGAAGAGGAATGGCAGAAGGAGTCCTAATGTGACCAGAGACCCTGATATAATGGGCTACATAAAGGGTAACCGAGAAATTGTTCCCTTAAGGTACTTGAGTTTTGTATTATAGCCTAATGCATTCATATGGTGTTAAAAGTTCAAGTGGGAAGCTAAATTAGATAATTTCTATAGTTCCATTTTAATTTTGAATCTACTAGAGGAATTATTCAGCATTTTGAAGATCTTATAAAAGGATTGTGGGAATCACCTTGTAATGATTTTGGAGAGCTGCTCACTTCCAGAGTGTCAGCCCTAGTAAAATATCACACTGTGGTCCAGATCCCTGAAATGACATGATTGTCATTTCTGAAGGTACATAGTCCATCATTTATGTGCCATACAAGAAAAAGTATTGTAGGAGAATATTATTATTATTATTATTATTATTATTATTATTATTCATATTTTATTGGTTTTTGTAAAATGATGTGCTTTTGAGCTAAAAATCAAAGGCAAAACTAACTCTTGTGAGACAGAGTTTGTGGTGGTAGGGTAAAGAGAGAGTAGGTAAGTACAAGGAGTTGACAGACAGATGCCAATCTAGTGAGATAACAAAGCTCCGGATCTCCTAGCTCCTGTATTGGAATATGATACCCAGGTTACTACTACTTTCCCATCACAAAGCACAGGCTTTAATCCTATCAATGTCTTCAGCATCCAAAAACAGCAAGGAGGTGAATTTTGCAGAGGAAAAATTTTCAGCAACTTCAGGTATTTTCTGTGATGGCTATTTCCTGTGATGGCTATTTATTTCCTTTCTACTACTGTGTTCTTTTTAATGTGTATCTAGATAGTATTCCAGGAAACATAGAAGACATTTTCTCTCCCCTTCCCTGCAACACTTGATGACTTTAGACTTCTAAGGTCAAGCCTACTTCCTTTATCTCCATGGGCTCGTGAACCGTCTCAATATCCTTTCTGCACTACTTATGAAGAACAACATAAAATACGAAATCCAATTCCAGAAACCCATTTGATGAGCTACAGTAAGTCGGGTGATAGTTTCCATCATTTTCTCCTGAAGGCATTACTCTGCTCTCTGAAATAGATATCTTTTATATTGCAAATAAAGAGGTAAAACACTTTGTCACTGCAGACTAATACATTCTTAATCAGTTCACAGTAAAAATTCTTCAGTGCATACTAGATCTCAGGAGCCTTCACTTAGATAAGCTAACCAAGGCACATAAATCGCACTCCGTAACATTTTTAGGGCAATGCAAACATCCAAAGCAGTTGCTTCCAAGGATATGCTCTTGCCCTCATCATTTTTTAGCAGAATATGATTTACCTAGTGTGATCTAAAAGATTTATTTTTTTTCCTAATTTGTCTCAAAAGCCACACCACGTTTTGTGTTAAGTGGTGCACGAAAATATGTAAAATTCTGTAAACCAAGTTCTCAGTCAACTTTCCCTGTACCGTTTTATTTTCTTATAACATTCTGCCATGAGTTATTGATGTCCTACACTAAAACATTTCAATACGACAAAGAGTTTATATGTCAGAGTTGGAGAAACATATTAAATGTGTACACTTGCTTGGCTATTCACTCTCTGAGGATGCACTATTAGAGAGGAGAAGGTAGCTACACCAAGGTGAATAGGGGTGTGATCAAACAGCCTTCTGGAGGAGGAAGCATTCTTTTGAGTAGAGACATGAAAAGCAGCCGTTCCATTCAGAGAAAGGTAACACTGACAATAGAAAACAAATAAGCTACAATGGAGATGAATCACATGGCTTGGAAATAATTACATTAAGTTTCCCTTCAATGTGACTTTTAAGTATCTTTTAGTTGTGGCTAGTTTATTGTCAGAGGCAGTCCCCGTGTGTGGTCGTACGACTTGACACACAAGTTTGCCTGACACACACACCTGTTTGTTTGTTCAAACTGACAAGCACTTAACAGCAAACAGACTTCAGATTATAAAGTTTAGGTATTTTTTCCAAGCTAGAATATTTCATTCAGTAAAGCATATCTCAAGGTAGAGCCAAGGTCCTCAGTCATTCACATGATCACAGTGAGTCTTGTCTTGACTGGGTTGATGACTCCCTGAAGTCACGCTGGGTTCAAGTCCCCCAAATCACATGACAGTGACATTGAAAACTTATTATTACTGTGCTATTTAGAGGTAATGCATTGGAAAATTAATGAGAATGGGTGACTAGGTTGGTGAGTGGTTATTAAATCCTTGTGGCCTGACAGAGGGAAAAGGGATGCGTGTGTGTTCTGCAATGATATAATACTGCCTATGGAGTACTCTCCAGAGCCCCAGCCATGTCCAGGATTAGATTTCACATTCCAAAACTGTAAATTAAATGCACTTCTTTTCAGATAAAGTGCACCAATTTGGGTAGTGGGTTATAGTTATAAGGACACAGAGTCAACAATATCCTCCCATATTGCTAAGTGATGCAGTTATGAGAATTAGGTGACTGGTTTTCTTTCCCATTCACCTCCAACAGACACCTGCAACAGACATCCAAAACAGACACTGCTGTTACACTGGAGTACTTTCTGCACTAGTCTAGCAAAAGAAGCCATCCATGTATGCATCTGCTAACAAGTGGATGTAGATACTGTGGTATGTATGCACAACGGAATACTAAGTAACATCATGTTGCAATTGGAGATCTTGTTAAGAGAAATAGATCAGGAGAGTGCCAAGTGCTCTCACTCATAGGCAGACTCTAAAAGGTTGGCCTCAATGAATTACCAGTAGCATGGTTGTTACTACAGTGTTGTGGTATATAGTGAGAAGTAATGGTGGATATTATCGTATTAAGTTACGGCAATATAGAATTTAAATGTATTGGTGTGCTCTTGCACAGGACATGAAACAAATTAATAAATTAAAAGGTTAGAATAAAAGAATTTGAACATTTTCACCATGAAGGGATGGCAGGTGCTTAAAATATGTGTGGTCCCATTAAACAGTATACTGTGCATTGCATATCATAGTATTTTCTAGCACCAGTCCCAATCTCACCTCTTTTGCTATGACAAATACTCTTACCAATAGTGGCATGGGGAGGAAAGGGTTACTGCCCATCATTTTGGGGATGCCATGTAATGGGAGATATTATTCTGTAAATATGTTTCTCATACTGGTTAATTAATAAAACCCTGTTGGCCAATAGGAAACTAGATAGGTGGGGCTAGGAGACAAGGAGGAAAGAGGAAGTAGTTAGGAGGAGTAAGCATGGAGACCTGGGAGTTAGGAGGAAGCCCGCCGCGGCTCCCCGATAAGACAACCACATTGAAACACTTAGATAAGTAGAAATGGGTTAATAATTAAGGCAGAGCTAGCCCGTAAACAATAATGGTAACTGGCCAACAGGATTGTATCAAATACAGAGTCTCAGCTTGTTACTGGGGCGTGCGTGGCAGCGGGACCAGGCGGCTGGCGGGGAGTAACAAAGAGTGGGTCAGGTGGCCGGCGGGCAAAACCCGCTCGCTCGTAACAGCCATGTAGGCAGGACCTTAAGACAAAAGATCGTACCACATCCACAGTAAAGAGCAGAGAGAAGCAAATGCACCCATGCCACCTGCTTCCTAGCTTGCCCTGCTTTCTCCTCTGTGTATACAGCTCTAGGGCCTAGAGGATGGAGCCATCCGAAGTGATACGGACTAAGTAAAAATTAATACACTTCTGCACGACGTGCCCACAATCAATGTGATATAGAAAAGTCCTCAATGAGACTCTTTTTCCAAATTGGTTGTTTCAAATCGGCATTTAAAGCTAACCACCACAGTACAGTACTAGCATGTGTGATTTTGCAATTTTTAATGGATTACCTAAACATTAATCTTGAAGTCACTATTAGTTTTGCTTTGCCTGAAGCCTTGTATAGAAGAGATACCGTGCCAATGTAGATATCGCTTACAGCTACAAAACTCAGACATTTGTAACTAAGAGGAAAAGCTTTAAAAGGTAATGCGTTTACTTTAGCTCATCATTTTCAGAATGCCAGTATTTGTAGATGGAATGATTCTGAGCTTCTGGGCGTACATTGGTTTGATGTACTGTGACAGAGCTATGTGGTGCGCAGCCAGAGAGGAAGGGGGGATAAAATAATAGACTATGGCTTGTTGGGAGATTTTTTTTTTTTTGCTGACTGGTAGAGGTCCCAGCCTCCCCATCACCTGGCATCTTATCTCAACAGCTTGGCAACATGGATTTCTCTTCTTCCAGCAGAACTTCCTGGTCTATCTGCTCTTATGTGGAGAATATCACTGGGCCCGGAGGAATAACCTTATCTAAACCAGATGCCTGATTGACCCTTGGCACATAACCTTGCAAAGAAGTCTTTTGATAGGAGCTGTGCTATAGGATCCTATTGCCACATACAAAGTGTTGTGATAGGAGGCTACTAGGGTTTCAAATTAGGGTTTGTCCCCAGACTCTCTGATCCTGTATATTCCTTATACTCTAGAACAAAATTGAAATGATTCACGAAGTCTGTCTATTAGAGTCCTCCCTCCATTCATGCTCATGGGCCATGTACAAGGCTTTCTGTCACCCATCCTGCCTCCTTTCCCTCTTGGACTGATGGGCCACAAGCCGAGAGGCAAAGAGGACCCCACACTTGCTGGACATATCCCCAGGGATCCATTTCCTCCAAATAGACACAGCTCCTAAAATTGCAACACCAGCTACCAACAAAATCTTCACCACATGAACCTGTTAGGCAAATTTCATCTTCATCTTTAACTCTCTCAATTTTCAGTCAAGAATTACATCCATATCCATTTCTTTTTTGAATATTCAGGAAGAAAAAAACTATCTCTACTATAACTCAGACATTATACATCTGCAATTTGAATGTGAATGTTTAAGTTAAATTGTAAATTGTACATGGAGAGAAGAAAATATCTTTTGCCTGTGTATTCATCTATGATTTCACCCTCAAAATAGCATTTATTCCCATGTCTTTCCAATCAGTTTCTTTGTCTAAATATAGTTTGTTATTACACAGGGAGGTGAAATATACCAGCTAAATTGATTGCATTCATTGTGGTCTTTTTTCTTGTTTAAATCATAGTTGTCAGTCTGAAATATATTATGCAGTCAGAATTTTCAAAATGACATGATTTAGAAATTTTCTAAATGGCATTAGGCTCTGCAGTCTCCAACTACAGTTTATATTTTCCTGCTATTGCATAACCCAGCATAAAGAATCTATAACTCAAAATTTGACTTACATGATGTTTTTTAAACAAAACATGTTTGCCTTTTCATTCTCTTTTTATTCGCTTTATTGAAAACAGACTCTTTGGCCACACGTTATATCCTGATTATAGTTTCCCATCTCGCTACTCCTCCCACTTATTGTCCACCTTGCCTCTCCTCCAAATCCATTCTCTTTCTGTCCCTCATCTGAAAAGGCTTCTAAGAGAGGAAAAAAACTAAACATGAGAAAAAAATATAATAAGATAAAGCAAAAGCTATTGTATCAAACCTGTATATGGTAACCTAACCAAGAAAAGTCACAGAAGAAAAATACCAAGCTAATAACTATAGTTTACACGCAGAGGACAAGGTGCAAACCCATGAATGCCCTGTGCTTGTGGGTATAGTCTCTATGAGCTCATATGCATCTTGCTTATTTGATTAAGAAGGTCGTGTTCTCCTGGTGTCCTCCATCCTCTCTGGCTCTTACAGTATTTCCACCTTCTCTTATGCAGGATTTCTTGAGCTGTAAGGGAAGGGCTTTGATGGAGAACTCCCATTTAGGCTCTCCCTCTCCATGTAATATCTGGCTGTGGACAATCTATTCTCTTTGTTCTTGGTTCCCCAACAGTGGTTTCCTTCCTGTGGAGCAGGGTCTTAAATCAAATCAGGCACTGGTTAGTTACTCTCACAAATTCTGTGCTTCCGTTCCCCTATTTGCAGGCAGGACAGATTATCGCCAAATGTTTTGTGGCTGGGTTGGTATTCTATATTCCAGGAAGCGTTAGGATTCCACACGGACCCCAAATGTGGCCCCCATTCCAACCACCTCTCTCTCCATTCTCCTCCCACCCCATCTCCCTCCAACCTGATATCACCTCTTGCATCCCTGCTTGTCCCAAATTGGCATTAGAATCTATTGTTTCCTGCTCAAAGGTAGTTTCACGCTTCCCCCTAGACCCCTCCTTTCTTTTTGACTAACCTCTCTGGGTCTGAAGATTGTAGCTTGTAATTTACTTAATGGATAATGTCTACTTATAAGCACATGTATGCCATATTTATCTTTCTGGGTCTGGATTACCTCATTCAGGTTAGCATTTTCTAGTTACATCCTTGCTTTTATAAATTTCATGATGTCATTTTTTTTTAAAAAAATGGGTCACATTCCATTATGTAAATGTATCATATTTCTTTATCCATTCTTCTTTTGAGGGATATCTAGGCTGGTTGCTGTTTGCAGCAATGAACATGGTTTCTAGGTACCAGCCTGTGCAGTGGAAGCAGCTCCTGAGCAGGGAGTGAGGATTTCAAAAGGCAGAGAGAGAAGATAGATCGGGAGGATGGTCAGTGAATACTGCATGAGTTTATTCCTCACCATGCTTATATACAACGTTAGGGCAGAGGAATTAATACAGATGTCGGACTTACAACAATGCAGATATGCACACAGCATAGACAGATGTTATCTTAAGAAGATCCCTGTTCTGTCCTTGAGTCAGGGAACAGATAGTCTCATTATCACTCACAAGGTACCTTCTGTTGGTGTCAGCAGCCTAGAATTGAGCACTTGACAGAACGATATGTTCTTTTCCACTGACTTAATGTTACAATCTCATGGCTCCCAACAATGGTTTAGCAAGCATTTTTGTAGGAAGATGAAGTATCCTTTGAGTATATGTCCAAGAGTGGTATAGCTGGGTATTGAGGTAAATCAATTCCCAACTCTCTGAGAAACTACTATATTGATTTCCATAGTGGCTATACAAGCTTGAACTCTCATCAGCATGAATGTCGAGTTATTGATCTCAGCCACTGTGACAGGTGTAAAATTTAATCACAAAGTAGATTTGATTTGCATCCCTTGATGTCTAAGGGTGTTGCACTTTTCTTGGCTTCCTCTATTGAGAATTCTTTTTTTTAATATCTGTTCCACATTTTAATTAGATTATTTTTTTTGTAACATCTAGTTTCTTGAGTTCTTTATATATTTTGGACATTATTTGTCTATTGCCTGTGGTGTTCGTAAAAATCCTCCCTGTTCTGTAGGCTGCTGTTTTGTACTGTTTATGGTGTCCTTTGATTTATAAAAACTGTTCAATTTCATGAAGTCCCATGTATTAATTGTTGATCATAGCGCCTGTGCTGTCATTATTCTGTTCATGAAGTTGTCTCCTGTGCCAATGAATTCGAGAAAATTCCTCTCTTTCTCTTCTATCAGGTTCAGTGTGTGGGGTTCATGTTGAGGTCTTTGATCTACTTGGACTTAAATTTTGTACAGGGTGATAAGTATGAATCTATTTGTATTATTCTACATGCAGCCACCAAGTTTGGCCAGTACTATTTGTTAGAGATGCTTTCTTTTCCCAGTGTGTATTTCTGGCATCTTTATACACAAGAAAAAAACAGGTCTCCATATATGTTTGTGTCCTCAGTTTAATGTGAAAGCAAGAAGGGATAGAGGAGCCATTGTCCAAAGCTCATAAGAATCTAGAGAATTCAGGAATGAGGCTTCAAAACATTATCCATCTTTAGTGACTGCAAACAGAGGCAGAAGCATTATGAAGAATGTGAGAAATACTTGATGATAATTAAAGGGACACAGGGAATCAGTTTGGATGTCCACCAGTGTCTGGCTTTCTAAAATTGAATGGTCAGCCCTCCTGAAGTGACAATTCTCATTGGTGCTTCAGCTGTGTTACTGACTCTTTTAGATTTCTTATAATTAATTCAGTGGATGTTTTGGTCTGCATATTCCCTGACAATAAGCTGTAAACTGTAACTAAATAAATCTGATGATTATGTAGGTGGAAGCTTTGGGATTAGTAGTATATTTTTCAAACAGGCCAGGGAAGTGTGCTTTGACAGTTTGATCCCATAGGGATCCAGCTACACAGAATCCTTTAAGGTCTAGAAATTACCAGATTGAGGATTATCCACTCATCCCCAGACATGTAAGAAAACAAGCAAAAAAAAAAATACAAAAAGAATACAAAATCTAAATTGAGAAGAATAATATAAAGCAAAGACATGTAAGGGGGCAAAATACCAAAAATATCAAAATGAAAGCAAACACACAAACAGAAAATAAAAATCCCATAGAAAGCAATAATTAGGCTAAAAGAATCTCCCAAAAGCACTGTGCTCATTTTGTGTTGGCCTTTCACTGCTGGGCATGGTGGCCCACATCAGAGTGGTTTGTACATCCAGTGAGACTGACCTGGAGAAAGCTGATTGTGTGTGCGTGTGCGTGTGCATGTGCATGTGCATGTGTGTGCGCCTGTGCGTGTGTGTGTGTGTGCGTGTGTGTGTGTGCGCAGTGTGTGTGTGTGTGCGCCTGTGCGTGTGTGCATGTGCATGTGCATGTGTGTGCGCCTGTGCGTGTGTGTGTGTGCGTGTGTGTGTGTGTGTGTGCCTGTGCGTGTGTGTGTGTGCGTGTGTGTGTGTGCGCACGTGTGTGTGTGTGTGCGCCTGTGCATGTGTGTGTGCGTGTGTGTGTGTGTGCACGTGTGTGTGTGTGTGCGCCTGTGCGTGTGTGTGTGTGCGTGCGTGTGTGCGTGTGCGTGTGCATGTGCATGTGCATGTGTGTGCGCATGTGTGTGTGTGTGTGCGTGTGTGTGTGCGTGTGCGTGTGCGTGTGCATGTGCATGTGCATGTGCATGTGTGTGCGCATGTGTGTGTGTGTGTTCGCCTGTGCGTGTGTGTGCGTGTGTGTGTGTGTGTGTGTGTGTGTGTGTGTGTGTACGTGCATGTGAGTGCACGTGTGTGTGAGCATCCATCAGTTGGAGATAGCATATGGGTTAGGGATGAGGGTTAGTACCCGCTTCCTCTCAAGCCTCCCCCTGGCTTGGAACTGCTCAGGGCATGTGCATGCTGGCACAGTCTCTGTAAGTTCATATGTGTATCAGTTTTTTTGCATCTACAAGGTCTTATTTCCTTAGAGTTCCCCATCCCCACCGGCTCTCATGGTCTTCCCACCTCTTTTTCCTCAGTTTATTGAGCCCTGAGAAGAGAGATTTGGTGGAGACATCTCATTTAAGACTGAGTGTTCAGCTTTGCATCTCTGTATCTGCTCCCATCTATTTCAGGAGGAAGCTTCTCTACTGGTGGCTGAGGATGACACTGATCTGTGTACAGCAGAATGTCATTAGTGGTCATTTTATTGTTAGAGTCCTTTAGTGGAAAAGTAGTCTTAGGTTTTCCCCTAGATCTATGGTCTATCTACTCTCTAAACACAGGAATTTGGAGACATGTTGAAAGGGAGACACATAAATTCATGAATTGTAATGAGCATGTTTTCCCAGCAAGCCGCCTGGTCTCACTGCTGCACCAGCCCCAAAGAACACACTGAGACTCTGTGTTTGATATAATTCTGTTGGCTAGTTACTTGTTTCTTATCAGCTAGCTCTGTCTTAATGATTAACCCATTTCTACTATTCTAGTATTTCCACGTACTGAAGAGTGGCGGCCGCGTGATCTTCTCTCCAGACTCTACATGCTGCTTCCTCCTTACTACTTCCTCTTTCCTCCTAGTCTCCTAGCCACACCTACCTTGTTTTCTTATTGGCCAACAGTGCTTTATTCATTAACCAGTATGAGAAACGTATTTACAGAATAACATCTCCCATCATCTCCTCTTTTTTGTCTAAAATCAAAAGAAGGTTTTTAACCTTAGCATAGCAAAATATATCACACAACAGTTATAAAATAAGAATAATGGTTAGCAATATTTAGTCCATTAACATTTAGCAAGATTTAAAGAAAATATTTCATTATCTATCCTATCTTTGTGACTCTAAAATCTTATATGTAACTTATCTTTAGTCCCAACTAAGGCAAAATATAACCATAACTATCTGTCTTCAACTCCTTCAAAGACCACAGAAGGATAATATATAAACTCTAGAAATGACAGAGACAACTCACTGCCTGGTCAGTCACCCGAAGTTCTTCTGTAATGTTCCATCTTCAGCCCATAGGCCATAGTGTGTCTCCAGACTCCTCAGCAAAGCAGAAAACTGTCCATCTGTATTGGCGGTTTGTCAATCATTTTTCTCTGTGTCCTGTAAACTGGCTGTCAGCCTCTTCCATGAAGCAGGAACCCTGTAGCAATGTCCATCTTGTTTCAGCCATCACTGAGCCAATAAGAAACAAGTAAGTGGCAAACAGCATTAAAATACAGTGTCTCTGTGCATTATTATTATTGGGGGCTGGCGTGGCGGCGGGGCCGACGGCAGGGAAAACATACTCGGGTACATATGGCACCCAACGTGGCTAATAAGAACTTCCACTTAAAACTAAAAAAAGCTTAAGAAATGTTTTAGAAACAAAGAAACAAAGACAACCAAGACTTCTTGGTAGTAGCATTTTTCTGTGTTGGACTGTTTTGCTAGAGACTCCTTTTTTTGCATGGCTCCTGACTCAGCATAAGCGTGAAAAAACCGCATTGCTTTTAAAGAGCTCTGCTAACAATTCATTGGTGTGTACAAGAGCTGGCAATGGTTTAAAATGTTTCTTTTATTGGTTAATGAATAAAGCACTGTTGGCCAATAGGAAGGCAAGATAGGAGGGACTAGGAGGCCAGGAGGAAAGAGGAAGGAGTTAAGAGTGGTCAGCATTGAGAGCCTAAGGAGAACAGCACGCCCAGCCACGGCTCTCCAGTAAGATGAGCCATGTGGGAATACTTAAAATAGTAGAAGTGGGTTAATCATTAAGACAGAGCTAGCCCATAAGAAACAAGTAAGTGGCTAACAGCATTATGTCAAATACAGAGTCTCAGCGTGTTATTTGGGGCTGGCATGGCGGTGGGACCAGGTATCTAGCAGGCAAAACATACTCGTTACAATGAATAAAAGCTTGGTCTAAGAAAAATGTTAGACTTCTCTCTGTTTCCTTAGTAACATCAAGCTTTTATGAAATCACATGGAGTTGTACTTCTGAGTTGGTCTTTTAAATAGAATCTGAGGACTGAATTGAGACATCATTGGATATTCTGTCAAATCTTCTTTTGTTTGTTTGTTTTCTTTGTTTTGTTTTTCAAGACAGGGTTTCTCTGTAGGCTTGGCTGTCCTGGTACCCTGGAGCTCACTCTGTAGACCAGGTTGGCCTTGATCTCACAGATATTGGCCTGCCTCTGTCTCCCAAGTACTGGGATTAAAGTTGGGTGTCACCGATACCTGGCTTATTCTGTCAAATCTTATAGGAATTATGTCACCGAGAGCTACTATACTTAGGATCGTAATATAAAATCTTCATTTGAACAATAGAAAAACTTCCCAACACTTAACTTGAACATCTTCTATTCATTTAAAGTTACTGTCACTGATCTGTCTTAATAGAGAAGATGCTATATTAATACATTGACAAAGAAATTTTCCTGAAAAACTATCCAAAGGGTTTCTTTTTGTTTTGTTTTTACTGTAGTGAACTGTTATTGTCCTTTTGTTTCTAGAAGCTTTGGAAGATATCGTTTCTTCCATGAAACAACTGCTTATAATTGAACTCAGGAATTATTGTCAGCATTATACAGCCCTGGAGTGAAGCAGATATGAATATATATTATGAACACTGCTGTCCCAAAGGCAAAATATTTGTCAGGTTGTAACTGCACTTGAATTTCGATGGCAGTCTGAACCGAGTCAATGGCATTGCTGTTAGGGATGGTTCAGATTGATCCACATTGAACAAAAATGCCAGTAAGTATGCATTTTGAATTACCACTGTGTTGGCTTGGGGAACTCTTTTCCTTTAAAACTATGAGTTGATTATATAACAATATAGTTTAACACTGTAAACATTTGCAAAGTCAAATTGAAAGGGACTGAGTATCTACACCACTTCTTTAATCACAACACTGCTTACAGATGTGTTCTTTACATTGATGGGTCTCCTATGTGTTGATATCAAACAATAGCTGTATTTCCAAAAGCTGACCCAAACCTTGGATTGATAAAATTAAATCATTTTGGTGACAATGTTGTGTGAAGAGTATAAATTTTCAGTTAAGATTTTATGCATAGTTTTTGTTCATTTATTTTAATATTTGAAATTCATTTCATATGGGTAGTCAATGAAGCATCTCTTGTAGGCCACTTACTCATTTTCCCCAGAGAACATTCTAAAGCTGAAATTAGTCTTCTGCTATAATCTTTTTTGTAGGTTCTAAAATCAAGTCATAACAAACTAGTACTTGTTAATTTAAATTTCCCTTTTCAGGGATCATTTTATAATCCCTTATTTTTTGAGGTTATTTTATGTATCTTAGCATGTGATATTATTTATTAAGTATAATGCTATTGCCAGCATTTGAGAGTTAATGTGAAGAGGTTTGTGTATAATCTGTTGATGACTCCAGCCCTCATGAAAACTGTGTTCAGGTTGAAGCAGAGTTTGGGTGTCTCAGAAACTGAGTTTCTTAGAGACATTATATTCTACAGCCACTGGAGAGTTTTTAATCTAAGTTATGATGACACAGACTTAGAGAATCCACACATGGTGGATTGTGTGTGAATCATGAGACCAGACAAAAACTGGAAAAATCACTTCTCACCTTCAGGCTCCACTTCGCTGTACCCTTCAGTTCCTATCTCTGGTTATAGTTTAATTGAGCATCCAAAATAAATACTTGGGAAAACTAAACAGCAATTTCACACATTGATGGAGTTAGGATGTATGTTTTGAGTTTTTCGGTGTTGTTGTTATTTTTTTTTGATTTGTTTGTTTTTGTTTTTGTTTTGTTTTTGATGAGATGAAAATGGAGCTCAATTGATGGCATTGGTGAAAGAACCAAGCTAGCCTGCATGCCCCACTCCATCCTGACACACCCTCCACCACCTAATAATTCAGCAAGACCCTCACTTCAGGTTGACATGTTCTGGCTCAATGTGCTTGAATTTACAGGTTTCAGAAGTATGCCAGATGAATTTCTGGTTTTTATAAATTGTCTGGCCTCCAGGAATTTGAACCTAAGGCAGCACCGACACTGGTAAATATTGACATGGTAATAGCAATCCCTACGGAGATTAAGACTGATAAAATATAAGCAGAAAGAAAATATAACAAAACCTTATTGCACATCAGTTACACCTTCATGAGCTTCCCATCTAGATTCTACAGGGACACAACATGTCATCTGTTATTCTGTTACACAAACTTCCTACCAGGAACTCTTTATTACCTACGGTACCATCTACCAGTTCTCAATGTCTCTCTACATAGTAAACTCACCTCTTCTGTATGTAGTTCTAGAGAGTAACACTTTACCTTGTGATGTTCCAGATATTTCTCAACACTGTGAGGGTCACCTTTCCAGTAATTCACAGCCATTGTTTCCTATTCTTATTTTTAGGCTCAGTGTCTTATCACTTTAACTGCAGTTTTTCTTATGATCCATTGGTATCTTTCATTGGCCATTTTAACCTGGTGTATATAAGAAGTTGAATGACATGCATATTGGCCAGATAACATGCAAATAAGTGTGTGTGTGTGTGTGTGTGTGTGTGTGTGTGTGTGTGTGTGTTCCATTCCATTTGGGAAATTTGATACTAATTTTCAGGGCAGAAGTGAATAGATTTAAAATGTACAAGGAAGCCCTGATCACGATGAAGGAATGTTGCTCATGACCACGACAATCCTGGGATTAACACCTGACATCTCCTTTGCATCTCCTGCCTCAAACAGGTGTGCATGTTATTGACTTTCTGGGCTTCCCATCTCAGTTGCCAGAAAATAGCACAGCCTATGTTCACATTTTTTTAACTGAGTTAATGCAGTATTGCAGTCCCATGCATCCTAGACCTTGTCTACTGTTTAGCTCCAATGCGCCCTCATGGTCAGTGGGAATCCAAAGACTGTTGCCATTGCTTTCTGAGAGGCTACGTACATGTTCGAAGAGAAAATCTCATCCAAACCACCTTGACCTTTCTGATCAACACATGACTATCACCACCCATGCTTTATTTTATTCGTGTTCAATAAAATGGATCCATCCATTTTTAGGAAAAGAGTAGAATCAGTTGATTTACTGAGGAATGAAAGGGAGACAGGCCAGGAATGAACATATTTCCATTGTGATTTTTTTTCAAAATATGTTGTAACACAATTTATCCTAATCTAGTTAAACCATGTTCCCTAAATGAAGTGAAGTATTGCTGAGGACCTCACAGTGTTTTCATAAGGGTCAGACGTGAGGTCAGGAGCTACAGAAAATGTCTGTGGGTAGATGAGACTTGTCCAGGGATACTGCAGGTCAGCTAAGGGATTGGAAGAATGAGCCAAGGACACAGTCATCCTTTGTACCTTGTGTATGTTTCCCAACACACAGTTGTGGGGACAGGCTGAGAATCTGCAGAACAGGTTCTAAAGTACTGGACAGTTGATGATTTCAAAAGTCATCAGTTGGCTTTTTTGATTTTTCCTACAAATAGCACTTGGAATTCTTTAATCAGACTGCAATTTCACTGCTGGCAAAGATTTCTGAAGGATGCTGTCTTCATATTTAGTATTCCATGTGTTTTTTTTCCCACATAGCTGTTTGGATTCTATAATGAGGAACACTTTTCCAAACATTAGGCTGTTTCCATCCATACTGATATTGTAATTAAAGGCCTTTAAAAAATTTTAGACTTGGCCCATATCTGTCTTGTTTGATCGGACAGTGCAAATACAAGCTCTTAAAAATCTAGGTTTCCTGTGGTTTTCTCCACTCAGCAAAGCACATATTCACAAATCCTAGGCTTTGATAAATATAATTGGAGATATCTTTCTTGATGTTCTCACTCCTATCATTTAAGAGAAAAGATAACACGATGTGGTATTTATGGGCCTGAGTGTGGCGCCTGCATAAATCTAAGGTGGTATAGGTCATTATGAGGTTGTACTCTTTTCATATATTTTATTAGAACTATTTTTTATGATCTCACTCTGAACTCCATTTTAACTTACAGGCTATTCATCAATTTTGGCATGATCAAGAAGACAAAACTTTTTAAAATCACTAATGATTCTCACACATTTGTAATTATCAGTTATCCAAGTAACTTATTTTCTGCTTTGTTAAAGATAATTGGAATTCTAGGAGTATTTTCAATAGGTTGCATATCTTGTCTGCTATTAATAGGGAGGGCAAGTGTCATTTTCACATATTTCTTTCCTTTCTTTGAATGTTTTTAATGCTTTAATAATTCAAAGAAAAATGGGTTTGGAGAGATCACACAGAAATTAAGAGTGCTTGCTTTACCATCACAAGGACCAGTGTTTGGATCTTTGTGCTTGGATAACAAGCAAACAGTTTAACTTCAGCTCTAAAGGATATTAAGACAAGAGGATCTGAGACTCACTTGCTTTCATCCTAGTCAAGAAAACACAGCTTCAGATTCAGCAAGGGGCCCTGCTTAGGAGAAACAAGTAGAGTGTTGTGGAAGAAAATACCAGGAGCCTGCTTCTGGCTTCCAGATATCTGCACATACAGACATAGAAAACACATGAGTACACACTCAGTCATACACATAAATAAATAAATAAATAAATAAATAAATAAATAAATAAATAACTCCTCAAAAGAGACTTGTTTAAAAAATAGAGTAGCACTTAATTTTTGACAACCCTCCATATTATTTTATGTTTTGGATTTATTAATTAATATTGACATCAACACTTTAAAGTATCTTCTTTTCCTTGACTTCTCTTATTTTCTTGTATGTTTAGACATTTATTTTAACTCTAGTAAATTATTCATAAACCATGCCCACAACCAAATAACATGTTGTCATTAATGTAATAATTGGCATTTTAAATTTTCACATCCCAGAATTTTCCTACATGTTTCATGTAATTTAATGACTTGAAAGTCATTAAATGTACCATCAGTTGATGTCCCAGTTAAGTTTATACTTCTGTGCTAAGATGCCATGCCTCAAAAGGAACTTGTGGGGGAAAGTTATTTCACCTTACAACTCTCAAGTCAGGGTGGGAACCCCAAGGCAGAAATATTCATGTTAGTAGCATAATCTCAAGGCCATGGAAGAGTGTTGCTTGCTGGTTGCTCCTCATGGTTTACTCAGCCTACTTTCTTTCTAATAACACCCAGGACCTCCAGCCCAGGAGTGGTAACCCCCACTGTAAACTATTCTCTATCATATCAGTTATTAATTAAGATAATATATACAGACAGGCACAGTGGCTCATGCCTTCAGCTAGGAGGCAGAGGCAAGCAGATCTCTGTGTACTGGAGGCTTTTCTGGTCTACAGATTTGAAGAACAGTCAGGGATACAGAAATTAACTCTGTCTCCAAAACAACAACAAGAAGATAATATGCCTTAGGCGTATCTTAAAGACCTGTCTGATGGAGGCATTTTACTGAGTTGAAATTCCCTTTACCCAGATGTCCCTACCTTAAGTCAAGTTCTCAGAAAAACAAAACAAAAGAAAACCATAAAAGAAAACTAATGAGCAAAGCTATGATATGGTAATAGCATTGACGATGACAGTGGTTCTATCTACTGAGAGGATGACTAAGAGATTTAAACAGAATAATCCAGAGAAGGTACATGCAATATTTTCCTGATGTCCAGAAAAATATGACTAGTATTCAATTAATTTTTTTCAGTTATTTGAAAAGTTTTCACAAAAATAAAATCTTCAAGGTAAGAAAGAGATAATCCAGGAAACCAAAGAAAATATGAGGCATAGAGCATCAGTACTTTTGTTTGGGTTGGATTTCTGATATGACTTGGGAGTCATAATAACTGTGGTTTAGTACCTGGAACTTGAATTCATAGTGACTCAAAATCATATCCTGCCTTTGGCATTCATGAGCCATCTGACTTTAGGGAAATTACTGAAGCTCTCTAAGCTCCTTCCTTCCTTCCTTCCTTCCTTCCTTCCTTCCTTCCTTCCTTCCTTCCTTCCTTCCTTTCTTCCTTCCTTCATTCTTTCCCTCCCTCTTTCTTTCTTTCTTTCTTTCTTTCTTTCTTTCTTTCTTTCTTTCTTTCTTTCTTTCTTTCTAAATTTCCATTTAAATTGAAAACAATCTTACTTTATGTACCAATGCCAGTTCTCTCTCTCTCTGCCATCCCCCCATGACCCCCAAAACTTTCTCATAAATTTTTGATTGTATTAGTGGTAGTCATTTTGCTTAGACTGTGGTGTCACTTCTGTGGTTTTTATTTGCAATTCCGTTTTTGTCAAAGTAACCATATAAATTTTGATGTCATGAATCTTCTGTAAAGAAAATCCTGTGCAAATCATTTGTCAGTTTTCTAAACGTATTTTAAAGGAATTTTTATTTATTCATTGCATCAGCTTTAAAGGGTTTTTTTCATATTAACTCTGTATCAGATCTGTAAAGTGCAAATAGTTTCTTCCACTTCATAGGCTGTCTCCTGTGTCTGTTAGTTGTCCCTGGACATATGCAAGTATGTTTACTTAATCATAATTGTCAAATGTTTCCTTTATTGCCTAGAGTTTCTAGTATTTATTACAACTCTTCCCTTTCAGACAAATGTGAATCATTTTATCTAATTTTTGTTGCAGTAGATGAAGGAGTAGAGGGAGCAGATGAGGGTAGTTTCCTTCAGTGAGTAAGAAATTACAGCTAGAAAGAGTAAGTTTTTTTTTGGAGGGGGTGTAGTGTGTTGCAGCCAAGCCATCAAGACAGAACTATGAATTTCAATATGTCTAAGATATATTGAATTTAAATATAAAGATATATTTGATTTTCGTGTGTGTGTGTGTGTGTGTGTGTGTGTGTGTGGTGTATGTATGTATGTGAGTACAGATACCCTTAAGGTCCATAAGTGAATATTAAATTCTCTAGAACTGCAGTTCCAGGCATCTGCAAGCTACCCCAAGTGGGTTTTGGGATCCAGATCACCTGGAAGAACATCAAAGCTACTAACTGGTGATCTACCCTCAAGTTCCACACAGTAGGTTGTGAACATTCAAAAGCAAAGACATAGTAAACTGAGGTAAAAAAATAATGAATATCCTGATTTTTCTGTTTGCACAACTTACACTTGTACATGAACATTATACAACATTCCATAAATGTATATACCAAATGCCAATTAAAATAAGATTCACTTGAGAAGAAAGGCACAGTGTGTTACCAAGTAAATTCATGACCACCCTTCCTATTCTTCCTTAGGTCCCAATGTTTTATTGTTTTTTTTCTTATGTTGAAACAAGACATTAAAACATGTTTATACATGTTTGAATTCATGAGAAAATTTTATTTGAGAGGAAAAAAATTGCATTTTCCAATTTTAAATTCTCTTTTTCAGATTCCATTTCATACTTCCAGTTGGGTTTGGGAATTTTTCTTCAAAGAGAATTAATCAATTATTTTAAAACACATAACAAATGCACCCATTTGATTTCCTGATAGGAACATTGACGTAATCTAGCAGTTTCATATTATTATACTCAAAGTTTAAATCATAAAATTTTGTTGCTAATTGGGGCTTTAAATTTTATCTGCTTACGCACCTGTGCCTTGACCAGGATGATGGGAACGTCTCTCATCTTGGAGGTATTGAGAGGCAAGTTCAATCTTTACATCTGCCCCTCTGATCAGCTGGAGTTTGCTCTTTATGGGGATATAGTTCTAGAGCCTTTTAGGAGCTATCTTTTATCTTCATCCTGCTAATCACTCTCTCATGGTCTATGAATACTGTCAGGATTTCTGACAGAAAGTCCAGAAATCTCTCCTGTCTTGTGTGTGAATGAGCAAAATGTCCAAAAATCATCTTGTCCCTCAGCCATGCCATTTCTATAGCTTAATTACAGCAGAAAGGATTTTGATCTCACCCCTCTCAAATCATCATCTCTCAAAATTCCCACAGAAATGTTCTAGAAATCACAACAATTCATCAAATTTTCTTGTCATTACATGTCTAATGTTCACTTTCAAATGTCCTTGTCTTTGTAGCATTTTATAATATGACAGAACTGTAGAAAACACAGCTGTTAAATGGCTTTGAAGGAGACCGACATATATTATATAGGGGCGAAATAGCCCACATGTCCACAAGGGTGACAGATAGCAGAGGAGAGATTAAAGTACAGATCTTGCAATATTAGAGCATGCTGCAGGAAATCTGAAGACTCTTAAAGTGAATTCAGGTAATTGAGCTGAAGAGATTAACCCTGGGAAATGAACAGGCAGCTTTAATTCTGCAGGTGGCAACTGTCAAGACTGACATTTTTGCCATTACTGAGATCTTTTGCCTCGAGGGACCCATACGCTCCGCATCTCTCTAGACCAAGGACACCCATGCAAATGACCCACTTAAAATGAGGCAGGAAACTTTCCCCCACGTGTTCACAGAAATTTGAAGAAATTTGAGCAGCAGTGTGTGCACAATCAGAGCTTTGGCTGTCTGAGCAGCTAAGAGTCCTTCACGACTATAATGAGCTTTTAACATTCTTTCTCCTTTGTTATTTGCTTGGCTTGTTCTATATTAGCAGCTCTTTAGCCAACATTATAGAGGCCTGGAAATGGCAGGGTGAAACTCACATCCATTCTGGTAAAGGTGCTCCCGGAATGAGACCAAGGGTTCTACCATCACTATTCCATGGTGCTCTAACCTACTATAATAACCAAAAGGGTTTTAACACCTATTTTTCAGGAGAGAAATTAGGCCAAGTTAAGACACTGGTAGAAACATGTTTTCTCTTGAATCCTGGGATGAAAAGAATTAGTCATGATTTTTTTCTTCAGTAAATGAAATGGTAATCAATGTATATGACATTGGTATCAAAGAAGGCCTTCGGATAATTGGTAGGCTATAGATAACAGAAAGTGGGCACAGAGGTGAAAGTTATTAGGATTAACTACACAAAAGTCATACTACTTTCATTTTGCCTACAACCCTTGCTATTCTTCGCTTAAAGCGTGCAGATATGTAGCCATCGAGGCTGAGTAAATACGTCAGACTACAATGTCTAAAAGCAAAGTGAGATATTGACTCTGTCGTAAGGAAGTTGTTTGTCAATACTCCTGTTGTGGGGGTGTGCGGTAGTTTGAATGAGGAAAATCTCCCACAGCCTCGGGCATATTTGCTTTTGGGGGTCCAGGGAGTGCAAGTTTGCTCAAGGAAGAACCTCCATGGAAGGGGCTTTGAGATGAGAAGCCTAGCAATACTCCTGGTTCATTCTCTCTGCTACACATTTGCAGTCCAAGAGAGAAGAGTTCAGCTTCCTGTTCTTGCTGCCATCCCTGCTGCTTGCTGCCAAGCTTCCCTCAAAGGATGGACTCTCCCTCTGGAACCATAAGCCAAAATAAATGCTTCCTTGTATAAATTGTGTGTGTGTGTGTGTGTGTGTGTGTGTGTGTGTGTGTGTGTGTGGTGTTTTATCACACAAAAGAAAAGTGACAAATACAGTGGAGAAATAATATTCTGGTGATGATATATCAGCTGTCACTTCGGCATGGACACAATACAGCCAGGCATGAAGGGTGCAGATGGTAAAGTGTGAGATAAAGGTGAGACCGGAAATCATGAAATGACGGAGAAACTTAAAGTTAGGATAAAATTGTCTGTTGTACCATGGACAGAATAGACTCTTGGATATAGCATACCATTCTCATGTCTTCCTGCCCATTTCCATCTATTACCGCACAAGTTTAATTGTCTACTCCTCGCCATCGTATTTCCTCAACCATCCCCACATTGTCATGTGCCTATCACAGTTGGGCTAGGCCACCCGAGTATCAGCAGTATTTCTGGTCCATGAATGTTTGGAAAACTCTAAGCAACTAGTCCCACACTTGCTTTCATAAAGCCTCTAACAAGTATAACATTTTCATTGCTGAGTATGAAAAGAATTAAGAGGAATTTGAATTTGAATGAGAATTCATAATAAGTAGCTGGGTAGAAGAAATCAACCATTGTAGAATAATGGAGATGACCTTGAATCTCAATTGGTGCTGTTAGCTACGTAAACTTTATGCAACGCAGAAGTCTCTTCTATTCCAGAGACGGTGAAGGTTTTCACCCCAGCTAACACTTTCAATTTGACCTTAGAAAACCGAATACTCCTGGTACCATGCATAATACTTGGGCATGTTTTAATCTCTAAGACTGTGACAATTGCATAGCAACACTGTGGAATAATGTTTGGCTGTGCTGCAGGTTGAAAACTCTGAAGTTGGTTCTCCAGGTGGCTGTAACTTCTGATAATGTCTGAGAATCTGGGTTGCTGGGTAACCCTCCGCAGGGTTTGGTGGAGGCTTCAGTTAATCTTTTCCTATCTGTCATTTTTTAAAATACTGTTTTTTTTTTTGTAAGAGGGAGACAGGAAAGATGAAATTCATGAGCTTCTTAGTAGACTTTTCTGACAAGATATTAATTAATGCCACCTCCCTTGTTTGTCTTGGTATCATGGTATCTAAGAAATGACCAGTTCCTAATGGGGACATTAGTGAAGGGCCGAATTTGGTGACAACACTTAGGGCAGCACACCAATGGGCAAAATGATACCATAATGAGGAAAGATACATTCTCAGGGCCTTCATAGGGGATTTGGACAGGAGTGGACAGCAGCCATCGGAAAAGTGTCTGTAACAAATGGGAGCTGACGAGGAATCCAACAATGTCTGTTGGAACAAGAAAGTCTCCAGAGTGAAGTAAGATGAAAGGATAAAGTTCTGATAATAATGTACTATGTTTGCAGAAATGTGAACTTCAAGTTGATGAATCCACATCAGCAAAACCTCGCTTCACTTGAGAGTGGTTCATTGAAGTGGTAATTCAGGTGCCAACATGATAGTCTGACAACTAAAACACAAACACTCAGAATCATCTTCCTATTTTTGAAAATAAAAAATGCATTGGAATATTCCTCATTGCGTCTAAAGAGAAGATGGTGAATACACAAGAAAGGATTTGCATCAGAGCAATTTGAGCACATTGTGGAAGTGTTGGAGGGGACCCAAGAATCCAGATAACTGCAAGGGAACCTCATGCTTGTGTGTGTTTGAAGCTTCTTGGGCTACAGCACTTGCAGAGGCTGGGGACTGTTGTGCTCTGAGTTAGTGCTCAACAGCCTTTGTGGCTGGCCTGCACAAAAGATGTTGGAAGAATTTCTTACCTAAATTATCTGACACTGGCACATTACATATTTGGACTGATCTCCCATCATCAACTACTGTTTTGTGTGTGTTCACGTGTGTGTGTGTGTGTGTGTGTGTGTGTGATGTGTGCATGTGCATGTGATCAAGTTTCTGTGCATGTGTGTATGCATGTGTCTCTGTATTATGTACTTGTGTATGTTTGTATGTATGTTGGTGTAACTAGCCATGTGTATATGTGCGTGCGTATATTTGTAGATAGCTGTCCAGGTCAGCAGAGCTTATGGTACCCCCTGGAGTTTTAGTTACAGGTTGTTATGTCATTCCTGACATGGTTGTTGGGACACCAACTCTGATCCTATTGCTGGGTGGTGCAAGTAGATCTCTGTGAGTTCAAGGCCAGCAGGGTATACAGAGGGAGCTCCAGGACAGGCTCCCAAGTTATAGAGAAACCCTGCCTCAAACCCCCCCATTATAAAATAAAAATTAAAAAAGAATAGAAAGTCAGCATGTTCTCTTAAATGTTGAACCATCCCAAAATGTTTACAAATTACACGTGGCATTTGCCAAATATTGATTTGTGCACAAAACTAAACCTATATAAACTAGTCACTAATTTGTATACTACATCCATCACTCCAGAGTCCCCGTCTCCAGACAGCCTGTGCTCTCATAGCCACTCCTTGGTAGCTCTACATGTTTCAAGGCTTCCTTTTGAATATGCAGGTTGGGAATGAAAGCATGATACATATACATACATACATACATACATACATACATACATACGAGACATTGAAATGTTTAATACATTACAGATAAATTGAATTGAGTTGGAAGAGAGACAAAAGGCAAACAATTCTGAGATAAGTTAAATTACAAGACTTTTGGCATAACCTCTCACTCTCTCCAGAAAACACCTCTGCGGTAACTTAGAATGAAGGACAGCTCGCTAAGCCTTCAGTTATTGACTGTTGCAAAAATTATCTACAAGGGTTCCAAACTGTTGATGTGTCCTTGCCACACATTAAGCAAATTAAAAAGTATTAAATGGGAAGGCAAAACTGTTGCCTGGTTTGCAACGTGGAATGGGAAAAAGATGGGAGCTGCTAAAGACAAAAGACAGCTCTTTTTTTTTTTTCTGAGAACCCATCACATCTGAGCGCTGTACAGATGGCTCAGTAGCAAAGCACTCATTGGTCTTGCGAAAGACACGAGTTCAGTTCCCAGAACCCGTGCCAATTAACTCTCAAAAGCCTGTGACCCCAGCTCTGTGGGATCTGATGTTTTCTCTAGAACACAGTGGTCACCTAAACTCACATGCACATAGACACACAGGGAAGTACACGTGATTACTTAACTTCGTAAAACAAGAACTGAGCAATGGTTTCCCCTGATGGTTTGGGGAAAAGATCTTCATAAACCTGGGAATTGCTAAGAACAACTACAGTTCTTAGATAGTTTTCAGATGTCTTCAGATGTCTTCAGCATAAGGGTTGTATTTTTATGCCAGAATCAGGCTGCATAAGAAGCCGGTGTCTCAACGGTGTGTGAATTAGTCTTACACTCACACTTTGACTGGCACTTCTAATTTGACTTTATATTGTACACACAGACTGTATTTACGTGTCCACTGTTGCCCTCCATTTCACAAATGTCTGAATGAAAGACAATTCATCTAGACATCATGAAGGATGTATTCAACACCTCCAGAAAAATACACTTAGTCTGGAATTTACTCTACTTGGATTTTATCCAGTGTCTGTGCAGCATGCACTAAGGGAATTCTCATAAAATAAGCTTTACAGAGGCAGACAGTGTATGACAAATTACACCACAACGTGGCTAGTTGCTGAGTAAACTTGAAATGCATTCACTTACACTGTTGGATGAGGCAACCGACTGATGGGAGATGTCATTCTGTAAATATGTTTCTCATAGTGGTTAATGAATAAAGCACCGTGGCCAATAGAAAAGCAAGATAGGCGGGGTTAGGAGACAAGGAGGAAAGAGGAAGTAGTTAGGAGGAGTCAGCATGGAGAGCCTGGAGAGAGCAGCACGCCGGCCCGTCGCTTCCCAGTAAGATGAGCCACGTGAAAATACTTAAAATAGTAGAAATGGGTTAATCATTAAGACAGAGCTAGCTGATAAGAAACAAATAACTGGCCAACAGCATTATATAAAATACAGAGTCTCAGCGTGTTATTGGGGGCTGGCGTGGCAGCGGGACCAGGCAGCCGGTGGGGAAAAACATACTAGTTACAACTGACATCACACATGATCAATAAAGTGAAGGTAAATACTTAAGGACTTCTTATGGGCTCAACCATGAGTCCATGTATGTTTATATGCTGATAGGAGGTATATTACATCTAATAAAGCCACCAAAAGAGATCCTGACAATTTGACACACATTGTCCTAGTTTGTTTTCTGTTTCTGTCATAAAATACCGACCAAAAAAAAAATGGGGAGGACATGATTTATTGATATTACACCAGGGCATAAGTTAAGCAGGAAGCTGGAGGCAGAAGCTGAGGCAGGGGCCATCGAGAGATGCTGTTTAAGGCCTTGCTCCCTACCAATTTTCTACTTTGCTAAGGCTTTTCCCTTGGCTTATCGTATTTTGTTTGTCCTGTATGGTTATTGACTTTTGGAGTCCCGCTATTTTTTTTTGGGGGGGGGAAGAGAAATAGAAAGGGTGTGGCTGTAGAGGGAAAGCAAATGGGGGTAACTGTGGTCAGGTTGTATTGTATGAGAGAAGAATCTATTATCAATAAAATGATAAATAAAATCACACACTATGTAGTACTTGGGAGTCACACATCTTTTTTAAAAAGGAAATTAAAATTATCCTTGTTATTATTTATCTATGTGATTGTTATTATTTGGGTCTGGCATATATACTCAACATCACTTGTCCATCAACTTTCTCTCTAATACACAGTTAATTTTTAATTTTCCATGCAATAAGGATATTAATAATACCGCATGCGTGCATAGACACGTGCGCTCTATTTCACTTGCTTATTTAATCTTCAAAGTGCGCTGTCTCTTCCATGTGATAGAACATTGTCTTTCAGGTACCTGAGAAATTGTTTCTCAAAGGCCTCCTATGATTTTTTTACACATGCTGGAGAGCTTCAGAATTGTCATGGTTTCATGGTTTGTCAGACTTGATGGCAATTTTCAGCATTGTCCATTGCAGTAATTGTGTAGAAATACATTACTGTGTCTTTAATATACATTAACTTGAGGATTGATAAGTTTCAGCATATTTTTAACATGCCTTTTTTGCCATCTGTGAAACTTCTACTGTGTGTATATAAACCACTAAGTTTAGCATTGTTACTAAATTGGATTACTAAATTCTTATTTTAATCATGATGTATTGCATGTTTTCCCTCTCTACCCAAGCATCCTCATTTAACCCTTCTTATACTATAAAAACACTGCTGTGAATTCTTAGTTTTAGGTTTTGCTAAGGTATTAAAATACATTTTTAATTTGTAATGTTATATGATCAGGAACAATTATTTCACTTTATGTAAGTCTGGAAAACTTCTAATAAAATACACCAGAATGAAGCCTCTTACTTTTTCATTATTTTATTTTATGCTTTTCACTATTCATTTGGCTCTTGGAATCGATTCTCATTTTAGAATAATTAAAACAATGAAAATGTATTACACAGATGCTGTTCAAATTACAGTGGAGTTATGTGCTAATCATATATTGTAAAATGAAAAGCACCTCAAATTGGAAATGCTTTTACTTTCATTTTCTATAAAGAGTCAGAGCTGAGCCTAACCTTACTCTTATTTGCTAAGGATATTTATAGCCTCCAACAGTGGGGCCGAGTGGAACACAGAAAAGTAGCTCATGGATACACAGACAGGGAAATGCTGGGGTCAAGAGAAGAATATGCAGACATCACTGGAAAGACATTCTACTGTGGGATACAGGCTGGCTGTTCCTGTGAACACGTCACACATTGAGAGCTTGGGGTCACTGTCCTGCCAGAATCCAGAAGCCAACTCCAGTGCCTTCTTCAAACCCAAGAGTCCCCCAAGACCCAAGACTGACACTCATTCCCCCACACAAATCCAAGTATCCTTCAGTGCCCCAGCCCCAGACTCTGAATGTACAGCTCACTGCCTCGCCAGCATCATGCAGTTTTTACTTGCATACCACTTGATTATAAAATCATCTTAAATTATTTCATAAAACTTAAATTTGAAGCCTGATTTCACTGAATGTAACTCACCTTTAGAGTAAAATACTGATAAAAAAAGGACAGTTTTATTGTCAGGTATGTGTACACACATCTGACATTTGGTTATTCCTGAAGCAGTACATGTATTGGTGTGCACCGAATCATCTCATGTCATAAATGCTCTTCCCAGAAGCTTCCTTAAGCTATGAATTTCAAGATATCACAATCTTTGCTTTTGTTTAGTTACTCGATATTTTACTTAAGTTGCTATTTGAAACAGCAATTGTCATCTTAGTTGATATTTATGAAAATGTTTTCATTTATAAAATACATCTCCTCTTGATATGATGTATTAATTTGTATGTATTAATCACATAATTAATATGATGTATTAATTAATCTTGATATGATTAATTGACAATAATTTTCATTTTATACCTCATCAATTCAAGTTTCTGGTGAGCAAGTTTATGATGAGAAATTGGCTACAGTACACTCTTTAATTTATTTTTTCAATTTATTATTATTATTTTTTCTTATTTTATATATTGATCCCAGTTCCCTCTCCTTCCCATCCTCCCATGCCCCCTGACAATCCCTTCCACCCCATTCCCCCCCCACTCCACAGGGAGGGTGAGAGATCATCAAAATCTGTCAAGTCATTTGTAGTAGGCACTAGGCCCTCCCTCCTGTCTTTAGGCTAAGGGAGAATCCCTACATGGGGAATGTGCTCCCAAAGTCCATTCATGCACCAGGGATACATCCTGGTTTTATTGTCAGAGGTCCCTTAGACTGCCCAGGCCTTCTAGCTGAGACCCATGTTCAGAGAGTCTGAGTTGGTCCAATGCTGGTTTCTCAACTATCAGACTGGGGGTTCATAAGCTCCCCCTGTTCAGGTCAGCTGTCTCTGTGGGTTTCTGTAGCCTGGTCTTGACCACTTTGCTCATCTCTCCTCCCTCTCTGCACCTAGATTCCAGGAGTTTGGCTCAGTGTTTAGCTGTGGGTGTCTGCTTCAGTTTCCAACAGCTACTACATGAACGTTTTAGGATGGCATATGAGTTAGTCATCAATCTCATGATCAGTCAAGGGCATTTAAGGTAGCCTCTCCACTGTTGCTGAGATTGTTAGTTGGGGTCATCCTTGTAGGTCTCTGGACATTTCTCTAGTGTCAGTTTTCTCTTTAATTCTATAATGGCTCCCTCTATTATGGTATCTCTTTTCTTGTTCTATTAATTTCTGTACTACACTTTTCAATTGGATTATTTGGTGTTTTGTTAACTAGCATCTTGAGTTCTCCGTATATTTTGGAGATCAGCCCTCTGTCAGAAGTGGGGTTGTTGAAGATCTTTTCCCAGTCTGTGGGCTGCTGTTTGGTCTTGTCAACTGTGTCCTTTGCCTTACAGAAGCTTCTCAGTTTCAGGAGGTCCCATTTATTAATTTTCGATATCAGTGTCTGTGCTCCTGGAGTTATGTTCAGGAAGCAGTCTCCTGTACTGATTTGTTCAAGGGTACCTCCTACTCTCTCTTCTAAGAGGTTCAGTGTGCCTGGATTTATGTTGAGGTCTTTGATCCATTTGGACTTGAGTTTTGTGCATGGCGATAGACATGGGTCTATCTGCACTCTTCTGCCCACTATCATCTAGTTACATGGTGGCACACAACCATCTGTAATGATGGCTAGTGCCTTCTTCTGGCCTGCAGGCATACACATAGGCACAACAGTCTATACATAATAATTAAATCTTAAAGAAAAGAAAAGCAGTGAGATGAAAATATCTAAAATAAAATAGAAATTCAGTTTAAAATCAAGAAATAAATGGAACTAAGATTAATGTAGTGTACAATTCTTACACTGGGAGGTCTTCTTCAGTGTCAGTGGATACTTGCATGTGGGCCGTACCCTAGCCATTGACGCAATGTTGTACTTGGTAACTGTCTTCTAAAGGACCGGAAATGTTAAGAGACCTGGATATGGATGATTCAAGAACCACGGCACGGCTTTGACATGTCTCTTTTTAGCACAACACTCAATGTATATTTACTATCAACTTCATACTTCTGTCACTAGGGCACAACCGTTTCCTAGAGGGGTAGGGAAAGTCATGAAGCCAGAACAGCTGCTTGACACAGTTCCAGCAAAGCTGAGGCCAATGCTAAGATAATTGACCTGATACCCTTTGCTTTTTGGTCGAGTCTCTCCAAGTTACACTCTTCGGGGGCTACTAGCATAATGATCCACCCATGTCTCTCCTTGTTTCTGTATCCCCCCGGAAATGTATTACTCCCTGCTTTCAGGAAAGTAAACTTAGTTGACCCCACTTGGGAGTCTTCGCTGTGCCTTGGAGATTGTTGTCTGCCCCTATCCAAGCTCAGGAATGAAATAATTAGGACCCTATGAATTAAGAAGAGAATGACAAGGTTCTTCAGGTTATGAGAATTGGCAGCAGATCAGAGCACAGGACTCCTTTTTATAGTATACTTAGAATCTCTTAGAAACAACCTATAGGCTAGAGGACCATATATATATATATCCTCTAAAAGGAATTCAGTAATAACAGCTAGAATGACTAGGAGAACATAACAGCATGTATAGGGAGTGTAAGGATGATATAGAAGAATGTAGGAAGTGTAAGGTGTTAAAATGTATCTTACTAAATAGATTGATTTACATCATGTTGCTGTGATGCTACCTAATTTAGAAACAAAAGAATTCTTTTACTTAACAAATTCTTATAAAATTATAAATACAAATATTACAAAGATTAAGTAACAGGTACAAGTGTTCCAAAACAGCTTAGGATAATTTGCATGTAATATGATTATCCTTCAAAAATCAATAATATACCTACTCAAATCATAGTGATTCTCCTCCTCTAACTCGGTTATCATTTAAAATATCTTGAAACTGCAAAGTGCTGCCAGGCTGAGAACAGGGTGCTATAATATGCTTGCTTAAGCTGTAATTCTCTGTAAGATTTTAGGAATAGGGATATGGGGTTGATAATAAAATCTATTCCATCTGTATTTAACCTGTAACCCTGGGCACATAGAGAAGTATGCCCAGGACCAGAACTGTGCCTCTTGAGAAATCATTAATATCTTTGAAATCTGTATAAATAAGGAAATTTTCTGGTTGTTAGTCAGTCAGATTTGTAAATTCTCCCCATCTGGGTGTCTAACTCAATTTTACCTTCACTTGATCCTTACATCCACCCTGGAATCTGCTCACTGCTGGGGCTGCCCCCAGCATCACCATCTCATCAACTAGGAGTAATGTTGCTTTGTGACTGCATTAGGTTCCAAAATGAGAAAACACTAGACCATGCAGGCAGTCTTCCAGTCTTAACACTAGGTCAGTTTTTAGAGTTTGTCATTCAGTGACGCATAACAAGCACTCTCACTGAGCTGAGCATGCCAATTAGTTTCTGAACTTTTCCAGAATCTCACTGTAGTCCTTTTTTCTTCTCTCTCTCCCTCTCTCTGTCTCTCTCTGTCTCTCTGTCTGTCTCTCTCTGTCTCTCTCTGTCTCTCTCTGTATCTGTCTCTGTCTCTGTCTCTCTGTCTCTCTGTCTCTGTCTCTGTCTCTCTCTCTCTCTGTCTCTCTCTGTCTCTCTCTGTCTCTCTCTGTCTCTCTCTGTCTCTCTCTGTCTCTCTCTGTCTCTCTGTCTCTCTCTGTCTCTGTCTCTGTCGTGTCTCTGTCTCTGTCTCTGTCTCTCTCTCTCTCTCTCTCTCTCTCTCTCTGTCTCTCAGCATGGTTTCTTTGTGGAGCTTTGTAGACCAGGCTGGCATTGAACTCACAGAGATCTGCCTGCAGAGTCTCCCGAGTTCTGGGACTAAAGGCATGTGCCATCATTGCCCAGCTATGAACCTCAGCCAAAATCTTACCAGCAGAGTATGTGGATTGCTACCCAGTAGTGTTCACAGACTAATGAACTCTACAGTACATAATTGTGCACCACTGAATGTGAGGGTGGGTGCTCACAATGTTTACAGCTCTCTTGCTTTTTTATTGACATTCAAAACCCTGTATTTATTTTCCATGTGTTTTCCCCTACTCTGTATGACAATGAATAAATACTGATAAATAAAAACACCTTTAACTTTAATCACAGTTACCATTAGAAGAAGCACATGATGTAATTCTACCCAGGCTGGAAAGTCCACCTTATATGGGTGCATTTTGGGAAAGCTTCTTTTCTTGATATATATATTGGATCTGAAAAAGTTCCATGAAAGGAAGATACACATGTAACACACATGTAAAGATTTATTACAAAGATTTGGCTTACATAGTTTTTGATAACTAGGAAAGTAAATATTCAAATAATTGGAACCCCAAGGCAAGAGAAGACACCACTGTCCACAGGTAGAAATGCTTCTTCTTAGACCATCCCCTGTCTGTCCTTGAGACCCCCCCCAGCAATGGGATACAGCCACTCAGACAATCCGTTTTCCACTCTGTGAAGTTAACTGATGGTGGATGTTAATTACATCTAGAAAACACCTTCACCTCAACATAAACATCTTTTGCTAAACTGTACACATGAATATTACGTGTTTACCCAGTTCGCATACGAAATAACTTTCACAAGTCACAGGAGACATGCTGATACCAATGTTCCTATTATTGTGGGATGTCAGCTTTCATCCTGCAACCATTTGATGAGCTGAAAATGACATATTGGAGATCTAGGGAATAAACAATGGAAGAATTTATATCTTTGAAGACAAGCTTAAGTCAATAGCTGAAGCAATTTTCATCAACCTTATGGGTGCATGCTATGCGCAATTTCCCACCAGCCCGATCCCACAGCCTCATCAGGCCCACATAACACACAGAGATGCTGTATAATTAAGAAATGGTTTCTTATTGGCTAGCTCTGACTTAACTATTAACCCATTTCTATCAATCTAAGTGTTTCTATGTGGTCTTACCTTACTGGAGAAAGGGTCTAGACTTCTTATTTCTGTCACATCCTACATCTTGACTTCTCTTTACTACATTTCCAGAATCCTCCTTGTCTCCTATTCCTCCCTACCTTGCTTTCCTATTGGCCAACAGTGCTTTATTCACTACCCAATAAGGGAAACATATTTACAGAATGACATCTCCCATCAGGTGTATATCTATCTTTCTATGCCCGTAGGTGTGCCGTGCGCATGGTTGAATACAGGCAGGATACCGACATCAGCTGGTCTCCTCCAGGAACTGTAAAAACAAATAGTTTGAGTGAATGTCTCTCAATAGCCTAGAGTTCACTAAGCTAGAATGGCCTGTCAATCAAACCACTATGATTTACCTTTCTCTGTCTATCCAGCGCCAAGATTAAAATTCTCCACCTGCATGACTTTTCCTTTTTAAAATGTAGTTTCTGGGAGGCTGAACTTGAGACCTCAGCCTTATGAGGCAAATTCTTTTCTATCACTCCATACCTTTCAGCTACCTTTATAGAATAAAAATAATTTCTTTAGCCAAGAGACCTTGGCACTATTAAAACCTGTGCTGGATGGAGCTAAAAGAATCCACCACATCCCACTCTAGATCATCCAGCATGAACAATTATATAAAGTATTAAAATAGAAACACTTACAAAATTTCTCGGATTTGACATACATTTTCCCTGTGAATGTTATCCTTAGCCATCCTGGGGAGAAACTGGCTTTTGTATCACTTAAAATTACAGTCAAGAGTCTGGTCACAATTGGACCGATCTTAAGAACTGGCATACTTCCAATCACATGGTTTGATTAGTGAACAACCATCTCAGGTCCCTCATTAAATACAAAATTCTGCTTTTGGCAACACTGTAGTTAACTAAGTCCAACACCCTCTTAACAGCAGGTGGCAAAACTTAGATTTTAAAGGTCAAGTTTAGGGTCCACATAGAAGAGAAAAGGAGATGCAGTGTTTGTCTTTCTGAGTCTGTTACCTCACTCCGGATGATTGTTTCCAGGTCCAACCATTTCATTGCAATTTTTTGTTGCTTTATTTTCCTTTATAGCTTAATAAAATTCTATTGCATGCATTACTGTATTTTCAGTACTTACTCATTATAACAATTTTTCATTACAACAATATTTATTCAGTGTTGACAGACATATAGGCTGCCTCTATTTTGTAGGTATTGTTAATAGGGCAGCAATGGACATGGGTGAGTAGATATCTTGGAAGTAGGTTATAAAGTTCCATAAACAATCATGAAGGTTCTAATTTCTTGGATCCTTGTCAGCATTTGTTATCATTTGTTTTCTTAATATTTGTCATTTTGTGGAGAGTAGAATAAAATATCAAAGTATTTTAAATTTGCATTCCCTAACTGCTAAGGATGTTGATGATTGCGCTGAATATGTCTGTTCTTGTGAAAGGATGGCCATTTTCACAGTATTAACTCTGTCAGTCTATTAGCACGGGGAGCTCTTTCCATCTCTAGTCTTCTTCCTTTTCTTTCTTCAGAGAAGTAATGTTTTCATTGCAGACGTCTTTCATTTATTTCATTAAGCTTGTTCTAGGGTTGTTGTTGGTTTCAGGCTATTGTGAATAGGATTGTTTCTCTAATTTCTTTCATGCCATGTTTGTTATTGGTATATAGCCACCCTAGTGATATTTGTATACTGTTTTTATATTCAGTTACATAGCTGTAAGTGTGGATCAGCCCCCAGCAGCTTTCTGACAGAGTTTTGAAATTTTATATAGACCTTATTTTTAATATGGCACTCACTAGAATAAAAAAAAACATGACCACATTTCTTTTTACTTTTCCGTTGTCTCTGTTCACTTTAGCAAGAAAGGGAAAGCAACAGAATCAAGAACCAGCTTGATTCCAGTGTGGTGAGTCAACCGTCTAGTTGGAGGATTTGTAGTTAAACACAATTGTGTTTAACTCTGGAAGCTGCATCACCAAAATCTTATATCCAGCATCAATGAGGCCCAAGGAAAGTTTCACCCTAGGTTGTTATTGTTATTATTATTATTATTATTTATAACTGGTCTCCCCATCCAGTAGCTGTTCACACTTATGTTAGCTGAGAGAGAGGACTCAGGCATTGCTGGAGTTTCCTGTAACATTCATGTGTTTTCTGGTTCTCCCCTTTCCATGTGTAAATATTAGGGAAGCCATTATATGATATAAAGTTATTTTGTGAGAAGATCATGCTGCTGTTAGACCAAATTTCCTCAAATAAACAGACTATGTACTCTTTCCCATTGGAACTGCTATAACCACTAAGAAAAGAACAGCTACACCTATTCATTTCTACATATTTATGTGTCTAGATCTACAAATATTTAAGATGCATGACATTTCAGGCAACAAAAAGGTCAGAGAGAGGAAAGGTATGACTGTAGTAACTACACAGTGCCAAAGAGAGCTACACAGTGAATTATGGCTTTTTAGTCTTATGACATTATGCTTTCTGAATGGGTCAGTGTTGTAGCATAAGTTTGGTCTGCTTTTCACAGTCATTAAATTATGGTCTTAAGTAAATAGTTGTTTTACTATAGCTTTACTTTCACTTTGAATTTTCCCAGTAGATTTATTTATTTATTTATTTATTTATTTATTTATTTATTTATTTGTGACAGAGTAGTATCATTATGGCTGACATAGAACTCATTATGTAGACTAGGACTGCCTTGAAGCTACAAGCCTGAGTGCTGGGATTAAAGATGCATCAGCATGTTCAATTCTTTCTAAATATTTAATCACAATGACTATCATATTAATTTCCTTACTTTTTTGGCTTATAATTTGTGATCAAAAAGATCCAAATAGCTACCAGTTCCTTAGGAAGAAAGTAGCTATTTTTTTTAACCATGTTATTATACTTCATAATTTAGAAATAAAGTTCAGACCCTCAAGGCTAGAGAGACGGTTCGGGGGTTAAAATCATGGATCATTAGCCACTTATAGATTTGTTAAAAAATAACAGGAACAGTTGCAAACTCTTGATAGGCATAAGAATGCAAAGGTGCCACTATTGATCAGAAGTACAATGTAAGAAGAGGAATGATTTGTGCGTGAGAAATAGAAAAGTCATGGGATGATTGCGGCATTCTTTGGCTTCTGTCAGCAGCCCCCATTTCTTATGCTTCATACTTCAAAAGTCTTGCATCTGACCTGTGCAATGCATCTTGGAAGTAGAAAATAGAAGGTAGGTTCTTGCATGACAGGGCACCATAACTCCAGATCTTCCTAAAACATTTTTTCCCTTTTAGTCTTATGTTTTGTATAAAAACGAACAATGGTCAATAAAAAATGATCCTATCTGTTATTCAGACAAGAGACACAGGCTGTCGCTACCTCTAAGTCTGAGTCCAGCCAAAAATAAGTCTTTAAGAAAAGCAAATAACCTGCAGATCTGAAACAGCAAGGTCTCCATGACACAGGAAAATAACAGGGTAGCCAAGAGGAGCCCAGCTGTGTAGCAGAAGCAAGAGGCCTTGAGGCAGACCGATGACTCCTTGGAATGAACACTTCCAAGCAAAGATCAAAGACTAAAGGATAAACCATGTGACTAAACTTCCATGATGAGATTCTGCTCCTGTGTGTGTTGTTGTTGTTGTTTTGTTTTGGGGTGAAGGTAGCAAGAGCAGAGGGTGAATACAAGAGGATAGGGAGAAAAGTGTTAATGGAATGCATGATATGAAATACACACAGAATCAATAAAAGTTTTTTAAAAAAGCAAATAAACAATTGTTACCTCCAAAAATGAGAATACTGTCTTATCCTCAACTAATTACATTTTTCCTTCAACTATGCAAAGTACGAATTCTTGCATAATGACGTAGCAAAGGATTAAAGACAATGGACTGTCAAAATAAGGTCTTCATGTACAAAACAATCCTTAACAATTGTAGAGAGCTGCGAAGTGCCGCACCTTATAGATGGCGCTGGCTTCCGCCTTCTGCCTTCCCGATGGTGAGCGCTCTCTGGCGTAAACAAGTCCTTATTTGGTTAAGCCTGTTCAGCCTCTTTGCTTCTGCATTAGAGTAGCCTATCTGCAGGGTCCACGTGGCTCACTGGGGTTGGTCAGCACAAGGGGATTTAAGTCTGTGCGGGCGTTTCCCCGGGAGAGAGGAGAAGAAGCTTGTTCAAGGACACTGAATAAACTGCATGAAGAAGATCTTCCCAGAGTTGCATCTTCATTGCTGGTCGAGGCAGTCACGACAAACAATGATTTGTCAGCCTTGTGTCAGGAGTGAATAACACTTTTTCAACACAACATGGTTCGGTGTGAATGGCTTAATGCCGAACATTAATTTCGCACTTCAGGAAGTTGAAGATGAAAGGGGAGTTAATGTTATTTGCAAGCTCTGACTCAGCAGCACCTGTATGGGAAAAAACACTGCAGAGCCATTGCACTCTGCTAACCTGGAGTAGGCTTAGATACCCAGATGGAAGACATGGGCAATAATCGACCCTTGGCTTGGAACTAAGAGGTAATAGGATTTAGAAAGTTAATTCATCCATCCATATATGCAGAGAAATATGACACACAAAAGCATGGGACTCAGAATGTTTTGTTCTGGGGAATTTGAGGCAGTGATTGGTGGTCATAGTGTTCACTGGAGTGAGTCATGGGGGAAACATTAGAGACAAAGGAAGTGAGAGAGAAAAAGAAGTACAGTGCATATGCAAATTAAGGACAGATTATAAAATCCCACGCTAACAAAGCTTTAGATGGTATTTTGCTTTCTGGGTTATTAAATATCAAGGATATACATTTTTATCTTGAAAAACAAAGTATCAATCACGATAAGTGTAGCAGCTATTTTCACTTCATCTTTAATCTTAGTTCTGTGTGAAGAAATCATCAAACTATTTTTATCCCCTGGAATTTTAGGATCACCTCTTTATTAAAACAAAATCAGCAATATCATATTTACGCCTATGATAGTTTCTGGTACAATGCCACTTTATAGTATGGCTACAATGTTTCAGCGTGATATCCTTCGGCGCCTACCTCAGATTGCCTTTAGGCTTTATGTTAATTTAGCAAATGCATTTAAATATTAGATACACTCTCTATGTAATATATATATATATAATATATATATATATGTATATATATATATATATTACATTGGTATCTCTCATTCATGGGCTGATCATTTACAACAACAACCATAGAGGCAGTCAGCTTCAGCTGAGTGTGGTATCTCTGAGCTGAAGTTATTCATGTATTCTAAACAAAATTAAATTAAAAAAGTGAAAGCATCTGTAATGAAAGGAAGATGATTTTGAATTGCTTACAGGGATAAAGAAATTTCTGGATGTATGTGAGACAGCACAGTGAGGGAAATGTCCAGGAGAAGAAAGAGCATTTCTGAGTCACCGTGGCTAGTACATCAAGTGTGTACCCTACTCACAAAGCTACCAATAATGCAAATAAAAAATTCCTAAGGTCAGGGAGACAGGTAAACACCAATGCCTGTGTTGTAATGTCTGGTCCTATGGATATGGTATTTTAATGAGCAAAGGGACATGAAAGGTGTGATTACCTAAAATTTGAAAGAATCTTGTTTTATGTAACATTCTCAAGTTAAACATGCCTTTTCACAGCAGAGAGACATTCCTGGCTGGATTGTGAGAACTGTGAGTAAGAACATTTTCTGAGAGACATAAGGCTTTGAGATAAAGGCAGATCTTCAGGAGCCAAGACCTGGGGACACTTGGCATCTGGAGACAGAAGGAAATGGGTTCTCTGCCAGAGCGTGCAGTGAGAACAGTGCCCTGAGACATGGAGATTATAAGCTAGTGAGACTCCAGCCAGACTGGGAAAGCTGCCAGGCTATGAACTTGAGTTGCTTTAAGCCACGATTTTGTGGAAATTCGTTAACAAGGCAGTAAGAAGCTAATTCTGTGTGAATGTGATTAAACTTCTTTTTGTGTGAGGATCTGAGGTGAGGAAGTGTTAATTACATAGACACCTTAAGTTGCTAAACCAGCACAGAGAAGATGCTGTGTCCTCCTAAAAAGCAAGGGGGAGATACTGCCATTTCCATGAAAGCTGCATTTAGCGAGGAAAAGTTTCTAATCTCTCCAGTCTATGTTGTGCTGTTCAGATTTGCACATACTCGAGGGTGGAAATAAGTATGTATTTTCCCTTGTTGTGAGATTATTACAGAGCACACAGGATGAATTTATTACAATGCACTCAGCTAAGAGGAGCAAAAGGAAATCTCAAGTGTTGGATGAAGACAGAGAGGGAAGGCAGGAGAGGTAGGGTATGCAGAGAAGAGGATGAAAGAAACCTACAAAGCATTACTAAGAAGAATCTCTACCATCAGATTTTATTTGTATGATACCTTTTCACTGGGAAATCTCATTATGGAGACATGTATTTTATAGCTGGTCTCTACCTCTATTTTCAACTTTTTTTTAAAGACAAATGTCAAATTACTAAAAAAATCAATTTTAATATTTTCCAAATGCCTCAAAGGCTAGAGTTCTGGTTCAGCAGTCAGATTATCACTCAAGATGCAATTACCTTACTTTTTTTAGTTAATAATTTGTTCAATGCAAAGGCTGCTTTCAGGATTATTTATAGAATTAAATTTTGTTATCTTTCTTGGCTTTTCAACTAGACTGTAACAATTTACATTATAAATCAATTATAAATATAATGGTACTTTAATGTGAAAATTATTATGATAGACCTGGATTGTGAATGACTAAACATTTTTTCCAGGCCACATATTTCAAAATAAATGTCTAGTATCTCATTCTTATGCTTATTGAACAATGTATTTATGTATGGGTAGTTTAACAAGAACCACTTTAAAATTCAAATGTTTTAGCTACCACAATCAAAAGCATCTATGCTTTGTGGTGTGACCATCTGTGAATGTTGAAATCCATTTGGAACTGTCTGTTGAACAAACTATTATAGTTTTGCATTTCTAGGAAGAAATGAGTTGTTAAAGTATAATATATAGAGAGATGAAGCCATGCATACCTTAGAATCTTGGGAACTTTGTAGTTACCAGAAGAGACATATTTCTTTAGTCTCTGAGGTAACTTAATTATATAAAGAGGAACTATGGTTTCCCCACCCTCTTCAGTACACATATACTAAGAACCTATTATTTTTCCAGGAATTATCACATAAATAGAACATCCAGGTGCCATCTGTCTACTTTATATTACTGTTCATAGTCCAGTATACAAGACATGTATGAAAATTGGTATTTTATAATTCATCCCAATTGCTAGATTACAGCCAGATGGTGGTGGCAAACACCTTTAATTCCAGCACTTGGGAAGTAGAGGCAAGCTGATCTCTGTGAGTTTGAGGCCAGCCTATTCTACAAAGTAAGTTCAAGGACAGCCAAGGCTAAACAGAAAACCCTGTCTTCCAGGAAAAAAAAAAAAAAAAAAAAAGAAAGAAAGAAAGAAAAAAAAAGATCATTATAATATATGTGTAAGAAAAAAAATCAATAGGTCAAAATGAGGAGTTAGAAACCACCTTCAGCAGAGGGAAGAGGAAGCAAGATTTAAAAAAAGGGGGATAAGTTTTAGGAACTCGCAAAGCCAGTACTTAGACAGTACTTAAACTTAGAAGCCAGTACTGACAGCAGAGGCTATGCTTTCTGCAGTGTGCCAATGTGTCCCCTGTACAAATTACGTAATTTAATCAGATTGCTGATTTTGATATGTGTGTTTTGATCATAATTGTTTAAAAAAGAAGGCAATGAAACAGAGGAATTGAGATATTTACCCAAGAGCATGTGGTTAGGAGGGGTGGCCGTATTTTGACAGGTGCCTGGCTCCCGAGCATCTTGCCACTACTGCTGGTCAGGAGGAAAAGACATGCCTGGCATAGGTGATGTGCTCAAGGCAAAGGCCTGAAATATGATGCTGGAATACCAAAGTGCTCATTATCGTGAGCCAGAGACGACGTGACAGGAGTCGTGGAGCAAAGGTTTGATGGAAACATCAGGATCCAGACAGCAAGGCTGGTGTGCACGTTTTCTGGGGAAGATGAAATAGAGAAACAGGGCAACTTAGCTTTAGCTAAAAGGAGAGGGCAATCACAATCAAAGAAAGACAATGCTGGCATTTGGAGCAAAGTAAAGTGTAGCATTGTTGTTTTCCGCCAGCCGGCTCCCAGCTGGTCTGGAGCGCCAGCCCCAAATAACACTCAGAGACTCTGTATTTGATACAATCCTGTTGGCCAATTACCATTATTGTTAATGGGCTAGCTCTGTCTTAATTATTAACCCATTTCTACTTATCTAAGTATTTCCACGTAGTCGTCTTATCGGGGAGCCGCGGCGGGTGTCTTCCTTCCTCCCCGGGCTACATCTTGACTCCTCCCCACTCCTTCCTCTTTCCTCCTTGTCTCCTAGTCCCGCCTATCTTGCTATCTCATTGGCCCACTGGTGCTTTATTAACAAGTATGAGAAACATATTTACAGGATAACATCTCCCATCAGTAAAGCAATAGAAAGATGCAGTGAGCTGTCAGAGCACTCATTGGCTTTGCGGAGTGAGTAGATTTGTTAGAGAACTCTATAATGGAACAGGGACTTGTGACCCTTGTAAACATTAGCACCATTCACAAATATATAGAAAAAGTTTAATTCTTGGAACACTTTTGTCCTTTTGTTAGCTGTCTTGGAAAACTTATAGGCATTCTTTAGATTTCTCTGTAAGTGTGGGGTCAATTAAAAAAATATTTGCTGTTATCAAAAATAAATGCAAGAGAGGCAAAAGACTCTTTCCTTCAACTGCTGTGGCATCACAGAACAGCAGGCTCCCTTCTGTAGGCAAGAGGTGTCCTTCATACCACAACTCTGTAAAGTCATCGACATTTGCATCTGTCCTATACCCCTGTGAACCAGACCCTGCCTTCATCACCATCTTAGAGAAGGCACAAATGTCTGCATGCAATCCCCCATCTCTGTGAAGTCATAGAGTTCTTCCATCCCCACCTCTGTGAATTCACAGACATCTGCTTCTATCCTCATCTCTGTGAAGTCATAGACTTCTCTTGCATCCCCGCCTCTGCGAAGATATAGAACTCTGTTTCAATCCCCCATCTCTGTGAAGTCATAGACTTCTGCTCCCATCCCCGCGTCTGTGAATTCACAGACGTCTGCTTCCATCTCTGTGAAGTCACAATGCTCTGTTTCCAATCCCCAGTCTCTATGAAATCACAGAGGTCTGCCTTCACACCCTTGTCTGTGAAGTCAGAGACCTCTGCTCCCATCAATGTGAGGTCATAGGCCTCTGTTTATCTCCCATTTCTGTGGAGTCGTTCGTTGACCTCTGCTTCCATTCCTCTGTTTCTGGGACGTCACAGACATTCGTCTCCTTCCCCCTCTCTCCGTTTCTGTTTTATTTTCACCTGAGAGTAAAACTAAAATGCAGCAGCGTGCTTCAGTGAAACACGTACTCTGCTTTGTAGACATTATCTCACCAATAGATAGTTCTGTGGGTGAAACAATCCAGGGAACAATTTGTTCCCATCTTTAAAGGGTAAGGAGGTTAAATGATTCACTTACGGGACCGAAAGTAGAGGTTCAGCGCCCACAATGGGCTCTGTGTATAAAAGAATATTACAGAGTATACCCGTGTCTTCCAGAAAGAGAGAGCTAAAGGCTATTGAAATTTTGTAGATACAAGTTTTCAAAGGCACCATTTACTGTAAAATAGGAACTCAGATATGAAGGGGGCACTGGGGGTGGTTTATTCAAGGCATACAACATATGCCGAGCTTTTGGTAAGCTTTCCTCTGAGATTGATTCCGTAACAAGAAAATGAGAATGGCTTTCCAAAGTTTCAGTGGATTGTCCTAATGGGCATGTACAGAAATATTCTCTACGTTTAGCGTGCTTTATAATAGGCATTATGTTATAGCAGGTGAGTCTGTGAAAATGGATGAGGACAAGTCATAGGTAATGTGTGATTTCATTCATTCATTCATTCATTCATTCATTCATTCATTCATTCATGGTTTTTTTTCACGACAGGGTTTCTTTGTGTAGACCTGGCTGTCCTGGAACTGCTTCTGTAGACCAGACTGGCCTCGAACTCGCAGCGATTTCCCAGACTGTGCTTTCCACTTGCTGGGATCAAAGGTGTGTACTACCACTGTCCATCCTCCAGGGACTCACAGGCTATTGTGGTTGGCTGAGGGGTTTACGAGTGAGAGTGGGAGGTTTGCAGGAAATCTGTCGGTTCCTGCTGTTCCCACCGAAGAGAACCCAGCTGGAGGGAGCCACCAGGGCCACTGGCTCAACTTTCTCAGGAGAATGTCCAGCAGAGCCAGGCGCCGTGAGACAGAAGCTCAGGGCGCTGAGGCAGGGGAATGGGTTTGGGCGTGTCAGCTTCTGAGATGGACGGCTGGAATCTGGCCTTTTCTCATCTCTCTGGACTTGCTTAGAACACCCAACAGAAACAGCTGCGTCAGAGGGAGCTGCAGTGAGGCAGCCAGTACATTCGGGCACTTGGGATGCAACCTTGTCCAGTGAAGACTCCCTGGTACCACACCTGAGCGGAGGAGAGGCTTTTCAGAGCGGAGGGGTCTTGGAATCTTCTTATTGTTACAGAGAACAACCTAATACTGCAATCTCAAGCCGATGTCTTCGCAGGATGGCTGTGTGGCTTCAACGGCCAAGCGAGGAACCGGCTTCTCTACGCTAGGCTTTCTCGTTTTGCAGCTGGTTCCCTCAGGCCAGGGACATGCACCCCCTGCCTTGGTGTCATCCAGGTTTAATCACCAATGACAGGGACAAGAGCTGGCGGAGTCTCAGGTTGGTGCTGTTCAGGTAGTTTTTGGTGCTGGGTCTGCACTAAGGGCCTCGCATGGCCCTGCGGGAGCCCTGGCTGGCAGCTCCCCACCTTATCTTAATGGGAAGCCCACTCCTGGCAGTAACTGGGGACACTATGGACTCTTTATGAAGACCTGGGGCCAGGTCCTCAGAGGAGGGGAGACAGGACAAGTGCGGCATGGGTGTGAACCTGGTGGCTGGACTACCTGCCCGTCCTCACAGCTGCAGCCTGAGGTTGGGAAGCATGTCAGTCCAAACAGGGTGGAGCTGGAGACAATGTTGTCTGCCTGGTTGCGGCTGTCACTTTCTCTGGCCCCTCTTGGGGACAGTTGTTTCTCTAACCAGCACAGGAGTGAGGCGGCTTCCCAGGATGTAGGTCACAGATTGGCCAGTGCTGTCTCATCTGTGGCCTCCCCAAAGTCCTGGCAATTTCAAACTAAGACATCAGTGAGTCCGTGCATTGGTTTTATACAGCACAGAACCTCCAGCTCTGGGGAGTACCCTGATTGACTACTGAGTCATTGATTCTGCTTCTGTAAAGTAGTGTACAAAAATCAAAAAATCCATTCCAATCGAAGGAATCCTTTGTGGGGGAGATGGCTTCACCTTTGTCAAAAGATAACTTCATCTCTTCTCAAATATTCTGATTATTTCCTCCTGTGTTTGTTAGTTTGTATGTATGTGTATATGTTTCCGTGGGGTGGATGAGTGTGCACATTTGTGTGTACATACCATAGCATGCACGTGGTGGTGGGAGAAAAATTAGCAGTTAATTCTCTCTTCCCAGCTCCAGGGATGGATGGCAGTCAGGCTTGGCAGCAAGAACCTTTGAGTGCTAAGATACCCCAAAGCCTCCGCAAGGAATACTCTATAAGTTGTCTTTAGAACCCAGTCATCTGATTTTACTCTTATATTTCAGTGGTGATTGTTAACTTATATTCTTCAGAGTACAGAAGCCTTCCAAACTTGTCCTTGGTCCCCCATGATTATCCAGACTCCTAGTTGAGCTTTTTTACCCCCTGCTTGCTCCCTCGGGTATGCCCTCTTCCGTCTGGACTAGCTCCCTTTCCCCATCAGGCACAGGCTGCCTTGACATCTGTTTCTTCTTTGCCTTCCATGGTTTTCAAGAGACAGGACCAGTAATTATTTCCTCCTCACATGTGATTTTCCTATCTTTAGAAAGTGCCATTTTAACCTGTTACTCTACAAGCCTACCTGTATCTTTCTCATGATGTTATTGTTTTCGACACACTACACAGATTTAATTTCCTCCATTCCTTGTCTGTCTTTCTCATGTGACACGTCCTTTATTCCAGCAAAGAAAACAATTTCACCACTCTGTTTACCAAAGAGAATCTTGATATGGGTTATACTTCTGTGAGGGGTTATTAACAGATTGAAGGGAAAGCACTTTTTAAATATTTATTTATTTATTTATTGAGGCATGATTTATCTGTGTAGCTTTGCAGACCAGGCTGTCCTCGAAATCACGGAGATCCACCTGCTTCTGACTTCCAAGTGTTGGGTTTAAAGGCATGTCCCACCGCTGTCTAGATGAAGGCAAACCACTTTTATCAGCAGTAAGATTATTAAAAATTTCAAAAAAATGTGAGCACTATTATAACAACATCTTCATGGAAAATTCCCATCATCCTATAAGCCCATAGAAAATCCTTCATGTGTTTTATCCATGTTTCACACTGTGTGAAGCTGTCTATAATTTATTATCACTTGTTACGGGCAAGTTTTTCCTGCCGGCTGCCGCCGGTCCTGCCACCAAGGTCCCCCGCCATGTGAGCCCCAAATAACACTCAGAGACTCTGTATTTGATATAATCCTGTTGGCCAGTTACCATTATTGTTTATGGGCTAGCTCTGTCTTAATGATTAACCCATTTCTACTTATCTAAGTATTTCCACGTGGTCGTCATATCGGGGAGCCATGCGGGCATCTTCCTTGCTCCATGCTCTACATCTTGACTCCTCCCAACTACTTCCTCCTTCCTCCTAGTTTCTTAGTCCCTCCTATCTTTCTTTTCTATTGGCCAACAGGGCTTTATTAATTAACCAGTATGAGAAATATATTTACAGAATAACATCTCCCATCAATCACTATAAAGTATGAAAGTGTTGGTTTAACATTAGTGTAGAAGTGAACATGAAGAAAAACAACTATTTAGAAAATATGGGTGAAAAATCATTTTTCTTACTTATTTTGTGCTGAGTTTATTTTCACATTTGAATGTCTGAGGTTTCAGAATATAGGTTTCCAATGATAAAATTAATTTCAAAAGTAGATATGTAGTACTGTCTTCCGGGACCCAAAACCTCAGTGATGTAGCCAGTCCTAGCAGATGCAGGCAGGGAATCTGGCTCAGGGCCCTCTCAACACACCTGCCTTAGACTCACCTATGCACTTTCATAGTCATAGCTGCTTTCTACATTCTGCGTGGTCTGAGGGGTGTATCTCACTGCCTGCTGTAGGTGTTCGAGGAGTTAGCTTCGGTTAGCTTGATTCTCATTGGCACAATAATGCCCCATGGTCTGGAACTCATTCTCTGTTTTTCCTTTCTGAAGAAAGAGTTTTATCCCCGATATGTTGCATCCAGTCAGAGTCTAATGGCAAGTATACCCGAGGGAGGAGATGGAATTCTAATTAAGACACATGGTCAGAATGTTTGAAGTGCAATATCTTAAGGCCACTTTTCAGGTCCTTTTTTAATGAAATAAAAAGATTGCAATCACTTCTGACACTTTTGGGATGCTGGCTTCTGTGAGCCACTTGTGTTGTGAGTGATTAAATTTATTGATCTCAAGAGCAGTGCCAATTATTCCAAGCAGAGGAGGAAGTGTGAACTCCCAGCACATGACCTTGAACCTTCAGCTCTGGGGAGTGCCCTGGATGGATCATTGTTTCTGCTATTGGTCAGTATGGGTTAGCTTCTCTATTTCTGTCATACAAGGCTCTCGAGACACAGTGGTCCAGTGACCTTTCTGTGACCTCTCCGCACATTCGATCTGGTTGATATATTCATCCATGACCCAAAATAAGCTATTTAAATCATGGGGGAAAGTGCTCTTACTGGATACAGAAATGGTGCTGTTAATGGCAGGCCCACTATGTAGTTCACTGATGCTGTTCCTTTAATCCTTCCGAAAGGACGAAAGTCCAGCCTGTGTTGGAGAAGAAGAACCAGCTTCAGAGGAATTTAGACTAACTAGACTCTAAAGTGATCAGATGCTGATACTGTAGTACTACATGCAAAACACTAGGTCTCAATACTCCTGGCTTCCTTGAGGGATTTAAGTACGCTTTTATCGTTGTTTAAAATAACATTTTCAGCATGGTTTCCTTTTCTTTTGGTGGTACATATTGTTTTCACGATGGCATGTGTCTATCAACGTAAATGCACTTTGTTCGCACTGACCCCATTGGCCGTTTGTTCCTCCGTGCTCTTCTCTTGGTCCACTTCCTCCTCCTCTTCCTCTTGTTCTTTCTCCTTCCGGAAATGGACTTCTCTATTTTCATAAGAAATCCGTATTCAATATAGGAAAGAAAATCTGGAATAGCTGTCTTTTACAAAACATGCAATTTTATACACAGGCCTTCAGAATTAAACTATGTGAGATTTGGAAATTGCTTACACGTTAGTCCAGATTAAGGAGAATATTTCCAGGAGAAAGTTTCTTTAAGCTCAGCTCTTTGACCATGCCTCATTGACAGCATGGTGGGCACGCAAAGGAGGACCATCTAACCATCCTTAGGAATTCCTCCAGGACGTGGCTATATAAAGACTTCAACAACTTTAATTTCTTGCCTTTTTGATTAATTAATTTGTTTTTAGTGTGAAATACACAAATCATACTTTTCCTGTAATGATTTTGGAATCGCTGTTCAGATAGTCTAATGGAGGTCGGGTTTATAATACATGTCTTCTTTTCTAAAAAGCCTTTGTAAGCCTCTGAGAACATTGCAGCCTCGTAATAAAAGAGAAGATGCTGTGTGGAAGTTATTTATTTCTTAGTATTAGCAGGCTGCATCTAATTAACAAACGCCTCCTAACCCTATCTATAATGAGCTTCATTTATAATTCCTCATTCTAACATTTAGGAAGCATGTCTAGGTCTGTGGGAGGCTCACACCTGCCTCATTTGAGAGGAGCTGGCTGGCTCATTCTTCCTGACCGTCATTTGCACTGCCTAGCAGCAATCAGCCCATAATCAGAGTTACTGATGCTTTGGGGTTTTTCTTGATCTCAGCAACAAGGTTACTTGATGCAGGATGAGGTGTGGCTTCATGATTTCCTTCCAGGCCACGGTTTGTGACTTCTAAATGATGTGACAGTGAGCATGTCTGCAACGTTATTTTACGTGACTTTACTTTCACATAATGCTGAGTATCATTTACTAAGCATGTACTGTGTGCCTAATGGAATCTTCATCACATTAACAAACTAATGATGCTCACAAGCCGTGCTGTTACACTAGTGTCAGGTTCAAGTCATACTCCAGGACGGAGGAAGCATGGGTCAATGAGCTGAGGTGCACTCCAGTGCTTTCTCTACAGGCAGGAAGTCTTCAGGTGCTTACACAGAGGGTACCTCTGTTCTAAACCCCAGGGCCAAGCACAGGAAACCTCCCTTTGAGTTGTTAGCGAAGGGTGTCAAAGAGACTCACAAAACACTACTGCGGCAAAGAACTTGACAGTAAGACCCAAGTGCTGAAACATCACACACTCGGGACAGAAAACACCAAGGAACTGAGCTTGAATGGACACGTGTCACACTTTGATTCATGTGCTTAAAGTTATTAGGTTTCAGTAAAGATGGCGTTCATGTAAAAAATAGTAAGGATGAGCCTAGACTGCATCAGGAGAATTTGTATATGGCTGTGTTACCCACTTGCTTTATTGATAAAGAACAGTGTCTCTTACTTCAGCAATTTTCCAACATGTTTAAAATCAGAAACCTTAAAACAACAACAACAAAAGGACAATAGGGTTTATTTTAGCCTACAGTTCCAGAAGGGATGCACTTGACCATGGCAAGGAAGGAATGGAGGCCTGGCTGGTGGTCAGGAAGCAGAGAGATCATGTTACATCCAGATACAGGAAGTAAAGGGTGAGAACAGGAAGTGGGGTCAGTCTATAAAGCTCAAAGCCCACCCCTAGCTTCCTCCTTCCAGAGCTCACCTTTAAATTTTCCTTTTCCCTCTTTTATTAAAAATAGATTATTTTCTAATATATCCCGATCACACTCTCCCTCCCTCTCTGCTCCCACTTCATTCCTACTTCCCCTGTCCTCAAGATCCTCTCCCTTTCTGCCTCTCATTAGAAAAGAACAGAATTCCAAGAGACAGCAAGCAAATATAATAAAACAAACTATGAGAAGATAAAACAAAAGCCATTTCACTGAGTTTGGACAAGGCAAAGCAACAGAAGGAAAAGAGCTCCAAGAGCAGGCCCCTGAATCAAGAGACGTACTCATTCACACACTCATGGGTTCCACAGAAACACCAAAGTGAAAGCCATAAAATATACAAGGAGGACCTTGTGCAGACCTGCGTCAGCCCTACGTTTGCTGTTTTAGTCTCTGTGCGTTAATATGAGCTTTGTTCTGTTGATTTGGTTGGCCTTGTTCTCCTGGTGACTTCCATCACTTCTGACTCTTACAGATGTTGCCTCCTTTTCTGCAGGGTTCTCTGAGCACTGAGGGGGGGAATTTGGTGGAGACATCCCATTTAGAGATGTGTGTTCCAAGGTGTCTCTCTCTCTCCATGTGGGTCTCTGTATTTGTTCCCATCTGCTATGGGAGGAAGCTTCTCTGATGAAGGCTGAATGAGGCACTGAAATATCATTACAGCGAAATTTCATTAAGCCATGATACTGTTATATTCCTTAATTTAGTTAGTTATTTTAGACCAGTAGTGTTGGATTGACCCCAGGTTGCTGGACAATCTATTCTCCAGTTCTTGGTCACCCAAGAAGTATTGGGTATCGGTTCTGTCTCATTGAGTGAGTCTAAGTCAAATTGTAGATTATAACACTTTGAGAAGTCGATATAAAGGGAAAACGCACCCACATGAATCCAAACAAAATGGTCTCCAAGGGCTCAGTGTTTCTGTGGAGCCCTGTACCTTCACTGATACTCTATAACACACTGCAGACTCACCTCTGATCTGAATCACTTTCATTCTTGTACTGAGACAGGAGAATGGAGACACAGCTCCTTCATACTTCTGTTTTCTGTGTACAGACTTAGATATATTTATGTCTTCTGGCAGAAAGCACACAGAGAGCATACTGGAGGAAGTTTGCTAAGATTTCTATTCCAGACAAATTGGGCTCCCTGCAAGAACCATTAGATTAACTAGCTTCTGTCCCTTCCTGGCCTTTCTCCAGCCTGGTTTAATTACATCCTTAGACCAGGCAGTAAACATGTCAGAGTCAAATCCTCTTGTCAAATCTTCTCACCTTGAAAAGTAATACAAATCAGTTTCTCTGTTGAGATCATTTTCATTTGCCCCTAAGTGAACAGAGATAACCATTTTCTAGAACCAGTCCCAATTACCATTTTAATAGCCGATCAGTGTTGCTGCGAGCAGCCATCAGGATTGATGGGGCGGCGTTTCTGAGCCATTGTAAGCTTGTAAAATGAGAAGGTTTATATAAATGAATTCCAGTAATTCCAGCACTACAGAGGTTTCCTTTTGGATTTCTGCCTGTGCTCACAGAATGATCCTGCAGGCCTTGCAAAACTCCCTAATATTGTCCTTTTCTAGGGCATTGTTAATTCCTAACTGGCTACAATGTGCAGACTAGACTAGCACTTTGAAAACACAAAGCACCTCAGGAAAACTAGGTCAATAGAGCTCTGTCCATGGGATACCAATACATAGGCTTATTCACAAACCCTAGAGTGTTAAGTTAGCCATGGATGCATACGATGCTAATGAAATGTGTACTTGTACAGGAACATAAAACTAAGGCACAAACACACTGGCCACTTGATTGCGTTGAGAAATATTTGGGAAACTGATAGGGCACGTAGGGTGTTCTTGGAGGGCTTTCCACAGATGGTAAATTCAGATGTACCCTGAATGTAGTCAGTGCTATTCAACAGCTTGGTCTCAGATGGACCAAAAGAGAAGGAGGAGGGGCCCACTAGCTCGCCTCTTCTTCCTACTGTCATGAGGAGATATATGCTCTCTTACACCTAAGGACAATGATCCAGGCAGTCATGTACCAGAACTTTTGGCACTACATCAAAATAAATCTTCCTCCATTTAATTGTTTCCTTCATTTGTTTATAAAAGCAACGAAGTTGTGCATCGAAGACAATTTGTTTAATATCCACATTCCTTACCCCACCTTAAAATGTTTGTCAATTTTGATCTCAAGGGGTCATATTTTATATGAACTAAAATAAAGTATACAGATCTGATTACTTATCATAAATAGTGTCATATAAAATGTATAATTGATTCAAGGTTTGATTAGTGGTTTTGTTCCAAGAACCTCTACAGATACCACAATGCAAAGCTATGTATGATGCAGAACTTGCGTATGTCTTACAAACATCATCCAATAGACTTCCTTTCTTTTGTGTTGCTACTAATACTGGAAACAATAAAACCTCTTGCAAATGCTGCGTTGTTTAGGGCTTAGGACAAGAAAGAGAATCTGCACATTTTTTAAATCTCTTGTTTCAGATTTTGTTTTTCATCCGTAATTGTCACGAACCACGGATGTAATACATATGGACACAAAGAATGACTGTATTCCCAGATAAACTTTAAGACGTGTGTATTAGTTTGCAGGGTTTTCTCATAAAGAGAAAGCAATGAGTTGCATGGATTGAAGTGTGTCTTCCCCAAACCCACGAATCTCAGATTCCAGTAAAATTGCATTCGCAAGAAGGTCTTCAGTGGCTGATCAGGGTAACCTGAAGGAAGGGTGGAGCTTTGTGCTGATAGGGCTATTTCTCCACTACTCAAAGGGAAAATTAAAAGTAAGTACTTGCATTCCAGCCTGGAAGAGAGTTCTCATTATAAATAAAATCCTACCATGTATTTTCCAGCCTTTTATACCAAACTTAATTAACTGTCAGGCATGGCAGTGTGAAGCTTTATTGCTAGATGACTCTGGAGAAGCTGAGGCCATGAGATAACTTAAACGCAGGGACTTAAGACTAGCTTGGGAAAGTGAGGCAGGCTCAAATCCCAATGATTAGAGCCATGACCTGTGAGGTGCTCTTCATGTGTGTTTAATAGAGTTTCAGTCACCTTTATAGCTACAGACAAAACATCAGAGAACGAGTATACGCTGGAGACCCCCGAGCAAAACATAAACATAAGGAAAAAAATGTGACGCAGATGAAGGATTTGTAAATAGTGGATTAGAGTGCTAGGTATTTTCCTGTGTTTCCAGATAGTATTTATCAACAGAGTGTGACAGCTTTGGGTAATTCACTTCTGTAATGTTGCTATAGCTACCACTGGCGTGATTAATTTCCCATGTCTTCGAAGAGACACAGATTGGAAGACTGAACTTATATCTCCAAGTCTTTAAAATAGCCTGCTTGGCTGAAGGAAGCTGTGTGATTCTCTGCAGGAGCAAACTGCCCTGTGTAAAACTTCCCTGACAATTGCACCTGACAGTATAAAGTGTGGCTTCTGATAGGTGTTGTCTTCAAGCCAATATTAATAGCAAATCTAAATGCATTCCACAGCATAGGTTTCTCCAGTACTTAAAATGTGCTTAAAGTAAATGCCAACTGTATCAACACAAGTATAAAATGCCCAAGGCTTAGCTAGGGCATCTAGAACTAGCCACATTTTTGTCTATTTGTGTGTTATTTTTTTCTGTTTTCATACTTATTTATTTCTAGACTCACATTCACTATTCCAGCATTGGTACCATGTCAGTGAAATTACCATATTTTTGCATCATCACCTTTTTTGTTTTTTGTATTTAATATTATTTTTCTTAATTTTACATATTGATCCCAGTTCCCTCTCCCTCCAATCTTCCCTTACCCCGCACATGCTCCCCCCCCCCCGCCCCATCCCATTCTCCATTCACTCCCTAGGGAGGGTGAGGCCCTCCATGAAAGTTATCAGAATCTGTTAAATCACTTGGGGTAGGGCCTAGGCCCTCCCACTTGTCTCTAGGCTAAGGGAGGATCCATCCATGGGGGAATGGGCTTCCAAAGTTTGTTCCAGCGCCAGGGATACATCCTGGATCAATTGTCAGAGGTCCCTTAGACTGCCCAGGCCTCCTAACTGAGACCCATGTTCAGGGGGTCTGGATGGGTCCTATGCTGGTTTCCCAGTTATCAGTCTGGGGTCCATGAGCTCCCCCTTGTTCAGGTCAGCTGTGGGTTTCTCTGTGGGTTTCTCCAGCTTGGTGTTGACCATTTTGCTCATCTCTTCTCCCTTTCTGCAAGTGGACCCCAGGAGTTCCTCTCAGTGTTTAGCTGTGGGTGTCTGCTTCTGCTTCCATCAGCTACTGGGTGAAGGCTCAGGGATGGTTCATAAGGCAGTCATCAATCTCATAATCCAGGAAAAGCCTTTAAGGTAGCCTCTCCACTATTGCTTAGATTGTTAGTTAGGGTCATCTTTGTAGATCTCTGAACATTTCCCTAGTGCCAGATTTCTCTTTAAACCTATAATGGCTCCCTCTGTTATGGTATCTCCTTTCTTGGAAACCATGCTATATACTCAAATGACCTATAAGGTAAAAAGAGAGAAAAAAGTGTGTGTGTGTGTGTGTGTGTGTGTGTGTGTGTGTGTGTGTGTGTGTAAAATGAAATTAAAAACTGATATAAAAATTTAAAAACAAAGCCCTAGCACAACATTATGAGAAAAGGAACTTCAAAAGACAACACTGAAATCATTTTCTGTTGGCCATCTATTTCTGGGCATGCAGCTGTCCTAAGAGTAGTTTGTTTCCGCCTATGCTCTGCTCCAAATGATATGACAGACTTTGAAGATCCCCCATGGAAGGCCTCACCTTCCCTGGGGAGCAGAAAAGGGATGAGATGGGGGTTGAGGGAGGCAGTGGAGGTGGGGAGGGTGAAGGAACTGAGATTGACTTGTAAAAACAATCTTGTTTCAAATTGCAATTAAAAAGTTATCATAAAAATATTTAAAAAATAGAAAAAAATTGAACTCATAAGATAAAAATGAATAGCTTTTTTCCTCAATGAGGACACAAAAGTCTAAGTTTTACTTTGCAAGTGGTTATCATTTGGAGATAACGTCTTAGGGATGGTGGCATGCATGCGTTTCTCTTTTCAATCCTAGGACCTCATCTGCTACAGACCCCTGCAGGCCCTGTGCTTGTTCCTTCAGTGTCTGTGATTTAATATGTGTGTCGATTCTGTTGATTTTGGGACCTTGGTTCCTTAGTATCTTCCATACCCTGTGAGTGTTACATTCACTCTGCCTACTTACTCTTTCTCAGGGTTTGTAGCATGTCTGTTTTCCACCAGCCCGCCAGCCCGCCAGCCCGCCAGCCCGCCAGCCCGCCAGCCTGCCGCCCTGGTCTGGGCCCACAGCTGCACCAGCCCCAAATAACACACTGAGACTCTGTATTTGATACAATCCTGTGGGCCAGTGGCTATCATTGTTAATGGGCTAGCTCTGTCTTAATTATTAACCCATTTCCACTTATCTAAGTATTTCCACGTGCTCATCTTATCAGGGAGCTGTGGCTGGCGTCTTCCTTCCTCAGCGCTCTACATCTTGACACTCCTCCTTACCACTTCCTCTTTCCTCCTCCTAGTCTCCTAGCCCCACCTATCTAGTTTTCAATTGGCCACAGGCTTTATTAATTAACCAGTAAGAGAAACATATTTACAGAATAACATCTCCCATCATTTTCTCTTTTCTGCCTAAAATAAAAGAAGGGGTTTAACCTTAACATAGCAAAATATATCACATAACAGTTATCAATTAAGAATCACAGTTAACAATATTTAGTTCATTAACATTTTGTAAAACTTAAAGAAAATATCATCTATCCTATCTTTGTGAGTCTAAAGTCCTATATGTAACTTATCTTTAATCCTAACTAAGGAAAACTATAACCATAACTATCTGTCTTCAACTCCATTAAAGACCATAGAAGGATAATACATAAACTCTAGAAATGACAGAGACAACTCATTGCCTGGTCAGTCACCCGAAGTTCTTCTGTAATGTTCCATCTTCAGCCCATAGGCCATAGTGTGTGTCCAGACTCCTCAACAAGGCAGGAAACTTTAAACTGTCCACCTGTATTGGCAGTTTGTCAGTCACTTTTCTCTGTGTCCTGTAGACTGTCTGGCTGTCTGACAGCCTCGTTCATGAAGCAGGAATCCTGTAGCAATGTCCATCTTGAATCAGCAGTTACCTTTTTGTGGGTCCTGCATGTCCAGTTTCTACAGCATAAAGTCAAACATTTCAGACAAGAACAGTATCTTGTCCATATGGCTAGTCTTGCCATGATGGAAGCAAACTCCATAATGTGTTTTTTTGATGTCCATCTTCCTTTCTGACGCAGGTAATGTTACCAGGAGCAGTTGTGCCTCATTGTCAAGAAAAACCCTAAACCATTTTAAATGTCATATTCTGTAGGTCTTTGAAAAGTTTGAAGAATGCTTCTTCATCTCAAATACATCTCTGCATATCTAGAAATCCTAACTAACTTAACTCCAAGTTTTAACTATCATAGGTAACTCTCTAATCTGTACTAAATTATACATTACATTTTCCAATGAGCTATATAAACACAATACCTAAACAAGAGGAGAAATATACATATTACAAAATTGACCTTAAATTTGGATCAATAAATTAAAATCCATTCCAAAGCAAAGTATTCATATCTATACCATAAGGGTTCCCAGATAGAGACCACTCATCAGGAGCAGAAGGTTTCAGGGTCCCTCACTCTCATAACACTGTGTGGCTGTGCATCTCTGTATATATTCTGTCCGCTGCAAGAAGCTTCTCTGATGATGATTGAACAAACCACTGATCTATATAAGTACACAAGAATGTCATTAGCAGTCATTTTACTGCTGCAGTATTTTAGCAAAGCAATAGTATTTCATTTTATGCAAGATCCCTGGGCTAGCTAGTCTCAGGTTCTTGGTCACCCAAGCAATGTAGGCTATGGATTCCATCTTATAGAGCAGGCCTTCAATCAAATCAGATATTGGTTGGTTACTTCCAACAGCTTTGTGTTACCATTGCCCTAGCCTATCTTGCAGGTGGGGTACCATTGTGGATCAAACAGGCTGTGGCTGGGTTGGCATTGGTGTTTCTCCTTTGAAAACATATCGAGTAACTTCCCATACCAACGATGCTAGCCTGCTAGTGTGAAGACTGTGTGTAGGCACCAGTTTGATTTATGTTCTGTGAATATTTTAGGTGTTGTCTTCAGCAATGAGAGCCTGCTGCCAGATTTTGTAGAGCAACAGCCTGGGTTGTTCAGTGGTTCCCAAAGAACCCCTTTGACCAACAACTCATTTAGATGTAACCAATTTCCAGTACAGGAAGTTACATTTGGTGATAAGAGATGTTCAATTGGCATTCTCTTTCCCACATTATTTGGTAATTTCATTTAGATTTCCTTCATGTTTGTATATATTTTAGAAAGTATCTACAGTAGTCATTTCCATAATGCCACTTAAATGGTTCTTAATTTTAGCTGTCTCTCCCAGTATCTTCTTCCTCAGCCCCCAGTCTTCTCCCGTTCCCATCTTGGTCCTACTGTTTCATGCCCTCCATACACCCATATCTATTTATTCTTTTTTTCTATTCCTAGGGTGTTCTGTCTATCCCCCAAGTTACTTACTCTATACCTATCCTCTGTGGTTCTGTGGATTTTAGCTGGGTTATCTTTGATTAACAGTAATATATACATACAAATAAATACATACTATATTTGTCTGTCTGGGTCTGGGATACCTCACTCAGGATGATTTTTTTCTCATTCCATTTTTGTGTATGAATTTCATGACTTCTTTAAAAAAAACAGCCAAGTAATATTCTATTCTGTAAATGAACCACATTTTCTTTATCCAGTTTTCTGCTGAGAAAGCTCTAAGTTGTTTCTAATTTCTTGTTAATGGGGCAACAAGGAAAATAGTTTATCAGGTATCTCTCTGTGGTAGAATGAGGAATCGATTGGGTATATGCCCAAGAGTAGAATAACTGGATCTCGGGGTAGACTGCTTCCTATCTTCCTGAGGAACTCCAACTCTCCATAGTGGCTGTATAAGCTTTCACTCCCCCCAGAAATGGAGGAGTGTTCCCCCTGCTCCACATCCTTGCCGGCATGAGCTGTCAGTTGGGTTACTCATCTTAGCCAGGAGTAAGATAAAATCTCAAAGTAATTTTATGTTCAATTCCTTGATGGCTAAAGATGTTGAAGCTTTTCTTTGAAGTTTTTCTCAGCTATTTGGTTTTCCTCTTTTGATAATTATCTCTTTAAAAATATATTCTATTTTTGATTTGTCTATTTGTTTTCTTGATACCCAGCCTTTGAGTAATTTATGTATGTTAAATATTAGCCCTCTATCAGATATGTAGTAGGCTCCCCTATTCTGTTGGATGTTGCTTTGTCTGAAAGATAGAATCTTATACTTTGCAGAAGCCTTTTGGTTTTGTGAGATCTGGTTATTAATTGTTGATTTTAGTGTCAGTGCGTGAGATCTGGTTATTAATTGTTGATCTTGGTGTCAGTGCTAAGGGTTTTCTGTTCAGACTGTCTTTTGGTGTATGTGTGAGGATTTCTTAGGAAGTCTTGGATGATTACACATTGGATCAGATTATCTCAGCAAGGAGGGACTTAACCATGGGAAATGTGCTTAAAAATCTTTGTATTTATAGGATGTTTCAGTTCCTTAGTGAATAGTTACTTCTGGTGTTAGATGAGATGTTTATGGACCTCCAAGCCAAATGAACTTAGCTAGTAAATTGTATCCCTCACTTTCCTCATGTAGCAAAAAGCAATTAATGGAAGGAAGGACTTCTCTGGTTCCTAATTGAAAGAGTATAGTCAGTCATGGTGGGGATGGTATGGAAGCTGCCATGGCTACAGGAAGGCTTAGTTGAGATCAGTAACCAGAGAGGAGAAGGAGGGCTGGCAATCTTTGGCTTTCTCCTTCTTTTACTTTCGTTCAGTCTGGGACCCCAGCACGTGGAATGGTGCCAGTCACATCCAGGGTGGCCCTTAAGTCCTTATGCAATAAGCTGATTTATATAATCCTCTTTGGAGAGACTCTCATACATTCAAGCAGAGGCATTTCTTCTTGGTTATGCTAAATCCAGTCAAGTCGACAACAAAGGATAAATATCACTGTATGAATATAAATGTACTTAATTTTTGACAGGAAGTAGCAGCCCTTTAAAACTGAGCCTAAGGTGGCAGCCTTTCCAAGATCAATTTACAGCATGATATGTAAGTGGCATTTCTAGAAGTTTAAGCAATTATGGTAAAGATTGCAGTCGCTACTAGATAATATTTTTGGGGGGAGGAGGTTAAAAGAAGCACTATAATTATTGTGCATGTAGAAAAGGCTGCTGACTTTTTGTTTTGGTTTTTGTTTTTTTTTCTTGTTTTGTTTTTTTCAAGGCAGGGTTTCTCTGTGGCTTTGGAGGCTGTCCTGGAACTAGCTCTTTTAGACCAGGCTGGTCTTGAACTCACTGACATCCATCTGCCTCTGACTCCTGAGTGCTGGGATTAAAGATATGCATCACCACCGCCCTGCTAAGGCTACTGACTCTTGCACAGAAATTTATTAGAGACATTTCTTTTTGTTTTAGCGATGTATTTCTAGCATCTGTGAACACTTTTGAAAGAAAAAGTAGCCCCTGCATCTCCCCAGGACTTGATCTTTGTTATCTCAAGGATCCCCTTATATCACTGGGATTAACTGCCAAGACCAGTTTCTAAATGCTGTCTTGAATTCCAGGTGGCTACACTTGTAGTGTATTATTTTAAATTCTGGATTTCCCCCAAAGCTTGCATGATTAATTAATTTGCATAAACAATACCAGAAACAATAGGGAGCAGAAAGCAAGAGCTCATGCAATGACCTGATTTGTATACAGACACTGACACCTGTGAATCATGTTATCATCCCTCAACTTCTAATGCTCTTATTTTAAGAACAAATATAGCAAAGATTATCTTTTATCCTTGACGTAAAATTCCTTACAAGTACAAACTTTCATTTATTTTATTCTATTAACCACGGATAGGTCAGTTTACTGTGAAAGCTAGTAGACAGAAATAAGTCATGCTTTTCAGATAGTTTAGAGAGTCTCAGGGTTGGGGCTGCAACCTGAGGCCTAGGTGGCATCTAGTGAACACACAGCTGCTGGAACTATTCTCACCTGAGTGGCCATTTCCTCTACTTTGAGCCAGAACGTCATCCAGACCAAAGTTGTGGTCAAGAAACATGTGTGGGACTATGGACAGGCCACAACTGTGGTCTGTGTTGATGTCCGTGGCCAGTGGTATCTGGAACCTTAGGAATCATGCATGAAATCAGAGAGCTAACTGAGGCTGTCACAGCCTTCACTGCCCTGGGAACATTGGCCTTACTTCCCATGACCACTACAGCAAAAGAGCTGGCCCCTGTACTCAGGGGAGAGGGCCCTCACCCATCAACAAGGCAAGGATGAACCTTCTCTGAGCGCATGCATGTATGAGAGCTGACTCCTACACAGCATCTGAGGCAGATGGCCTCAGTGGCTGGGTCTGACCTGATTGGCTAACACCAAGACTCGGTCTTGGTTTGACCCACCTAGGTCCTGTTGGATCTCATGAAGGGACTGGTCCTACAGAATGCTATCAGCAAGATCTGGGTATCCCAGAAGAGCTCTGGTGAATATTCAGTGAGGATGGTGTCCCAAACACTAGAGGCCTTGAAGCAGACCAACAGTGACTCGTTGCAATTGACTGATGCCAGTCAAGCTGTTGGGGAAAGGGCTATACTACATGACACACCAAAGCCTCCCAATGCCACCAGGGTGGATGAAGAGCTGATGGAGAGGCAGGGGAGGAGAAGCAGAGATTTTGCTGTTTCAGATGTGGGTCTTTTGTTCTGTTTTAGCTTAATGCTACTTTTCTTTGACCTTTTTGTTGTTGCTGCTTTTGTTTGCTTGCTTACTTAGTTTGTTTTGTGGGGAGAGGTTGCAGCATGGATAAAGGGAGACTATGGAGAACTTGGAGGAAAACAGAATTGAGGTGCATGATGTGGAAACCTCAGATTCAATAAAGAGGTTTCACATACACGCATGCATGCATGCATGCACATACATACATATATGTAGACCGCAGTACTCAGGAGGCAGAGGCAGGCAGATCTATGTGGGTTCGAAGCCAGCCCCGTCTATAGAGTGAGTTCCAGGACAGGCTCCAAAGCAATACAGAGAAAGAAACCCTGTCTCGAAAAACCAAAAGAAAACTGGTCAGGAAATTTTTCATTTTTTCACTGGCATGTCATATTCAGTTAAAATCATCATTATTAAGAACTGGTAAATTCATATGTTCATTGAATGCATTAATGGCTATGCTTGAAAATGAGTATGGTTTTTCTCACAGAGAGCAGTAGAGGTCTGGAGATGTTGCAGGTCAGAGCACACCCATAATGCTGGTTGTAAATGCTGAGTACAGTCTGGCTTATCCAGACATCATCATTTCACTTAGTCTCCATGTCACTGCCACGCTTTCCCTTCAAGTGATCTAAGGTAAAATAGTGCTTACATTTATATGTCTGTGTAAGTGGGTGATATAATAAAACAAACGAACATTTTGGGGACAGTGGTTACGTTTAAAGATGAAGGCTTTGGAATATTTTTATTTATTTATTTTTCTTATATAGCATAGAAAGAGAGGAAGATGCAAAGAGATAAGGATGAGAATTAACCAACATGGTCTAAAATGGGAGGAAAAAAAAAAAGAAAACACAGAAATTGAGTATCATAGACAATTGTTGATATTTTTGTTTTAGCGATAAATCAGTAGAAACGCAGAAGAGGGTAAGACATGAAATATGAAATATGTCACCTAGTAGACTGTGAACTCAGTCTGCTGCCCTCAGTGTGTGAAGGAGTGATGATGAGGGTAATATGGATTCTGCTTGTGATAAATGGATTGTTCAGTTTTATTAGGAAAGCTAGAAGATGTGCATGTAAGCCACGCGAAGCTGGGATGTTTTTTTTTTTCTTAGATACACTGCAAGGTACTGATTGATTCACCTACAGATGAAGGTTGACACCCCTGAAGCACAGGGTGTGTACCTGAGGGCAGAAACACCGATGTTATAGCTTTCAAAGCAGTCAGCCAGGCTCTCCCAACAGACGGAGCAGAACACACCACACTTAGGGAAGTGCTTGGGGGGGAAAAGTCCTGCCTAAAAGGTTTACAGAAGGGCCCGACACAGTGAAGGCAGTGCCCACTCCAGTGCGGTGACTTCTGTCTCATTGAGTATCATAAACAGCCAGTGATACTGGTGCAGTGGTTACAGCAAGGAAGTAGACATAAAGGAAAAAGCAAAGAAGAGACAAGAGACAGTCATGCCCAGGGCATGCACAGGGTGGCGAAGAGTCCTTGTGTCAGAGAAGGACCAGCCTCATTAAACCCACACTCTAATGCTGTCCCAGCTTCCTACGCAGCTGCACTACACTCGCTGCGGAGGCAAAGACGTCGGATGCTTTAAAAGTCTTTTTAAAAACTGGTCACCCCAGGGCCTCCCTTTCACCAAGCAAGACAGAAAGCACTCGGGCTGTGCCTCCCGAATCTGACTCACCACCAACACAGCCTCTCCAGAGCCCAACTCACTCCATAAAAGAAGAAATGACAGACGCAGCAGCAGTGTTTGAAGCTGGACTGGGAATGCCAGCGGAGGAGGCAGTTTGCAGCTCACTGCCTGCAGCATTCCTGGGGGTAGAGTCTCCAGTGGTGCTCGGTGGATATTAACAGGAAAGTCCTCCTTCCGGGGCACTGATGATGAGTATCTGCTTAGTAAAGGGAGAATGCCCGGGGCCCACAAAACCTGCACAACACATTCACAATGCACATGTATACTAACTTATATTATTCCACAATGAAAATAGAAATTAGAGCTAGGAGACTACTAGTGTCAACTCCATCTTCTTAACTGAAGCTCATGCTCCCTACATGTATAACACAACTCCATCTTCCTGACTGAAGTTCACATGTGCCCCACGGTTGGGATGTAAACATGTGCCTTGGAAAATGAGACCCCATTTATTATTAAACACTCCAAGCACCTATAATTACATCGCCCTGCTAAGGGAATGAAGTACTGATGACGTACTCATCAGTAAAGGAAATTATTCTATTTATTTTTTAAATGTGAAATAAGGTGGCTATGGGTATGCATTATATAAGAGAAACTTGATTATCATTTGTTTATTAAAAGCTAAGAGAATTCTACCTGGATGTTTTATTTCTTTAGCCTTTGTATGTTTCCATGTTCATAAATGGTGGTGAGATCTCTTGTATATGAACCGCTGGATTGGTGAGCTACAGTGATGGTCTCCCATTACATAATCCTCCTCTTTCCATACCATGGTGTGGTCCCCCTAAGATAAATACTGCTGACTGACAATGGCCAATGCAACCTCAGGAAACAAAACTGAAGCAGAGGGTAGGTTTACTCTCGTGGAAAATGATGGAATATAAGACACCCATGCAGGATTAACTTGCAGAGGACAAAGGGAGCTCTGTTAGACGGCACCTACAGGAAAGTGAGACCACTCTCACTTTCCATCGTCATCCTCTTAAATAACCACAGCTGCAGCTGGGACATGGAACACTAAGAGCCCAGAAACACACAGAGAAATTCACGAAGGTTCCATTAAACCACTACATTTCAGGGTGATTTACTAGGTGTCATGAGTCTATTGCTCAAGTGTGCTGTTTGGCTTTTACAAACAACATTGTGACTTGTCTTAGTCAATGGAAGTGGACCGCGTTCCCTACAGTAAGAACCCCCTAGCCTCATCCTCAACAATCTTTGTCAGCATATACATAATATTATTAATAGATAAATGCCACAAACCCAATAAACTCTCTTCTGTGCATTTATGAAGTAGCTGTATTAGTTTGGTCACCGTTAACACAGTGAGGTCAGTGAAAATGGACAACAAAGGCTTCTTGCAAATGAATTGTATGCTTTAAATAAAAATACTTCAAAATTTAATAATAGCTACTTTCAGTTCCAATGCAGAAAACCTAAGTGAACACAGAGCTTTGATATTTTCCCCCTTCGTCAGGCTGACTCTGAAGCATATGGATTCTCCTCCACACCCAGTTTTTTTTTTATTCCCCCCTTCAGACACACAGATCCTTGGCAGATTCCATGGCTTCTTTAAAGTCAGATTACAATACTTACAGAAAAACCGAGAGTACACTTTATCCTGAACTGTAATGTCATTGTTGCTTCCTAAGCATTACATTCTTTCCTTTCTTTGTCTCTGTTTAGTAACTGACACATTAAGGAGATGGAGCAGGCTTGGCAAGGAGAAGAGATGAGGAGAGAATCCTGCCATCTTCCCAGATGGCTGCTTGCACCTCTTAGGAGGAAGTAATTGAAAGGCCCAGATGACTTTAGGATTTTACGTGGGAATATGTTTAGTTTCTTCTTCACTGTGGTACCAGGTATATTAATGGTCATGTTCTGGCCTCTTAAATATTTTTTAAATTTTACATATGTATACTACATTTACATAATTTACCTCTTCGTCTCCTTCTTATTACTCTTCCATGCCAGCTCTTACCTCAGTGTTCTGCTCACTCTCAAATTCAGGTTCCTTTACACACACACACACACACACACACACACACACACACACACACACACACACACAAACAGGCTGACTTGTTGGTGTTATATAACTAATAATTACTGGACCTATGCCAGGGAGAGACTAATTCACCTTCTCTAAGCAGACATTAATTACCTGTAGATCTTCATCTAAGGGAGGAATTCCAAGTGGATTGTAGTTGTGTTAAATTTACAACAACCTACATAATATCTGGACCTACCACTCTTTAATGTCCCATAATGCCTTTTGCTCAGATTTAGTGCACATAATTTATAATGCCATCAAACTTAATTTGAGGATTTTCAAGAACCCTCTCTTTTTTGTTACACAAAGATTTCAAAATGAAGTGTGAATATTTAGCCCCTGACATAAACTAATAGAGGTAATTTCACTCTATTCAATGTCTAGTGAAAGTTTGTTATTTATTATGTGAGGAACCCTTGACACAAAGGAAAAGGTAGGGTATAACCACCCATAAAACAAGACACATTATGCATGCTAATGAAGCTGTGTCTGATTATATCCTTAGATTTGAGTTGGAGAGAGGTAGCAGAAAGTTTGTACACTCCAAAGGGATTTGTTATAAAAGGGAAAGGATTTTATGTCATACAAAAAAAAGAGGCAATGAATAGCTATTTATGGAAGTTAGACAATGATTCAGCAGAGAGGAAAGTGAGCCATAAGCCTGCAACCCTGACAAGAACATGGGACAGTAACAGGGCAGACAGTTACCTGTGTGCAGTGATGCAGCTCAGGTATATTGGGTTATACCACATGTTCGGCATTTGTCTGCAGATGGTTGAAGGCATCTCACAGATCAAAGGCAAGATCATGTCAAAACCAGAGTCTGTGTTACAGTATTTCAGTGAGGTTTCACCTATCTTCACAATTCAGCGTTTAGAAGATTTCTCTCCTAATTGACATCCATTAGAAAATGGGGCAAAATAATTCAAGCAGAAAGTTTCCTAGATTTAATTTCAACACTGTTCCAGACTGCTGAAGGGTTAAGGTGACAAAAAATGTTGTATTTTTAGCATTGCCCTGTACCAACTTGTTCTTGACACACCATTCAATATACCTAAAAGATACTGAAGTCCAATTTTTAATTTTTTGGTTTGCTTTGTATTTTCTTATTTTACATATCAATCCCGGTTCCCTCTCACTCCCATCCTCCCCTGCTACCCAAAGACCCCCCATCTACTCCCCAGGGAGGGTAAGGCCTTCCATGAGGGATCATCAAAGTCTGTTCACTATTAAAATGTACGCTATCATAGAACTTGCATGTTCCCTCTTTTGAGGCCATGAATTCCATGCTTTAGTGAATGATAGAAATATACAGTGTGTTTTTAAATGATGTGAGTGAGACCTAAGAGAAATTATTCCTCACTTATCACCGTGTAGAAGAATATTGAACATTCTAATATAACATTAAGGAATGAGAAAACTACTAGGACCATATTTTCATCTCTGAACAGACTTTGATGACTACCTTATATGCCATCCTAGAGCTTTCATCCAGTAGCTGATGGAAGCAGAAGCAGACACCCACAGCTAAACACTGAGCCAAACTCCTGGAATCCAGTTGCAGAGAGGGAGGAGTGTTGAGCAAAGGGGTCAAGACCAGACTGAAGAAACCCACAGAATCAGCTGACCTGAACAAGGGGAGCTCATGGACCCCAAACTGATAGCTGGGAAACCAGCATAGGACCCACCAAGATTCCCTGAATGTGGTGTTAATTGGGAGGACTGGGCAGTGTATGGGGCCTCTGGTAGTGGATCAGTATTTATCCCTAGTATACAAATGGATTTTGTAAGTCCATTCCACATAGAGGGATACTCCCTCAGCCTAGACACATAGGAGAGGGCCTAGGCCCTGCTCCAAATGATATGACAGACTTTGAAGACTCTCCATGGAAGGTGTCACTGTCCCCGGGGAGCAGAAAGAGGATAGAGTGAGGGTTGTTGGGGGAAACAGGGGAGGACGGGAGGGTGCAGAACTGGGATTGACATGTAAACCAAGTTTGTTTCAAATTTAAAAACAAATAAAAGAAACACATCTTTAAAAGACATGCAAACATGTAACCTGAGCATGCATGCATGCATACATACATACATACATACATACATACATACATACATACATACGTATGAGATATCCATCTTCAGAAGGCTTGGGCTTTATAATATAATACTATAATAATTATTGCTGCATAAACAAGGAACCCATTACTAAAAACCAAAGAACAGAATTACTGTGAGTAGAAATTAAGAAGGTTTAGGAGAACTGGATCAGTAAGTTAGCGACATTTGTTGCTTTTCCAGAGGACAAGTTTGGCTAACAGCACCCACATAAGCTGGATTACTCATGCACTCTCATACACTCCTGTACCTGTAGGTATAAGTGATTTTGTTCCCTCTTTAGGCCCCCAATGATCACACACACACACACACACACACACACACACACACACACACACACACAACGCACAAACACAGGCTAGAGCAAGCCAAGAATGCACATTTCTTAAAGCTTCTAGTAATGCATTTATTGAGTGCCTACTTAGAAAAAATATTCCCTATCTAGATTCAAGACACATAGCAGAATATTAGGCACTCAGAGTCTCGTGTTTCAGTGAGCAGGTGGGTAGTATGGACAATGGAACAAGTTAAAATGGAGATAAGTAAGAATGATTGGTTATCGGAGGACCGTTCCTGCCCACCCCCCCCAAAACCAAAAAATGCTCTGCACATTTAACATAATTAAAGAAGTGAGTTGTAGAACTGAATTTGCTTTAAATATTGTGGGTTTGGCGATTACCTCTTTGTACAATATAGTCCTCATATAACAAGAGAAAATATCTAGGTATCTAAATAAATACTTATACCACCAGGGGACTATCAAAAGGCATGGAGAGATGTCTGGAAGGAGTGGGAGTAATGTCGGAAGAGAGAAGGAGCCCAAGCTCATATTAGAATCCTCAGACTGCACTGAGAGAGCAATGACGTTACACAGCATTGGCTAATTTAGTTGATTCCAGTATGCAAACAAGTTAAATGATGACACTCAAATGTGAATTCATTGAGTTTGGAAACTGCTGACATTCCAATTTCATTCTTAATGACACAGAAACTGACATTCGAAAATGTCCTTTTTAATTGAAGCTCATTGTTCTGTGAGAAGACAGAACATTTCTGTAGTGGCACAAGAGTTACTTTCTTTTCCATAACAAAATAAACACACTAGTGAGAGCCCTTTGGGTCTGACGTGATTTTACCAACGTAGTTGCTTGGCTATTCTCCACGAGCTAAGTAAACTTAACACAGGGAATCAGACCTGCAAAGCTCACACCTTGCTGGGGATTCCGAATGCAAGAGAGATTCCAAACAGCGTGGAGGTCACGTGACAAGCTGAACCTGCGGCAGTTTGGGACCGATTAGTTAAAGATGAATGAAACAGTATGAAGCATATGACATCACCGTCTGGAGCATAGGTAGACGCTCCATGGCACATTTGAAGGATGCTCCAGCCAGAAACAACACTGGAGGACTAATTCCAAGCTTTCTCTAAATGAATAGGATCCTATGTCAAAAGCAGCCTATACACCGGCTCTGAAACAGGATTCAGGTGGCGATTTCTTGTTTAACTCTAACAAACTTTGCATGGAGATCAGAGGGCGCAGCTGGCTACTAGTCACCCACAGATGTCTGGAGATCTGCACAGACAGGCAGGGGGTGATGTGGCTGGTCAGAAGGAGAGAGGAGCTTGACCTCTTTCAGCTGAGGAGTTTTCAAGGTAAGTGTTGGCTGTGGCTAGCTTGTTCTTTTCTCTCTGATCTTTCAGCATTTGCCTTGCTACCTGGCCGTGTGTTTTTAATTATTAAGACCAATTAGAACTTGTGTTACAATGACATTTTTTTAGTGGTTAGACTTCTGACACATGCTACCTGAGGCCTGAAGGCTTAGATTGATGTCTCACTGTTCTTCAGTGGAAGGGGTTCTTACTACTATTTCATCTGCAAGCAAGACCAGCTCTGAGAGTGTTAGCTTTAGGATTTCAGATAGCGCTTGTCAAAAACCTTGAGCATCATCATCAGCTGGCTTTTTCCTCACAGGATATGATGCAGATACTACTGCAATTTTACTATGATGGGTAAATTCCTTACAGTGCCCTGGAGATGCTGTCTCTGAGAAGACTGCCCCACTCTCTCTGCACACCAACTTTCAGCTCTCCAGCAGTATGTCACCCTGTCCACACAACATAGCATTGCAGCATGTGCTGTCATAAAACACTGTAGGTTGAATAGGCAACATTACACTCATAGCAGGTTCAAGACAGCCAAGGGCCCAGAACAAGGAGAAGACAAATGCCCTGATCATCCTTCTTTATTAGAAAGATCACAATAATTTATAAAGTCATGATGGGAGATGCCATTCTGTGGATATGTTTCTCGTATTGGTTAATGAATGGAGCACTGTTGGCCAGTGGGAAGGCAGGATGGGCGGGACTAGCAGACCAGGAGGAGAGAGGAAGTAGTGAGGGAGGAGATTCAAGATGGGGGACGGAGAGAGCAGAACGCCGGCCCCTCTCTCCGGTAAGATAAGACCACGTGGAAATATTTAGATTAAGAGAAATGGGTTAATATTTAAGACAGAGCTAGCCAATAAGAAATACTAGTAACAGGCCAACAGAATTGTATATAATACAGCGCCTCTGTGTGTTATTTGGGGCTGGTGCAGCTGTGGGACCAGGCCGGGGGAAAAAACTGCTGTTAAGGAAGTCACAATTAGCAGCAGGTGGAGACCTGCAAATTATTTAACACTTCCTGTGTCCCCAACACTCCTTGAATGTTTTTCCCTAATCATTTAAATTATTAACTAAGCAAATCCATCAGTCATACAATGTGAAAAAAAAATCAAACAATCGTTAGATTTTAATTACTATGAAGGTCTCATTTAAAGTAAGGAAATACCCATTTATTGAGTATTTACCACAAAAAGCACCAAGCTAAAACTATTGCATTGGCTATTGTCCATAAATTTATCATTTACCTGTGAACATTTATTCTTTCTCCATTTTATTTGGTAGATCTCAACAACATTGTTTTAGAGATAATCAGAAAGCCAGTCAATTTGTTCATAGACCAAATAGCTAGTGATGAAAAAAGTATTTAGTTGCAAAGACTGCTTTGTGTTAATTTATATACTGTACCATGAGTGCAAGCTCTCATCTCCCAAGAAATCAGTGTTATCTCTGCAGGTGAAAGATTACAACAGTTTACCATAACTTACATTCCTCCATGTACTTCTAAGTACATATAGTAAATAAACATCCAAGATAAAGTACTGGATTTCCCAGGGCGAAATTCAATACAAGTTTTCTCTTCAAGAGATGACTCATGATCCATGTTACAATAGCTTCTCTTCTCTTTTCTATTTTATTATATTAAACCCTACAAACTATGAAGCCCCTTTGAATTTAATTTGAATCTTGAATGCCTATTCCATATTTAAATGGCACTAAACACAATTTTCAGTTCATGAGAATTAATTTTCAGGTTTCCTTAGATTTTTTTATTTTGCATTATTTCTTTTTAGAATAATGGGGTCAGGTTTTCCTTTTAGATATTCAATTAAAAATAAATACAATTGATACTATCTTGTCAAGAAAAAGATAAGCTGGATACTTTCTCAGCTTAGACACATTGGGGAGGGCCTAGGCCCTGCCCCAAATGATACGACAGACGTTGAATACTCCCCATGGAAGGCCTCACCCTCCCTGGGGAGCAGAAATGGAATGGGCTGGGGTTTGATGGGGGTGATAGGGTGAGGGAACTGGGATTGACATGGAAAACAACTTTGTTTCAAATTTAAAGACAAAAGGAAAAAAGATAAGCTGATTTCCTATAGTTTATTTTTTTCTTAAATCCATCAAACCATAACTTATGGTCTGAAGAGAGGGCTCAGTGGTTAAGAGCAAAGACTTCTGTTTCAGAAGACTCAAATTTGGTTCCCATCATCCAGATCAGCTGGCATACAACTGCCCGTGACTCTAGCTACAGGGTGCCTGACATCGTCTTCGTTGCTCTGCATGTGTTTAATTTTGTAAATAAACTATCCCTTCACTGCCTCACATACACATAAATTACAGCATTATGTTAAATTGAAAATATGTACTTTGCTATTTATAAATAAAATTTATATGAACTCAGCATTGAAAGAGAATCAGCATTGGACCCCAAATGTTTTTTTTTTTTTTTTTTTTTTTTTAACCACAATTTAAAGTCTTCTAGCTATGTGAACTGGAAAAGGAACTTAAGCATACCTGCTAGCTACATTTTTGTCATCTGTAAAAAGTGGCTTTATGTCATGAAACATTTTTTAATATTAAATGAGATGCTATTGTTATCTCTTGCCAGAATTAAGGGTTATAAAATCCCCCAGGAATAAAAACTAAATCTGCCATGGCCTTTCTAACTAAAGGATAATAAGTCTCCAAAACACACAAAGGAATTTCAGTATGGATCTACTAATGAACTAAAGACTCACAGAAGTCCGTCTTGGCTCTAATCACTATGTTTGCTCATTCCTCCCTCTCCATAGTCCCTGCTGCATGGGTCTAATTCTGCTTACACAAATGTGTCATGTTTCTACCTTATTAAGAAACCTCCAGGCTGGAGGAAAATAATGATGCGTGTTTCCAGCAAAGTGTGTGCCTACTTATTTACCAGTTCCAGAATGCAATAAAAGAGAACATATTTTCAAAGAAGAAAAAGGAGCTAGCCACAGTGGATTTGGGTATAAGGTACACTGAAGACAGTAGCCCCGACTCGGCTCATTTCTCCCCAGCTTCATATTAAAGAGCAAAAATACAAAAGTGATATGGAATAATTTGATAGCTAATTAATTCATTTATGTTAAAAAGCCTTTTTTATCACACTATTTTTTGTGCAATCATAACACTTGAGTTGACAGAATTTCAGCAACTCGTTTCTTTAAAATAAGAATTAGGAGCCACATCTCCATCGCATACCATGCGGCTGGGGAAGGCAAATGCAGGGGACTTTCTAGCCCCGGCCCTGGAGAGGGCTCCAGCAACACCATACCAGGAGCCTGCTTGGCACCGCTGGCACAGGGCCATTGGGCACTATTATGATCTCTTTGTGATGAGGAGGCGTGGGACAGGGAGAGCCGCGTGTGAGGCAGGGGCGATCCACCCTGGGCTGCACTTACGGTACAAGACAGACAGCCACTACGGTGGTGAGCAAATGTATGGTGAGACAAAATTGGTTCATGTGCAGTGGACAAAGACAAATACTGAAGAGGGAAGAGATGAGGAGTAGGGTGATGTGGGTGGCTTCATGGCCACCCAGGGCCATGGGGATGTCTGGCCGCTGCTGGGGGCCTATGTCTGGGTTCATGGCCCCGATGCAGCCACTGCGTCTGTTGATACCCGTGGCTCCTGATTCGCCAAAGGCCGAGAGGACAGGAATGAACCCAGTTGGCCTTGCCCCTCACTGGCGGCAATAGTCAGGAGACGTGGTCCATCACTGGCTGAAGCTCTCAGGAGATTGGGTCCTACACTTCACCTGGGCAGCACAATAGCACTGACCCTGTTCACAGGGGCAAGGCTGAACTGGCCCTGAGGGTGTCTTATATGTCATGTGGTGACATGGGTGCCAAGAGATTGGTCTTTCTGTTTTAATAACCTTGATGTTTGAAAGTTATTATCACTGTGGACATGGCCTATGTGTAGGCGCGCGTGCCACAGTCTGCATATGGATGTTAGCGCACAAACTAGTGAAATTAGTTCTCCTTCCACCTTCGTGTGGGTCCCAGAGTTCGCACATAAATTCTCAGTCACGTGTGTCAAATACCTCTACCATGCTCAGACAATACCTGGCCCCACTAACTTTTATCACTTTGTGAGGGTTTCCCTTAAAGGAGTACTACTGAAAATTGTAACACGGCTAAGCTGTTCGACTCCAGCTATATTAATGCTAAAATTTGTCATTAGCTCCTTGTGTATTCCTGAGATAAGTAATCATCATATACAAAATCCTAGAGTGCAGGACAGATGTAAAGTTGAATATTGATTGTACATGTAACGTTGTATTTTCCTGTCTTATTTATTCAGGCTTTAACAAATTAAGGCCTGCACATTAAATTTATATAGTTTGCATTATGAATAATACAATTTCTCTTTAATCCCACAGAGCATATCTGCATAGTGATTAAAAGCAGCAACAGAGCAAACCAGACTCAAATCTTTCACCTTATTAATGGTCTCTCATTATCAATGGGGACTTCTTCCCCATTGATGGGTATCAGATCCAAGGGTCATTTCCACCTCATTAATGGTCTCTCATACAATGACTTCTTCCTCATTGATGGGTATCACATCCAATGCTCATTTTAGTCTGTTTGCATTGATGCAATGCCATAAGCATGAGGCTTAACGAATATGAATGCATTTCTTTTTGTATTAGTATCTGGATGGACCAAAATGAATTCTGTACCTAGAGATGTGGGAGTCTGTCTACATGCCAGGTCTGCCCGAGTAATGGTCCATATGAGGCAAGAAGGAAGTCTGATTCAACATGACTCAGTACCTAGTGTTGGTTCAAACTTCTGGAGTCTGACATTGAGCTGTTCATTTCAGGCATATTTAAGTACAGGAAAATTTGGGAAAATATTTTGGTGTAACAAAATCCCATGTGCACAAGGAAACATAATTACATCGAATGTTTCCTCAAAGCAAAATGTTTCCTTTTTCTATGAAGATGGGTTCTAAAGATAGGCTGTGTGTGAAACCTTAAGAACCTAGGGAAGGGTCTTGTGTGGTCTTGGTCATGTGTGTAGGGCAGAGGTCATCAGAACTATTAGCTTCCTCTGTTCCTGATTGTGGGATTTGGGGGACCCAGGTATGGCCTTGTCCCACAGATAGCAAAGGGGTTACTTAGGCTATTAGTTACTTCCATTTCCATCCCCCTGGTCAGAAAAGATTCTATATATTTTCATTTGAAAAGACAATGTTGCGCGTTAAACACTCCTGGTTTCCCTAAAGTTATCTGTGAGCACAAGGACCTTAGTGCTCCTGACACAGAAAGAGACTGATTTATAGTTCCAAGCTGCCACTTTGAGTCCTAGATGCCTGTACCAGAGGATGGGTATATACTGTGAGACATCTTCTATGAGACATTCATTGTGTCCCAAGGGCCACACTCCTAATATGACCATAGCTTTACATTTTTCACATGGATTTTGAATTGCATACTAATACTCACATCTTTGTAATCTATGAATTTTACATAGCAGTAAAGACTGTTCTTCATGCTGTTGGGATAAATAAAGGATATTTGATTGTCAGGAATATATAAAAAGTACAATGTTGATTTATAGATGATCCATCACAAGGAAATTACAAGAATTTTGCGCCCTTCCTCCCTACTAAGATCAAAACAATCAGTAAAACAAAAATACAGAACATTTGCTCTTTCATATGAATCACCTTCTCGTTAGTAATAAACGACCCTAGAGAGACAGCCCTCAAGGAGAGCAGGTTTCCACTCATGGTTTTAGTGTCTAGTTCATGGTCTTGCAACCCAGTTGCCTTTGGACCTGTCAATGTACAAGTATGCAGCAAAAGGAAAATCTCACCCTACTTATCAGGCAGCAAAGAATGAGAAAACAGTCAAATCCATATTGTACCCTGATGGGAGACGTCATTCGGTAAATATGTTTCCCTTACTGGTTAATGAATAAAGCACTGTTGGCCAATAAAAAAGCATGAGAGGCAGGACTAAGAGACAAGGAGGATTTGGGGGAAGTAGTGAGAGATTTAACATGTAGGACTGAGAGAACAGAACTCCGGACCCTCTCTCTGGTAAGATAAGACCATGTAAAAGTACTTAGATTAATAGAAATGGGTTAATATTTAAGACAGAGCTAGCCAATAAGAAATGCTAGTAACAGGCTGTATATCTAACACAGAGTCTCTGTGTGTTATTTGGGGCTGGCCCGGCTGTGAGACCAGGCAGTGGGAAACGTGCTCGTAAAAGTACCCTCCCCAGGCACAGACTACATGACCTGCCTCTTGCGTCTTGGCCCTGCCTTAAAGTCTCCCCTTCCACTCAATAGACCCTTAATTATGGTGCAGTCCACCTGCCAAATTCTATGTCTGCACAAAGCTACATTCTGTACAACGCTATCAGTCTGAGATTTGTAAGACATCTACACCTTAGTCATTACTTTTGACTAAGATGATTGGGTGTTTTTTTTTCAGACCAAGGTAATGCCTGAATTTGTCAGTAGTTATTCCTGTTGCCTTGATGTGGAAGACAGAACTAAAGCATGTAACAGAAGAATCACACAGAGATTGACAATCTTTGTTTGCAGAGCCATAGATTACTCACAATTCCCCAGATGTTACAAGAATCAGAATATGAAAAACAGTGATAATCAAAATTTGGATACTAACTGCTTTCTGTTGCCTCCCCCACTGTGTACCTGAATTGCCATGATCAGGTTTACCAGGCAGATTTGAAACTTATTGTTTAGAAGTTCATAATAAGCACCTCTTGTTTCTTCCTACTGGGGTCAAAGTGACTGGATTGAGCATGTGTTTTTAAGTGACTTAAAGACAGGAAGAGAGGCAGAGATCAGATGGTAATCAACTCTATTAGGAGTAAATTGTTGGGTTTTCCCATTTCCCATTGTGTGAAATGGATTGGAGTACTGATCTGTGTACATGACTTGTAGTTATTTGGAGCTGGTATCTGGAGACTGGAAAAAAAAATCAAAAGATGTTAACATCATTGTATAAATAGGTTGGTAACAAGAAATTTAAATCAGCCAAGACAAAAAGAAAAAAAAACTGAACAAAACAATGATAAATTTCAGAGTTCATGAATACAGTGATAGCAGCTTAACAAGATTAAGATATTAAAAGAGAGTCTTAACACTGAAGGTGTGAGTGCACAGTACACAGCTAGAAAATGCTCACATTCATAGTTCAAGCCATTGTGATGAGTGGAGAGAAGACTAAGAATCAGAGCAATGTTTACAACTCAGATTCTAGATCAAATCCATGTGCTATGATTCCAACCTAAAAGAAAATGTTAAGACTTGTTTATGTATGTATTTTATATATGTAGATGTTTTGAGTACATGTGCATCTACACACCACAAGGGGTCATTGAATCTGTGTTAGTCAATGTCCTATTGCTCTGACAAGACACCGTGACCATGGCTACTTTTATAAAGGAAAGCTTTTAATTGAGGCTAGGTTACAGGTTCAGAGCTTTCACCCCTTAACATATCATGGTGGGAAGCATGGCTACATGCAGACAGACCTGGAACTGGAGAGAATGAGAAATCTACATCTACATTGTTAGGCAGCAGGAGGAGGAGGAGCTAAGAGGGAGAGAGAGAGAGAGAGAGAGAGAGAGAGAGAGAGAGAGAGAGAGAGAGAGAGAGAGAGAGAGAGAGAGAGACACTGGGTCTGGATGAGCATTTAAAACTCAAAGCCCACCTGAAGTGACACATTTCCTCCAGCAAGGCCATACCTATTCCAGTAATGCTACAAGTAGGAATAAATACTGATCCACCACCAGAGGCCTCATAGACTGCCCAGTCCTCCTAACTAACACCCACTTTTAGGGAGTCTGGGTTGGTCCTATGCTGGTTTTCTATCTACCAGACTGGGGTCCATGAGCTCCCCCTTGTTCAGGTCAGCTGTCTCTGTGGGTTTCTCCAGCCTGGTCCTGACCCCTTTTCTCATCACTCTTCCCTCTCTGCAACTGGATTCCAGGAGTTGGGCTCAATGTTTAGCTGTGGGTGTCTGCTTCTGCTTCCATCAGCTACTGGATGAAGGCTCTAGGATGGCATGTAAGGCTAGTCTCATTCTTAACCTCTACTGAGAAAGGACAGATAAAGTTTTTATAGAAATTTGGGATTCAGCTTTAAAACAGCCATAGTAAAGAGATAATATTCTCAGTTTATACTTTCAGAAGACAGGAGCTGTCATTTCAGCACCATAACAATCACCTCTGGAATAAAACACAAGTTGAAGAACAACAGAAAATGGGTAGCACTGTTCGTCCACCCTGGAGTCGTAAAGCACATTCAAGTGGAATTGAATTGATGAAAACTCCACTTTCCCCTCAAATGTTTCTTTTGTAGTTCCGGGAAGACTTTTCTCAAGTAGAATGTCTCTGTTACCCATCTATCAGAGTAGTCAGGAGAGCACAAGGTGATGCAATCTCTGGGTTTTGTGGGTAGAATGTCCAATCTCACAACTCCTAACCTTGTCCCTTCCCCTCAGTTATGTGTCAGTACATGGCAATGGTGGAAAACCTCTAGCAGCATGACAGCAATATAACCAGGGAGAAATGGCTTTTAGTTTCTCACACACAGTAAATGGATTACCCCCAGGAAGGGCATCACCCTTCTTTCACATGTGGAGTGCGTTTGCGGGGCAATGGATGGGCTGGGAGGGTGGTCGGGGGGCATGGGAGGGCGGAAGAGAGGGAGGGAGGGCGGGACGGAGAGGGAACTGGGATCGATATGTAAAATAAGAAAAATAAACGAATACATAATTTAAAAGAAGAAATTGTGATGGTGAATATGCACTTTGTTTTGTTATGGCTGATGAAGTGAGAGCCCTGATTCAGAGTATTATTTGATATGTCTAAAGACCGTGGGGTATATGGAATGTTATGGGCTATATGAATTTCATTACAAGATGGTAATTTTGTTCTAGCAAGTGGAATTTGTTTTTCATACCAGATCTTGAGATTAATAATCTTCAGTCACTTAGTGTTTTAAGAACACATTACACACTATGTTAGAGATAGAACTTTATTTTCCCTCAAAGTCAAATAGTACCTGTTAAGAAGAAAATTATGTACTTTTTTAGTTTAGATGGAGATGCTTGAGTTTGCTATATTGTGTGGTGCTAAAGGTTCCCCAATCTGTTCTCCATGAGCCCCAATAGAATGGGCTCTCATAGGTCTGCATTAAATTGGCAGTGGGGTCTTTGAGATGTCTTCCTGCTTGAATATGTATACTATAGAAACTTAGTAAGTCACGTTGGTAGAAAAACATGACAAATAATTTACCATGTTTCATGTCTCATTTTGCATTTTGCACAAACAGATAATATGGCTTTTCTTGAGTTCAAAAGATGTGGAAATTTTATTATCAACTTATTTAAAATATAATGTTTTAAGTTCGACAGAGTAAGGCAAATTGCAATCATACTGGCAAGATATAGTCATGTAAACTTTACTGAAGAATGGAAGTGTCTGTGAGATGAAGAAATATTTTAAGACATTAATAATGGAAACATTATTGATTATTATCCAGACTTAGTTCCCTCTTTTTATTAAACACTCTCAAAGGTAAACAACACCTCTCTTTGTCATTAGTGGGTATTTTGCTCCAGAGGATTGTCTGCATGAAGGATAGTAATGCCCATGTTTTTGTTTTTTTTTTTCTAACACAGTTCAGTCAGTCTATCTCAAAGGTAGCTCTCATGATACCTTGGCTCCAGGTATACTCTATTGGGGAGGCACATAACCACATCACTAGATACTACTGAATTAGCAACTACAAATTGTTTTATTTATTCCCAATATTCTCTAAGCAATCTTTGATTTAAAGCAATATCTATCTATCTATCTATCTATCTATCTATTGCTTGGTTTAAAGTACTATATATATATATATATATATATTATATAAATAAATAAATACACATAATACTAAACAATCATACCACTGTAAGTTGTATTGATTTTAACACTGGCAGTTGTTTTATAGGAACTAAAATGAATTTGCATACTAAGTTGGAAACAATCTGCAATGGAGTAATTTTTATTGCTACTTGGATGCAGCAGCCATTATTAAGTCACTTGAGCCACATGGTGCTGCCTTTCTTGCTTTGTGTGATTGCACAACGGACAAAACAAAACCCACCACACTGAGGCTGAACAAAGCAATCTCAGTTAAGGAAAAGGGCCCCAAGAACAGGCATAAGAATCAAAGACCCATTCACTCAGGAGTTACATCCAAATACTGAACAGAAAGCCACAATATACACACACAGAGGATCTGGTCGTGACCAGCCTCATCACTGTGCTGACTGCACTTGCGCCTTCAGTCTGTGAGTTCATATGATTCAGAAGTCCTTGTTCTCCTGGTGTTATCCATCCACGCTGGGTTTTACACTCTTTCCACCTCCAATTCTGTGTGTGTGTGTGTGTGTGTGTGTGTGTGTGTGTGTGTGTGTGTCTGGAGATTCAACACTAAGAGTTTCATGGCATCATGCATTGTCAGCATGCACTGCTGTCAAACACCATAACCTAATCTTGGAGTAATCTCCTAGGATCAGTGAGGACGAATGTTCACTGTGGTGGATGGACACACAGTGTGTCCAGGTCATGCCAGCCTGGCCCAGTGCATTCCCCAAATGTTCTTAGTTAAATTGCCAAGTGCTCAACAGAGACATTGCAGGATGGTAGTAACCATTTTCTAGAATGATCCTTAATGAATCCTGGCAGATGTTTGTTTTTAATCAAAGGCCATCACACTCTGGGTAGCAGATGTCCAGATGTCTTTAGGGACTACATGGGACAGGAGTGCATTTTACCATTATTCTGTGACTTTCATTACAAGTGATGTTGCTTCCCTCAGAGCACAGCTTGTTCTGTGGATGCTGTTGCATCTACCTTGGCATCATCAAGAGCTGTCGACACTTTTATCCTCTTTTAAAGATGAAAAGAGATCCCGAGAGCCTTTAGGATTTAATTAAGATCACAGATGATGAGGAACCACAGCTACCCCAGAACTGTTAGGTTTCTTATTAAATTAATGAGGAGATCAATTAAACAGAGGGCAGAGAGGAGATCCTTGAATTTTTAGTGACTATTGGATAGAATCCTATTTGACAATATCATCTCATCTCAACTCCCTTGCAACAAGATGATTGGGAGCTCAGTTAGCTCTTGTTGTCCAAGTTTTTGACGCGCTGAAGGCAGAGCCAGACTGAACCACATGGTCCCAGGGATCCTTCCCTTCGAAGGTTCATTTCTACCACTAGGAATCGTGTGCAGGTCAGATGCAGTCTTCAGTCAATTTAACTCACGTTATTGACAGTGTGGCTCTTCCATCTGCAGTCTCATAGAAACTACCACTGAAGGAGAAAATGAGAAAAACATCACAGTGAAAACTGTGTAGACCGCCAGAGGCAGTCACAATTGCATAACCCTCAGGAGATGTATGCTGTGAGAACCAGTGCTTTTAAAATTAAGCAAGAATCTTCATGAATTTTACATAGTATGTAGGTGTTAGAGATAACTAATATACTTCCAACAAATTAGAGCACAGAAATTGTCAAATTCTAGTCTTAACTCCATGGACATCACATGTTCAGGATAAACAGAGGTCGAAGTGGGAGGTGAGGCTGTTTAAACTCTATGATGATCTTAACTGCAATGTATGTGTGTCCCTCAAAGCTCTGAAGATGGTTGTTCAACAGGGCAGAGGCAATGACTTATGGCAATGATCCAGGATTGCTTATAGAGAATATGTATATTTGCAAATGTATTTTTATAGTATTAATAGCAGGTGGCTACTAATACTACATAAAGTCTGTTAACACCCTCATTTGTGTCCTGACAGTGGTGCATCTTCTTCTAATGACACAACCCAAATACATTTGAGATTTTAAAAATTATATCTGGGGAGAGATGGCTCAGTGGTTAAGAGCAATGGTTGCTCTTCCAAGGATCCTGAGTTCACTTCCCAGTGACCACATTGTAGCTCACAAACATCTACTGTAGGATCTGATGCCATCTTCTGGCATGCAGGTATACATGCACAGCACTCATAAAATATAAATACATAAAAAATTTTAAATGTATTCTTCATGCTATGAAATGGCCGGAAAGAATGAAATAAGCCCTAATTTTTACTTTGCCAGTAAAAGTAATAAATTTTTTTTTCTGACCCTCTAGAAAAAGAAGAAAATCAAGGCGGTGTATAGCCACCTGTTTCTGTCACAGCATTTTGTCTGCACCACAGTGAAAGATGCTAAAATAGCCTGAAGCCCTGAAGTGTTGACATATGTTTAAACTGAGCTCTGTGCAATCATTTGACAGATGAATACCTAAGCAAACGAAGGTTTCATTTACATCTCTTACCATTTTATGGGGCAGCTTCAGCTTAAAATGCATTGTTCCAAAGTAAGAATTATAAGACATGCCGAGGAAAAGAATCCAGCTGCCCTATTTGCAAGGCACAGTTACTTACTGAATACATTTTTTTCTAATGTAAACCAACATTGTAAAATAATATGAAATTATGAAAGTAAAATCAGACAGGTCATTAAAAGCTGCACATCATTCCAAGGATGTACAGTGCTAAATAATTCATTATGCGTTTAGCATATCTGCATCCCTAGGAACCAGGCAAACTGTTTTTATTACTGAAATTTGATGAACTATATATTTACTTTTCATCTGTGGGATTTAAAAGCTCTAGATTCAAAAAAATTAACATTGCTTTGTATGTAATTAAATCAAAGAAGGAGATTCAGGGATGCATTACTGTAGGCTCAGATTAAGCAACTGTCTCCTTGAATTAAACAGAACGCATCTATCGCAGATACTTTCTCAGCCAACTTGTTTGACAACCATTTTGTGTGGAAGGAAAACAAATCTCCCTTGTGTAGACACCAACAAAGCACTGTGGTCTTGCTTCAACTGCCTGATCTAGAAGGCCGTAAGCACCAACCGTAAGCTGTGCCAGGCTGAAACAAAGCCAGATGCAAGTGTTCTCTCGTTGAGCTGACCACCCTTGCACAGATAGACGGAAGGGCCGTATGAATGGAGCTTCCATACTTTAAAAAGCATTCAAGTGTCAACATCAGCAGATTCATTATATCTTAAATCATACAAATAGAAACAGATTGAAGAGAATTAGCTTGTTTTGTGATCCCTTAAACTAGCATAAATATATATGCGCCCAAACAGCCTTATATAAGTATATTGAAATATTTCTACTTTATTAGATCACTCATAGTTGATGATTATCAAATATCCTGGGAGACAAATGCCCCTTGCTTCAGGTCATTTCTGAGAACTTTGGTATAAACAGAATGAATGTGAACTTGTAGCTGTAATTTAGAATCTGCTGTGCTATACAAAATTTCTGGGGACTAGAGAGGGGGCAAAGCAGTTAGGAGTTCTTGCTTATTTTTCAAATGAGTAGGGTTTAGTTTCTGGCATGGGTGTAGAACATCTCACAACTATCTGCAACTTCAGCTCTCTTCTGGGCTCTGTACCCATTGTACTCACACACACACACACACTCACACACACACACACACACACACTCACACACACACACACACTCACACACACACACACACACTCACACACACACACACACTCACACACACACACACACACACTCACACACACACACTCACACACACACACACACTCACACACACACACACACACTCACACACACACACACACACTCACACACACACACACACACTCACACACACACACACACACTCACACACACACTCACACACACACACACACTCACACACACACACACACACACTCACACACACACACACACTCACACACACACACACTCACACACACACACACACTCACACACACACACACACTCACACACACACTCACACACACACACACACACACACTCACACACACACACACTCACACACACACACACACACTCACACACACACACACACACTCACACACACACACACTCACACACTCACACACACACACGTCACCACATAAATACATGTGAGTTCATAGTAAAGTAGATATTATTAAAGATTGAAATTGCACTTTAAGGCTAAAGCTAAGGCTAGGCAGAGTGGATGACAGGAATATAAACCTGTTTTGAGATGCCCATCCTTGTTTAATGGCAGCTTTGAAAAAATGAAATTTTATTAAATATTTTACTTTTGTTTTCCTTTTAGAGGAAATCACTGGACATTGATTTACTAAACTGCTATACCCGTAAGAAACAAATTATTTTCTTTAGAATTTGTTGTCTTCAGTTAAGATATAGTTAGCTAATTTAATTGCAGATGGTTTCTATTTGATCTTTATCACATTTAATAGTATATAATTAATTTTATACTGAAAAGGCAGGAATCAACACCAATAATTATACATTTTTCAGTAATAGGTGACTGTTCTGCAAAGTGATCAAATGGTAAACCCAGAAATATTTGGGAAATGTGTTTAATTTATAAAATTAAAACTTTTTCTCGGGTAACTGTAGAGAAATCTGGGTTTTTCTTGCTCCTAAATTCCAAGACAGCATCAGTGCTCTGAGGTGTCTTTCCAGACCCAAAATACACCTTCTGGTATGTCAGTTTTGTGCACTTCAAATATTTTTGACTACACAACGTTCCTTGACAGTTTTCCTGCAGTTCAGTCAAGTAAGGTAAGTGAGCATGTCAGACCAGAGCACGCATCAAGTTTTCACCAGGATAGTAAACTAAAACAGAGAGGCTCCTCATCTGCCGTTGTAACTGACACAGCTTTCTCTGTAACTGCCTGTCTGTTGAAAGGCATCTCTGACATCCGACTTCCTCACAGGAGGTTGCTGACTGTGCTGTATTTGGTGGGCTATGTTGTCTGTCTAAGCTTTTCATGTGATCAAGGCTAAACGAATAGCCGGTTTACTGTTTACAGACAGGTTTCAATCCAAGAGTTCCCCTTCTTTATGCATTTTCTATACAGGTTTTCAATGGCTTCAAAACACGTTCTTCTCCCATTTATATTATTTTAATGGTGGTTTTTCTGTGCTAATGAACTGCTCAGAAAGTGTTGTGATTTTAGGCCCCTACTTGTGACCAAGCCCGCTTAGGTTTTAGATTCCTAACTGTTGATTTTCTACCAGTAGTAGAGTGGGGAAGGGACTTGAGAATGAGTCTTAATATTGGAAAGAAAATAAAGAGGCAATAAATCCCTTGAATCTAGCATTTTCTTCTATTCTTCAAAGGGAAGGGAAACCTCAATGCTCAAATCCAAGCTTCTCACACTGACTATTAAGGAATGGTTACAGATATCCTCTCCATACACTCACAGAAACATCAAAGCCCAAAGTTGACTCTAATAGCATAATATTGAATTCAGCCAATATGTGATTGAGAAAAGTAACTCCTTTCTGTAGAAAGGTTCTGTCAATAATTACTTCAGTGAGTGAGGGTATCAAATAATAAAAGAGGTGGAGGGCACAGATCAGTGTCTTCATGAGGTTGAATTACAAGGAACAAAACCATTTCTGATTTACTACTCAGAATGCCAAATTTCAAATTTCTCCTATGCACATAGAGAACAAAGTGGGATAAGTCAGAATGTGGTAGATTGGAGCCAGGGCTGAGAATAAATACATCCTTTCTTTAAGGATGAGGATTGTGTTGAGCCTCTACGGGTGTGTAGACCAATGTGTGCTGAAGAACAAGGCACACTCCCCACCATCAGGACAGGTGAGTAACAAGAAAGGTCAACCAGAACATTGTGTGCAGAAAGTAAGCTGGCACACTGAAGATGGACATAGGCTTTAATGAGATGGCAGATACTGAGACTGATATGTAGATGAGATAAGACACCGGGTTCAACAAAACAAATATACAATAGCCACTTACACTTGGATTTGAGATGAAAAGCTTTGTATAATCCACATCAGTGTCATTGCATAGCATACTACATACTTGAATGGATCTCATTGTTTATTTGAATTTCAAATTTCCAAGTTCTACGAAGTGTTTCCAGCTCTACAGATGCAAGAGGGCTGAGTCTGGCCACAATACAAATGTGAAGGAAGGAATATGAGAGGAGAGCTGAGAATGCAATCCTCATGAGACGATTCTAGGGAGGTGAGGATTCACTGTGGAGTGGACAGAACACATCTCAAGGTGACAGACTGTCAGAAAGGAAATGATTTCCTGTCCTCCCTGGTACTACTGTGAGTTTAACAGGAAACACTATCAACACTGCCTTAGAAACCTCCCAGCTGGATATCTTAGGTGATACCATTCTTTATAAATTCTATGATCCACAAAATATCAAAGCCCAGTTCAGCAGAGGAATGGCTTCCGCTCCGCTTATAACAAGGGTCATCTTTGCTATCAATTAATGTTTGTTGCCATGGCTTCCTTGGTTTGCTCTGCCTCTGTTGTGCCAGAATCACACACACAAAATATTTGCATGTTCCCTACAATCCCTTGGAGTTAAACAAGCCAAACTATTTCTCACATAGTTTTTAAGACTCTTTCAACTCCTATAATTTTTCCCCAGGTGAAATGACTCAGTCCAAGCAATTGTTCAATTCTTAGCATACTCAGGGAATACAACTAGAAAACTTTGGTACAGGGAAGTCTCTTTGACTGTGGAGACTCGGGGATGAATACATACCATCTATGTTGGGTATAAAAACTAGAACGCAAAATGCCCCATTCTTCCTCACCCATCCTGCTTGTCTGATGTAGACCCATTTGTGAGTGCAATGACGGTGACATCCTTCCTTCTTGGCAGCAAAGTACCTGCTTCACCACACTCTTCTGTCACCCTGATCTCCTACTCAACTTCAAGGAGCCAGGTCAGCAAGGACTGAAACCTCTGGATTGGTGGGCCAAACATTTACTCTGTTTGGTAAGTTCTTCTGTCTATTTGCCAAACATAAACCAAAGCAGAACCTGGGGTCCGACAAGGGGCGGAGGCTCACAAGGGGCTGGCCAATAGCAAGGGGGAAGAGACTGAGTTCTCCATCCTGCTCATTCTTAGTCTTTCTGACTTTGCTCGCCTTTCTCTGGCACGAATGATTGATTCAGTTTCCCCTCCTGCTTCCTTTAAGTGTACACTCCTTGTCTTGCAATTGTGATTTTTGGGGAAAATCATCTGTTCACTTTATAGTGGCTATTGGAAAAGCTATCCTCTCAGAATAGGTAAAGAGAAAAGCAAGATTGTTGTGTCTCTGACTTGAAACGGCCCCGTGTGTGTGTGTGTGTGTGTGTGTGTGTGTGTGTGTGTGTGTGCGTGCATGTGTGCACATTTGTGGTGACAGTGACTTTTTCTGGAAGCAGAATCATTTGTTGCATGTGGCAGGCAATACCTTCCCTAGTTTTCTCTAATGATGTACATATCCCAGGAGATTACGCTCTGGTGAAAACAGCTGGTAAGCATACTTAGAAATAATTGTGTACCAGTTTATTCTCCAGAAATGGCTTCTCATAGACAGTATGGTTATTTTACAATTGCTGTTAGTTCATCTATGTAGCTGCCCTGCTGTGTCCAGATGGTAATGTTTCTGTGTGTTCATCCATTGTCGCTGGTTCATAGAGTCTATCTGCCCACTTCTTCCACAGTGATCCCTGAAACTTGGAAGGGAAGGAAGTGATACAGATTTCCCTTTTAAGGATTGAATGTTCTGCAAAAATTCTTATGCTCTGCACCTTGGACCACTGAGTGTCCGTATATTAGACACCAGAGCAAAGTCAAACTTCTCTGATGAGGCTTGAGAGATGCATTAATCTGTGAGTATAATAAGTCAATAACAGGTTACTCCTTTCCCCATTTATCAGAACAACAATAGTGAGTTTTCCAGTAGGTCCTATATTAGGTTCTTGGCCCAACATTGGTACCAAGTTTTAATTTCATCTTGTGAAACCATTAAGAATGTACTGGTTACCACCATGATGTTTTTGTCACTGTGCATCAATGGATGCATATTACCAGGCTGGTCAGTGCACTTCACAGGGTTGAGGATTGGGTAGCTTGATGACTACTTTTCTCCTCTGGTAGCATGCATGACTCTTTGCAACTCTGTGAAAGCTATTCGGTAGGGACGAAGCTTCCAGGATAGCACCACTATGAAATCTCCATGTTCTGCTATGTCAACTTACAGTCAAGTTATGAAGGGTAACCCAGAGAATTGCCAATAGACTTTAATGCTGTTCACTGGCAACATTTCCTAAGATACAACCCACTCCTGGAACTGGATAGTTTTGTTAGCCGCTGGTGTCTAGTAAGGCACTGCCACCCATTAGAGTGTAAGTTCGCTTAACACTACAATCTCTCCTGTTCTCTCTCTCTCTCTCTCTCTCTCTCTCTCTCTCTCTCTCTCTCTCTCTCTCTGTGTGTGTGTGTGTGTGTGTGTGTGTGTGTGAGTGAGTAGACTTCCATGTGTCTTATTTGAGAGGTATTCACTGTTATTTGTATCCTATATTCCCTCTTCTACTCTGCTATATATAATCATACATATTTGTTCTTAAGCAAAGTACTAGGATTATGTCCCATACCTCAAATATGAGCCAAGGAGCTAATACCTCAATTGTCAAAATATTCTTGATATATTCCCCTGCCTTTAAGAATATTAAGTATGTTTAACCTAAATGGATCGTCCTAGTCTCAAACTCTTTGTGGCAATTTTCTAAATTAAGTCTGGCTTCTCCAAAATATGCAACTATGGGCAGACTTGTTTAAAGGTATTTTTGTGGAGACAAAAAAAAATATCCTGAAACAGAAGAAGGGGAAAGAAAAAGGGGATAGAAGGTCAAATAATATCCAAGTTCAAGTTCTCCAGACTCCCAAGTGTGCACAGAGCAGGCTGTTCTGCCAGGAAGCCCAGGTGCAAAAAAAGTTAAACATTGAAGAGAAATTCTTGTCTGATAAATGTGCTTAAATCATGTCTCTAGTGTTGGGGAAGCACTAAATTCTTCACATGAAAGTGCATAGAGGAGGAGAGTGAGTTTAGATACAAGTAATCGCTATAATGTTAGCCTTTTACTACTGTTTGAACAAATGCAGGTTAAAACATGAATATAATGCTTTTAAATGTGATATATGATCATCTTGACTAGAACCCCACAAACACTTAGAATTTCATTAACAATAACTATTATTCATGTTGGTGTTACCAGCATGGTATAATATTTAGTTAAAATATATGCTATCATTTATTATTTCTTCTTTATTGTACAGCTTGTATTCGTTGTGTTTGGGCTCAATGCTCTGTATGTTCAATATATCTGTATTTTTTTCAGAGAAGTAGTGAGGACTTTTTCCCTTTGTTATATTGCTTTAATGTCTTCTTTTCTTGTGTTTAGTTGATATTTGACTCCCTAAAGTCGATATGTAAGATTTTTATTTTCAGAGACCAAGTTGAGCTTATTTCAACCGTCTATCTTGAAACTTCAGTCACCGAGACAGCTCGTTCAATGGTACTTTGGATGCATAGACTTGGATAACACTGTTCATTTGATTTTGCAGTAATGGGGATTGTACTCATAACATCATACGGTATAGACGACAATATGCTGTTGACCTACGTCCATTGTTCTCTGTATGTTTGCTTGTCTTCTAGTCTTCAGCAATATGCAACACCCACTTACCCATTCATTCTGAACCCCAAACTAAGCAGTCCAGTACATATTTGGCAGCCAGAAAGATGAGAAATTATGACAACACCACACTGGCATGTTTTATTTGTCAGGCTTACACAGAGAAGAATAACAAAGGAGTATGTGGAGAAAGAGCCATTCAAGAAATTACTCAGCGGAGGGAGCAGCTCATACAGTTTTGGAAGCCAGGAATCATACACAGTGCTGACAACTGGCTATAAAACCAGAGAAGCTATCACAGTGAGTCTTTTATGAAAGAGAGAATGGCTATACCTGAGTACATAAATACATAAGGGAGAAACACGGGCAGTGCACTACAGTATAACCCTTCCAGGTCTTTCTAAAAGCCCATACAGATAGGCTGTTTGAACAGAACCCGCATTAGGACCTTTCCTCCCTCTTGCTAGCTGTACCATTTAGCTCACGGTCTCTTTAGAAATACGCTTCCCATGTGACATTACCCACTGAAGTCACAGACTGAACCACTCTTCTCTTTCTGTAGATTCATTTGATTCCGTTAAGATTTTAGCCTCCAATACAGTATATTCAACACAGCCCAGAACAGGCGTATTTCTAAACTTAATTTCCACTCCTATTTGACTAATATCTTTGAACTTATGGATGCTAGACGATCGCTCTACTCATTAATCTACAAACAAAGCCTCAACTTAGAGGACTTGGGCAAGACTGGGCAGGATTATACAGTAGCTCACTGCCCATGCTCATCCCATCTTTACTTGTCTATGTCTGTCTGTCCAGCCATTGTCTCTGTTTCTGTCTGTGCCTCTCCCTCTCCCCTGTCCTATCTCCTTCATTCTCACTCACTCTTAAAAGACTGAAGGAAACAATAGCTCGAGGCTGGCTTGGATAGAAGAACCAGCTCACACAAAGGTAATTATATCTACTCTAAAATAACATTTCTGCATTATAAACTGCTGTTCTCTTGATACTTGAATATGTTGCCTTGACCTAATGCATTGTCTTAACAAAATAGTTTAACACATTTCAGGAGATAAAAGCTTATTTTACGTTAGGAACAATGTGCAATGATTGTACTTGTTGATGTGGCTTTTTAACCCACACACAGTAATTATGTGCCCATGGAGAAAAGCTTCTCTCCCTCCCTCTTCCCCACACCTCTCTCCTGCCCTCTTTCTTTGCCTCCCCCGCTTTCTAACCCTCATTTTTCTTTGTTGGGTAATGATAAAATTTATCAATTTCCTTTTCCTATATCAAGTAGCAGTCCTAACTATTAATGGGGTTACCCATTCATCAGTGTGGGTATCAGTCTGAATCTGATAGCACATTTCACTGCAGTACGGAATTCACCAGGCCACAGACAGCTGGCGCTTCCTGTATAAGAAAGGCATTCACGTATGAGCATTTTGGCAGTAACACTGAATATGAAGAGAGTCAAGCTCCTTACATTTGTGACCTCATTTTCACATAACGTTTTTTTGGGGTTTTGTTTGTTTGTTTGTTTTGCTTGTTTTTAAAGACAGTGTTTCTCTGTGTAGCTTTGGAACCAGTCCTGGAACTAACTCTTTCAGTCCAGGCTGGTCTCGAACTCACATAGATCTGCCTGCCTCTGCCTCCCAAGTACTGGGATTAAAGGCGTGCGCCACCAACGCCCAGCAGCTTCATATAACTTCTTACAGCCATGCATTTAAAGCAAGAAAATGAATGAAGCTTGAAAAGCCGAGGCTTGCAGACAGGCAGGACAAGGTGAAGCTCATAACACTTCCCATCAGGATGACTTCGGAACCCACAGTCTTCTCCAGTGCGTGCTGCAGACTCAGGGTCTTTAGCTTTGCAGGGGGAAGGATACGAGCCACCCTGCAGCAGCCCTGGGGTCCCACTCAGCCCACGGCTACACCTTCCCTTCACAGCATCCCAAAGAGCATAGAATTGTTGTTTGAACTGGATTTGATTTTTACTCAGCTTTCACAATGCCTTGCTGGTGCTTTTCCAGCACTGAGTCACATGTAAATGGTTTACCTGTGGAATTGTATGAATGGGAATGAACCAATCGCTGTAGGAAATACTGAACACCTCCAGCAGACCTCACACCTGTGCTCTGTAAGCGTGCCTTTGGAAACCTTTGGTCTTCTGGTTCATTTCTCATGTGATCGCCTATCCCTAAAGGTGTGCACTGTAAAATCACTTTTAGAGAGATGAAAGAGTGAGATTATAACATACTATCAAAAGAGAATCGAGCAGCCAGGCAGCAGCGGCTCATGGCTTTTATTGGTGCACTCAGGAAGCAGGGGCAGGTGGATGATTTCTGTGCGCTTGAGGCCAGCATGGTGTACAAACAAAGAGAATCTAAGTGCATCCAAGGCAAAAAAAGAAAAAGAAAAAGACAAGAAAAGAAAGCAAGGTAACAGCAGGTTCTGTCAAAAGTAAAAGAAAAACAAAACAACACAGAAAACTCACACAGAAATTTGGCATGCAGGAGGTGTAGTGTAAATGGTTGTGGTTCGATTGACACTGACAGGCTAACGTCTAGACTTGTCACTTTATTTACACATGGGAAAAACTGAGTTATGAATGTTGTGTTGTCTGGAGGGGTTTCATTTTTAATTTCAGTTTCATTTCCAGAAGATCAGAGTATACATAATGGGCCATAATTCTCCATTGAAAATCTAAAGAGAAACAGTAATACATGCCCCCCACAGACACACACACACACTCACATACCTACATACCAACCCCCATACCACACCACACCAAATGCACATGCAACACACACACACACCACACTCCACACCTCATATATACACAGAAACATACACTGACACAAGAAAACCCACCCCACACAAACACATAAAGGAAAAAGAAGATACGTTTCAGTGGGTTGTCAGCAACTTTTTTAACATTAATTTTTTAATAATTTTTAATTAAATTAGAAACAATCTTATTTTACATATCGATCCCAGTTTCCTCTCCCTCCTGTCCTCCCATGCCTCCCACCGAGCTCCCATCCCACACCCATCCACTCCCCAGGGAGGGTGAGGCCTTCTTCCATGGGGATTGTCAAAGTCTTTAAATTCATATCATGGTGTGACTACACAGTGGAATTCACGATGAGAAGGGACTGAGGCTACATACACATAACCAATTTAAAACAGAGAGGGTCTGAGGCATGTGGACAGTGTGCAGGAGGAAATTACATAAGTTCACACACAGAGACAATTTCATCAGTTTATTCTACATTACTGTACCATCATCGTGTAAACATTGAAGAACTTGAACGTTTTACGTACTGAATGTAGCATAGCACAGAGAGAAGCCAGTAGCTGACACAGAGAGACAAGACTTGAAGCGGTCTTGCTGGTTGCTGGACACTTTGCCAAGCCCCAGCACAGGTTGGGGATCCCGGCACTTTGCCCAGTGCTTTTGCCGAGTTGAGAACAAAGAACCCGCTTCTATGAAAGTAAAGAACAAGAAGTTGCGGGGACAATTCTTCACAGAAGGGAGCAGCACTGGAAGAGCGTCAGAGACCACTGGGCTCTCCCCATGTGCGAGCTAAGGAACGACGTGGGCGTTAGTGGAGAAAGCTGCCCAAGGCCAGGAAAGGAGACCCGGGGCTCCCTATCACCATTTAAGAAAAAGTATCAGTACACAAGTAACTTCTGGTCCTCAGCTGAGAAAAAGATTCACAGTTCATGAAGATATGCACAGAGGCTTCCAGAGACCACTAGATCAGTAGGGTGGAATTTAAACATCAGCCTCTGAAATATCAAACTATCTGTTGAAAAGCAATTTGTTTTCATCAACCTTGAAGTATATTTATAGAGAAAAACAATCAGCACCAAAGAACATAAACTTCATGGTGACTTTGGGGAAATGATACTGTCTGCTTGCAAAGAAACAGGGAGAGTAAGGTTTAATAAATAGAAACAGACGGAGAAAACTCACAGGAAGATGATGGATTTAATTAATGATGCCACATAATTGTTACTACTACAGAAGGAGGTACCTTTGTCAATGTATTATTCAAGAAGACTGAGGGGAACCTTGGTGTGTTGATTAGAAAATACAGAAAATATCCCAAATAAATAATCTAACTCAAACTTCTAGAGATGGAAAAAATAGCACTATCTGGAATTAAAAAAAAAAAAAAAAAAAACGAGATGGAGAAAGTGTCAGCTTTCCTCTAGAAGAAGGAATCATGGGAGGTCTTCCAAGAACTATCGAGGAAACCCATCGATTGATTTTCCTGTAAGATGGTGACACAAAGGTCTGCACACTCACTGAGTGCTCAGCATAGGCATAGTCCTGCATTTTTCCCTTGACTAGCCCATTATAAGATTATTTTATTTTTAAATTGTATGTATATACTCAGGTATAGATATCTGTGTGTAGGGATCTAGGAGGTCAAAGTGGGGGCATTTGGAGCCCTAGAGCTAGAGATACAGTGGTTGTGACACATCAGATATAGATGCTGGGAACCAATCTCAAGCCATCTGGAAGAGTACTTCATGTTCTTAATCACTGAGGCGTTGGCCCTCCCCCTTTTCTTAACACATTAAAATAAATTAATTTTAAACATTATTTAATACCACTCCAGTTAGAATATATATTCACTTACCAAGTTCTCCGTGTATATATAAATGATTGTTTTCAGAGACGGCATATGCACATACATACAATTTAATGTTGTTATGCATAAGTAGTATGGAGTTTGTCATATTCATAAAGTACATTGATATTAAGTGATTGGAATAATGATTGAAAGTCAGTTATGTCAGCTTTAATTCATTTTGAGTTTAGTTCATTCAAGAAGTTAAATTCAGTTATTCAAAATGTTATAGTAAAATATTATTTTCCACTGAAAATAAACTACATTTCCTTTAAAGAAGACCTCCCAATAAAACAGTATTTCCTTTAAAGAACGAAAGCTCCTCAAGTCCAGTTTGTGCTGCCCATATATTTTTGGCTGTGTGGAATTCCACATAGCTGACCCACCAGAGACTGCTACTGGAAAGAAAACTCACTTCTTATTTCAGCCCCCATTAATTGCTGATAGTCCTCAGCCAGCGGTAGGTTATTATTGCGGTTTAATGAGGGTCAGGATAAACAAATAGACCGAATAGATGTTTATTCAGGGAGAAACAACTCACAACACAGACAGATGAACACAGCAGTTGGAACTGGATGCTCCTCTCTCCGTGTCCCACCAGAAAGAGAGCTTTCTCTGCCTCCTTCCGAGACCAAGTCCCACAGATCACTTCCGCCCCTGGCTCCACCCTTCAATGGGTGTGGTCAGTGCCACAGAAGCAGACACAGTGAATATCCCACTACAGGTTATATCGCAACTGTTGCGTTTATAAGAAAACTCTGCTTTCTGGATGCAGCAGGGCAGTTGCACATAGGTGCCCCCAGTGATTTTAGTAACGTGCACAAGACCTGTGCAATGCCAAGCCAAACAAAATCACAGCATGGAAGGGGGGGGTTAGGCTCAAAATAGTATTTCTTAATATTGCCATTACAGAACCATTTTGTGACAAATCAAACGTGTTTTGCCATCTTGTTCTCTTCAGTCAGAAAGATTGACAGATAAGACTGCACACCTAAATGCAACCAGAGTGATTCTAAATGGATGACTGGTAACATTTTTTTTCTCTGTGTGTTGTAGTGAAAGCATGTGTTCATATGAGGGTAATTATCTTGGGCACAATTCATATTTTCAATACTATGTAAAGGGAAAACACAAATTCCAGATTCAGGAACTCTGACACGTCCTTCTGCTCTCCACTGTTATCTGTATACACATGGCACAGACAAGCACACACACAGCCATAAGAACAAACGTCCTTTAATGATAGGAGTCATTCGTCATTTGCATTCTGATCTTGGATCTTTGCCAAGGATGCCAGGTCCCGTCATCTCCCAATCTCACCAAACTCATGAGCTATGTGTGTTTGCTATAATGCAACACCAAGAAGCTTTGTGTTTCCTCATGATTGCTTTGTGGTTTAAATGAAAATGACCTCCATAGGCTTATGTATTTGAATGATCGGTCCGTGGTTGGTAGCACTGTTTGGGAAGGCTTAGGAGGGGAGGCATTGCTGGAGGCAAACTTTTAAGCTTCCAAAGCCACGCACCTCTCCCAGTGTCCTCTCCTCATGTTTGAGGTTCGAGGTACAAGCCCTTAGCTTACAGCTTAGGCCACAGCTCCTCTGTGATACCATCATGGACTCTTCCCGCTGGAACAGGAGGCCCAAATAAACTTTCTTCAATAGCTTTCCTTGTCTTGGTGTTTTATCACAGCAATGGAAAAGTAGTGATATAATTATATTTGAGCAACCCATGGAAGCACGCCTACATGCTGCATGCTCATATTCAAGAGATGGTCTTAGATTTCTACAACTGATTTGGAAAACCATCTTGGTCATGTCTTAGAAACACTCGAAACATGACTCCTTGGTATACATTCAACCATCAAGTCTCAAAAACAAAAAAAATCAATCTTCAGTCTTAAAAACAGATACTGCAGTCAATTCTAGAAGGAGTTCAGTAGCAAAGTGTGAAGCAACTTTTATTGTTTAGATCCCTCAACCAATGGAAACAAAACATTCCAGTGTTGCAACGCCAATTATCTCCTTAGATTTACCTGAGGTTATATAGAAAGATATCAACAGTCCATGTGGAGGTGCACACTTGAAAGCTATCATGTGAAGAATAAAGGGGATTTTTGATCCCCATGGAAGACAGAATGGTAGCATTAGGAGACTATTTCAACATGCTAGTTCATAATTCTACAGAAGTTTCAAAGAAATTGGGTTGAAGTCAGGTCACAGGAGAAATGATGAATCATAAGCAGAGAAGGTTCAATAATGGCTAGGAATTTAGAGAATGGAAACATAATTTGTCATCTAAGTGTTATGCTGTAATTTACTGGTATTTATGAAGTTATATTTATTCAGTGAAAGTAGAATATCTCCGTATTGATATAAAATATGCATTCATTGTAGCATGTGTATGTGTATGTCTATGTGTGTTTGGGGAACTATGTACACACATTTACTTGTGAACCTCGTGTGTGGAGGGCACAGTGCAACCTTGGCTATGCTCTTCAGGAGCCATTGCATTGTTTTTCTCTTTTAAGACAGCAACTCTCATTGGCCTGGAGTACTCTGAGAAGGCTAAGCTGGTTGCCACCATGCCTCAGAGTCTGTATATCTCCATCACATCAGCGCTGGATTTATAAGTATGCAGTGCCACACAAAGACTTTTCTCATGGTTTCTATAGGTCAAATGTTGGAGTTTACTCTTTCTATGGCACAAGCTCCAAATATGAATGAATTAATGATTTAGCTGTATATAGCTAAAAGACTTTTTACATTGTTTTTTATTTAAATTTGAAACAAATTTGTTTCACATGTCAATCCCAGTACCCTAACCCTCTCCTCCTCCCTTCCCCCCCCAACCCCAATCCCATCCCCTTTCTGCTCCCCAGGGAGGATAAGACCTTCCATGGAGGATGTTTAAAGTCTGTCATATCATTTGGAGCAGGGCCTAGGCCCTCCCCCATGTTTCTAGGCTGAGAAAGCATCCCTTTGTGTGAGATGGGCTCCCAAAGTCCATTCCTATACTAGGGATGAATACTGATCCACTACCAGAGGCCACATAGACTGCCCAGTCCTCCTAACTGACACCCACATTCAGGGGGTCTGGGTCAGACCTATGCTGGTTTCCCAGCTATTAGACTGGGGTCCATGAGCTCCTTCTTGTTCAGGTCAGCTGTCTCTGTGGGTTTTTCCAGCCTGGTCTTGACCCCTTTGCTCATCACTCCTCCCTCTCTGCAACTGGATTCCATGAATTTGGCTCAGTGTTTAATAACTAAAGCTTTTCCCCTCCTTAAACAACAACAACAACAACATCAAAAAAAACAAAAACAAAAACAAAAACTGTAAAATGTAAACAAACATTACATACTAAATAATACAACATTCTATTTAGTGTATCATCCTAAAATTATTGAGTCACAACTTTAAGTGGAAACATATGCAGCCCCACATTTTAAACGTTTTCTTCAGAAGAACTTTTATAAAATTATTCAGAGACGCTGCCTGCATATAAGCCACTGTAAAGAGATTGATTTATTACTCTTAAAAGCAGTGTCAATTCACATGTCTTACACTGAACTTGAAACCACTGGGGATATTTTGTGTAATGGCTTGAACTCTAAAAGGGAAAAAATTAAGTCTTAGAGGCTGAACATTTCCAATTGAATTCCTCACACTCGCCAGCCAGCCTTGACTCTTTGTAACCCTTGTCTTACACATTAACGGTTGAGTGGACATCCAGTTATTTCTGCTAAAATTGTCTCTGGGATCCTATTTTTGCTCTTAATTATGTCATCTAAGTCACCTTCTTTAAAATAAGAGAGAAGAGCTAACCAGAAACCCTGATGCTTCTGTTATAGCTTTTCCTGCATCCAACTTCTAATTGAGTGGCAGGAAGACCGTGTGAGTGCTCTGTTGGCTTTAGGGAGGGGCCGCAGGGCCTGGCACACTTGCCTTTTCCAGGCCTTCAACTTTACTATATTTAATACCTAAGACTTCAAACTTAAGATGATTGTTTAGAGGGCCAATGTTTCAGTTAGCCTGAAAAAATTATATCTATCTATCTATCTATCTATCTATCTATCTATCTATCTATCTATCCATCCATCATCCATCTATCTAAAACCTGTATATTTGTACTGAAAATTAATTAGTATATGAATTGCATATATCAGAGAATAAGTTTTTAACAATTTACATAGTTCAATGTTTTATGAAATTGTCTTGATTTGTTCTATAACCTAGATATCCCAAATTCTGTGTTTGTCGGAAGATAACTTCTACAGATATTTTTTAAATACTCAGCTCACATATGCACTAGGGTGTTCTATGTCTCTACATATACCATATTTGTCTTGATTGTGAAAGCATTGTCTTGTTTGAACACTGCAAGTATGTGTGCATCTGTGTTTATCTGAGAAACGTGACACTGGAAAGTAGTATGGTGAAATATGACATGATCTAGGTTAACTTTCAGTGAGGTGTTAGCTTTATAACAGGCTATATGCAACCACGATGGGATAAATGAATGAGAGATTACCATACATGGAATTTGTTCACCATTCTCTCTTAAGCAGATGGCTTTTAGTTAAAATAGTTTAAAATGCATGTGAGCGAGTAGTTTTGTTGCACACATATTCTGATCTTACAAAGTATTTCCATCTTTAGAGAAGCATAAACAAAGAAAACACTTAAAAATAAAAATATCAATATTAAATGATTATTATTAAAATTATTTATCTTTAATTTGGGAGGATTTCATACACTATATTTACATTGTTTCTGCTTTTCTAGCTCATCCCTTGAACCATTTCAAAGTCATGACCTCTAATTTATTTTGTTACACACATACACATGTGCACGCACACACACACACACACACACACACAAACACACACTTAATCTAGTGTGTTCATTTAGTATTAGTCACATATACTTATGTTTAGGACTCACCTCTTGTGATCAGGCAATCTATCAGGGATTTTTTTCCAGGAAAAGAATTTAGTCTCCCTCTTTCAGAGGCTATTGATTGCCTGTAACCCTTGACCCAGGCATGGGTCCTCGTGAGATTTCCTCTCTCCATATCGGCTTGCCAAGTGGTGTTTGTCTTTTCTATAACGTAAGACTATAATTTCTTTATCTTGTGATATTTTCTAGGATTAACTGTATAAAATAAAAATGCTGTATCGTTTACACTTTAATTCCTTATGCTTTGAATTCATCATTGTGGCCTCAGGAAGAATCAGCATTTCAGATCACAGGTGCAATAATCTTGTCAGCGAAGCTTGACTGTGAGCCATGGACAGGCAATTCTCAGGCGCAGGCAAGATCCAAGCGAGTAATATGAAAGTCTTCCCCTCCAATATTGTAAAACACAAATATATTCGTGTTGGCATTCAGGACCCACAAAGTATACACTGTACCTTTTTATTACTTGTGATTGTTCTGATCAGAGAACTCACTTAGTACAAGCATTTGACCCATCAATTAAATTATGTCTTGGCACAGTAATCATGAAGGTGACTTTGGGGAAGGACAAAGTCTCTTCATTTTCTTGGCCAGACAGGAAGCATCCATCTTTCAGAGTCCAAATTTGTTATATGATGCTTCTGGTGCACATTGATCTCTGCTATAGGGAAAGGATCCAAACTCCCTGCCAGTCTGACTGACGTTGGCTTCACAGAGCAATTATTATGATGTCATTCCCTGCATTATCATGGGTAAGTGTCAGTTCTGAAGGGACATGGACTAGTGAGCTCGCAGAGATGAGGGCAGATGAGGGTCACCCAAAGGGCACCTCACTGTTTTCTGCTGCTCCGGCCATGCTCACTCTTCATAGAGAAATTCAAGGATTTTTATTTGTTTGTACTTTAACGTGTCCTCAAATTCATACAGATGTTACTTGAGAACCAACGGCATTTGCAGTGAGTGGACAAATAAGACGCAAAGATGTTGAAAGATATTAGATTGATGTTTGAAAGTTCTACTGGTGTCACATATGAAATTGTATTCAAGGATCTTTAAGCACTAACAAAGACAAAGCATAATTTTTTTATAAACCATGTTTCCAGACTGCGTAATAAAATTTAGAAGCAGCTTTTGAAATCCATTTTCAGAACATACAGGTATGGGTTGAGTTTCTTTGCTATAAACAGTCAGTGATGACCCAGCAGTTAAAACCATCCATTGCCCAGACTGGTGGCCTTGGCTTGATCCACAGGGCCCACACGGCAGGGGCAGGAGAGAATAAACTCACACGTGTCATCCTCTACTGTCTCTCTGCGCCTGTGTTGCCCCAGTGGGGCCTTCCAGTCACAAAATATGTTTTGATATTTTGTATGTTTCTGTTTCACAAGCTTCATATATCCATCACAAAGTCCCGTGGAATTATCCACACTTGAAAAGGTAGCAATACATTTAATGTCTTGCTCTGTTCTTCATTTGTGTGAGCCTGCTTTCTGTTTTCCCTCACCCTGTATCGTGTGGGCAAAAATGTAGTTTTTACCTACCATTTTTATAGTAGCTTCCCTTTAATAAACCTCAAGACCTAATTCATTATTCTTCTCTTACACAGTAGCTTCTCTCTTCTCATCCTGAATGCTGTCTAGATTACAGATGTGTCCCATTACAACGTAACTCTAGCTGAATAGCTCCAAGGGTTTCATTTAATACTCATTATCCTGTGTTAGGGCACATTACAAGGCCTATTTTGTTTCAATGATCATATATTTAGTATGTGGATGTATGAGTGCCTGTGTGTGTGTGAGTGTGTGCCTGTGTGTGTATTCCTGTGTGTGTGTTCCTGTGTGTGTGTTCCTATGTGTGTGCCCATAAGTGTGCCTGTGTGTGTGTTCCTGTGTGTGTGTGTTCCGTTGTGTGAGTGTGTGTATGTGTGCCTGTGTGTGCATGTGTGTATGTGTGTGTGCCTGTGTGTATATGAGTGTGTGCATGTGTGAGTGTGTGTGTATGTGTGTGTGCATGTGTGTATATGAGTGTGTGCATGTGTGTGTGTGTGGATGTGTGTGTGCGTGTGTGTGTGAGTGTGTGTGAGGGTGTGAGGATGCATGTGTGCATGTATGTATGTGTGTGTGAGTGTGTGTGTGTATCTGTGCCTCTGTGTGTGTGTGAGGTGTGTGTGTGTGTGTGTGTGTGTGTGTGTGTGTGTGTGTGTGAGACCATGTGCACGAGAAGATCAGAGAATAATTGCAGGAGTTGGTTCTCTTCGTACACCATGTAGGTCTCAGGGATCAAATTCAGGGCACTGGCATCGGCAGCAATGTCTTTAACCCATAAGTCATCTTCCTAGCCCCACAGGACCTGCTTTAACTCATAATTTGAAACTGTAACATTTTAGTCATTTGTTCTGTAATTAAAAATGATGAAATATTTGTGGCCATTCATTATGCTGTCTGGCCAAACCCTAAGTGTATGTCTACCTGCCAGTAAGCTGATTTAATATAAATAGGAACTGGGATTTCATGGGTTGCAGTATGTACCCTGAACACATTTCTTTTCCCATTCTGTACTTCACAGTGTAGCCCTTATCCATACCACACATTTTAAATATGTATTATATTTAGACACAAACCTTTATTCAGTAAAAAAAAAAAACAAAAAACAGTACTATATAGAAAGGAAAATGCAAATTTCCCATGCAGTAATCCACATTTTTGCCAGGCTAAGGTTGAAGGTCATTTTTCTATTGTTAATTTTAATAGATATGCATATCAATATGTGTGTGTATGTGTGTGTGAATATGCATACACAGTATTAAACTGACTAGTATACAATATAAAGCACAAATTACACACACACACACAATGTTCACAATACAAAATACAGGTTATGAAAATGAAAATAGTAAATCATCTTGACTATTAAAATAAACAAGCATTGTGTTTCTTTTTATTGCAGACACAACACCTAAGCTAATGCAAGCTACTTGTTATGAAGAAAATGTCACATTGATTTTTTTCATGACATTAATTATAACAGAAACACCTTGTGAGGTCATCTCCCATCAGTGCTGAATCACAAGTTAGACGGTCATGACAGTGGAGTTTAAATGCAGTAGCTAACAGTTGCCTGAGTGATGTGAGTGAGTGGAGAGTTTACATGTTTCACATATGATAGAAGATGTGACATTTGCTTTTCTGAGTCTAGGTTATGTCACTTAACATGGCGGTCTCTGTCTTAACCCATTTGGGGCAAAATATGTAATTCATTTAACTTCATCCATTAACATGCTGATGGGCCCCTAGGCTGAGTCCATAACTCAGCTTCTGTGTATAACACAACAGCGAACATGGGTGAGCAGGTGTCTCTGTGGAAACTTGAAGTAGCAGCCTTGGCATAATCTAGGCTCATATTGTAGCTCAGCTTTCATTTTCTGATGAACTGTCATGCCCATTTCATCAGGCTTCACTAATTTTTAAGTTTATGCTTTATATTTTTATTTTGCTGACTGTTATTATCCTTTGAAATGTATCAGATGCAACAAATAAGTACCCGATGTGCCTGTGCTTCCCTGGGAAGTTCATATGGTATAGTTTTGTTACTGTTCCTTTCACCAAATTTCTGTAACATGGGACAAGATGTGCTTTCTGCTGCCATGAATTAAAATTCTTGAATTTACTGATAAATATTCATAGGGGAATTGGCAATGGCATGAATGCAAAATTCATAAGATAGTTTTAAAGAAAGTAAGAAAATGTATTCAACGTCATAATATCAGCATAAATAAATATAGTCATTTTAACTCCAGATGCCAAGTGTGCCAATAATATACTGGGAATAATATCCAATGGGAAGTCATGGTGACATGTGAAAGCTTTTTATATTATTTTAAATGTGTTATTAACATCAATGTTTAAATATTATAATTATTCAACTTTTACAGTTCTCCCTTGTTGTGATGCTGTTTAGATATCACTAGCTTATTTCATTTATCCCATCGTAGTTGCATATGGCCTGTTATAAAGCTAAGACGTCACTGAAAGTTAACCTTGATAGTGTCATATTTCACTATACTGCTTTCCTGTGTCACATTTCACGCGCACACACACACACACACACACTTGCAGTGTTCAAACAAGACAATGCTTTCACGATCAAGATGAAATATGGTATATGTAGAGACATAGAACACCCTAGTGCATATGTGAGCTGAGTATGTAAAAAATTTCTGTAGAAGTTATCTTTCGACAAACACAGAATTTGGGATATCTAGGTTATAGAACAAATCAAGACAATTTTTTGGAACATTGTCTATGTGAGTCGCTAAAATAGTAGTTGTGATATTTGATTGTTAGAATTGCTGAGTTGTATAGACAAGCAGTGGGACAATCACACACAGGTTAAATACCAATACCAAAGACAGCATTTTTAGTTGGTTATTAAATGTGAGCTTTCAAATCAGACAAACGTGACTGAAATTAAGCTACACTTGAAGCCTGATTTATGACAAGGAATTGTAACTCCGCACTTTGTACTAGATCGACGTAATTATCTGAGCACTAATTATTAAACACGTATTGTATATGATGTCATTATTGTGAACAGATTCAATTAAAATGAGAATAATGGGTGAGTGCTGACTTTGAAGAGGCTCTGCTTTAAGCGGTTGCGTTTGTATCTTCAAAATAGTTTGAGATGGATGAGAGCAAGTGTGTGTGTGTGTGTGTGTGTGTGTGTGTGTGTGTGCGTGTGTGTGTGCGTGTGTGTGTGTGTGTGTGCGTGCGTGTGTGTGTGCGTGCGTGTGTGTGTGCGCAATGTTTCATTCTTGAGAGTTTCTCAAAAAGAAGAATGTGAAATCCTAGTATTCTACATTAAATCAAGATGGATGTGTATGGTTCCTGGGAACATCTGCAGATATCAACTGTGATGTTCAAATTCAAGAACAGAGGGAGTAGCACATATAAGGAGATACATCCATGGGTGTATAATAGGTTTTCTCTCTATTAATGATGTTAATCAAACCCAAGTCAGACAGGACTATTTGTGAACAATGGCTTGGGTTTTTCAAAAGGAGGAAGAATTGCAATCCGGAGTTGTTTCCCAGTGTGATTATTATGTGGATGAGAGAAATAGCGTGGAAAGCTTAAAGCAAACTACAGGTGAGAGGTGTGTTGAGAACTAGCTGGGGGAAAGCTGAAGATGTAGAAGGAAAAAGAGAAGAAATGAGGAGAGCATTGCTTCTTACATGTAGTGACTCAGAATATGATCAAGAGACTCAGAAAAACCTGCTGTGAGCATCAACCACCTTCTTCCAATTTAGTATTAAACCAGAAAGACATGGTATTTTAGAAGTTATGTGGGTGTTGGTATTTTCAAAATTATTTAAGAAGGGACAGTCAGTAAATGTTACCTGTTCGTGCAGAAAACTCTTCCTTTTCACGAATAATTACATATTTTAGTGACACTAGAAGCATACTTCTGACACTGAAAGTGCTAACTGTTGGTTCACTTTGATTTAGAAAAGCTTCTTTTTCTCTCTTGTTTTCTTCAATTACCAACAAAATGCTTACACACTCACATTATACACACAGGTGATTGATTAGCAGTCAACTGTAGGAAGTTTCCAGTTCCATTATCCTGTGACTACCATATATATATATTGTGATTGACTGAAATCTCTCTTTTCTCTCTGGTGGAAATGGTGGGGCTCTCTCTAGACCTCGTTGCCTCTCTTCCTGCCAAGGCTCCAGTGGGTTAATCTCCTTCTTTCATGTTTCACTGCTAACTTTGCCTCTTCAACTGTCTTATTGAAGAAGGGTGGCTGAGCCTGGTTCACTAGTGGGGTCAGAGCCCAGGTTCTGATCTCAACATCTACAGGAAACAGCTGATGGAAGCAAGCAGGTGTAAGAGGGATGGGGAGATTGTCTCCTTTGGGAAAAAAATGACTTTCATTGAATAAAGTAAAACATTGCTCTGTGGAGAACATGGCAGAGGCACCTGGAACACAGAGATGTGGGTCAGATGCCCAGGGCCTGCCTTCCTATTATGGTTTTAGCAAAAAGTGAAAAACAATACCTTCTTCCTAGGATGACATGAGAATTGAGAGTAAGAATTGAACACTGCCCTTTCAGGAGAACCTGAGAAGAACACTTAACCTCTGCAACGCTGGCTTTAACCGTGAAGATAGTGGGGGTTGCTGTGCATGCAATGGAGCCCAGGATATGTCTAAAATATTTACCATCCTCCATTTCCCTTTTAGTTTCTTGGCCAGGAAGGAACAAAATACAACATTTATCTTGTTTCGACTGCTTTTCAGCTCTGCAGGTTTTGGGGCAATGGGGTAGAGCTCCAGGCCTTAGCTGTCATCAGTTCACCCATGCTCTTTGTAGTCTGTACAAAACTGGTTACGAGTGCATTTAAACCCTCTCATCTTGTCCTTACTTAACTGCTAATCTGGGTTTAATTTTAGTCTGTTCGTGGAGGCAAGCTTGAAAACAAGTTCTGCACAAGTTAGAATTCCCCATTAGATTGCTTAGTTGCCCCATTTTTAATAGTTTTATGTTTTCTTTGCACACCTGTCGAGTTATTACAGACCATAGTCATGCCATGTTTTTTTTTCAGGAAATAAACATGCTGATATTCATGTCTCATATGGTGCCTGGGATGTAGATGGTGGCAGAGGACCAGACAATCTTTAGTTCCCTTCCTACCGGCCTAGAATGCCCTGAAAGGGTAGCAGTGATTATAATATTATTTCATCAGGAGCTCATGCAGTTTGAAAGTGCAAGTATTCTCTGTGGCATCTCCACAGTGACAGTTTCCTTGGCTGTACAACTTTCTGAGAGACAATGATGCATTTTGAATTCTCTAGTTTTCATAAACTTTATCAAGCTTTGGATTTTGTGACAAGTAGGCAAAGGCATAGACTATTTGGGACAAGGATGAGAGTTTTGATTTCTATTCATACCAAAGAAAAGATGCAATGATTTTAATCTACTTCATTCTCTGTGAATCTGTATGTAGGTACATCACAGATACAACTAGGGTGCTCTTCACTCCAATCACAGAGTATGGAAGTAGTTTGAATAATTACTTTCTTGAAATAACTGATATGTAATTAGTACCATTCAAGACTCAGAGAAAAGCTATTATTCATACAAAGCAATAGACCTTGGTCCCTGAAGCACAGTTTTTCTCCTGGTTGAAAAGATGAAGTGTGAAGCCTGTTGTGATGTTCAAATATCTCTTTCCAATGCCCCAAAATATTCACACTAATAGAGTGCTTTGCAGATGATAAGTCTGTGGAATTGAAGCTGTGAGTGATATCCTCAGAGCTATGATGTTCAAGCTTGAATATCTTGGATTTAAGTGCAAGTTACTCAGTTTTAAACACTGTATTTTACACTACTGATAATACTTTCACTGGATGCCCAGTCAGGTCACATAAAGAATGAGATACTGGAGAGGCTTAGAAAAACAAAGCTAGAGGCAGGAGGCATGAAAATACCTCTTGGGGAAAATGATGCCAAATGGTTGTGTTAATTGCGAGTTGCAGATTAAATGCCTGGGCAAAGATCCTCAATGAAGGTAGGAATTAACTCAACAGGAAGTAGAAATATGGTGGTGTATGTTAGTCCACAATAGTAAGACCTCAGGGCTACAGCTTATTACATGCCGGGGCATCAGAAGCAGGCACAGAACCAGAGTAATGTTGGACTATAACCTTGTGGTCCAACCCTCAACCCCATAGACCAAAAGTCTACAAGTTTCCAAAAACATTGCCCCTGGCTGGAGACTAAATATGCAAACACAAAGGCCTGCAGTCATCATTTTATATTTAAACCACAACTGTGACCATTCTAAGAAGATGGCAGACTCAAAGGGACCCTCTAGAACAAGGTTTTGAGATTTTCATTAGAAAGGGAATGTGAGCAGAGCTAATAGTTTAGGGACAGCTGGTTGAATAACTTCCTGTGGTTCTACACAGCATGGCTTGTCCCTAGTTTTAAAGAACCTGGTCCTGTGGGATTAGAGCCAAAGACAGCACCTTCAGATGAGTTATCTGACAATCAATGGTGTCTTCCTGGCTCAGCTATTGTCTAGAAGCACACAGTGTCTTTAAAGCCAAAAAAAAAATGTGTTTTTCATTTAGCTTGTGCCCCTTTTACAATTGGGGTATCATTATATAATGGGAACTGCACCTACTCATGTGTGATGTGAATGTGATCAAATGTGTGTATTTTGTACTTCCTATCAGCTCTTAGGAAGAAAATAACACACACACTTTTTTTTTCCCAGAGAAAGAGGGATTGGCTCTATGAAATGAGAAAAGGCAGACTAACAGTCAACCATATATCTCCCCATCTCCTTCTCTCTCTCCTCTCCATCTTTCTCACCTCTTTCTCCCTTCTTTGCCTTTTTCCTCTCTCTCCTCTTCTTCTTTCCATGACCTCGATATTTTCTCCTTTGCCTCTACATCTCTTCTTCCCTCCTTTCCTATCTCTCCTCCTCTCCGCACAACTGCCCCTTCGTCACAGATGATGAGAAACCCCTCCTCCTATTCCTAGTCATTACTTTCATCTTTTTCCTCTTCTCAGATCTTGTCATCCTTGCCATAGTCCTAATATCCCGCCCTCTTCCTATCTTTCTCCTTCTCCTTCTGCTTTTCCTCATGACCTACTCCTCCTCACGTCCTCCTCATCATCCTCCCTCCTGCCCCTGTATCTGTACTTCTCTATTTGTCCTTTCCACTCTTTCAGTCCCTTTCTCAAACAATGGCATAATGAGGCAAATTAAGGAAAAAGAATCAAGCAAAAAGTTAGGTATGTTTACATCAATCATTGCAAGTAACAAGTGGGAGGTGTGTTAAAAACCAGGTCTATTTGTCCCCGTGGGACAACATTTAGTGTTCAAAAGTTTATTACAAAAGAAAACAGGATGATTTATTGCTTTCCCATCCCTTTTTCTGTTGAGGAGTTCAGACTAACGTAAGAGGTGAACAATAAAAATAACATTCATATCCAGTGTCTGGTGTAGAATTTCTTCAACCTCTGGCTCTTGAGGTCACTTCTTAGCTGTTTGTCTTAGAACCCCACCAATGGTATCAGCACATCTTTTAAAAGCAACTGGTGTTAATTAGAATGTGCACCTTAAAGAGAGGCTTTTATAGCAATCAGTTAAGACCATCTGGATATTACTTCATTTTTAAAGTATTCTGAGCCATAGAGGATTTTGCTCTTGTATCTTCCTGACTAGAATCCTACATACTCACTGTTTATAATTGGGTGAGCACACCATTGCAATTGATTCTGGCAGCATCTTCTGGTAGGAAAAATGTGTGTGTTCATCCACACTCAACAACAAGTCTGTCTGGGTTGGATGGGTCTAAGACAAATAAGCCAAGAGTTCCCAGTGAGCCCCAAGCCTGATCCACAAAGGAAGGGTCTCCCAGGTAGTTTAAACAGCTGGCCCCCCATGATTCCCCAGATCAGGCCAGGAAAACACTTTGGTCTCCCAAAGAGAAGGAAGAGGGAATGATCTCTTTTCTCCTCCTGATCCATAAAGGTCCAAAGAGGCAGAGCTTTGAATAATTACTTCTAACCTGGTCCCTCACCGAGGACAATATCCTTTACTCATCCATGCCTAGTTATACGTGATGTCTAAATGGTAATCACTCCAAATTTTGTCCTTCAACTTCAAGTCTACCTCTGCTTCCCTCCTGCTAACAGCTGACTCTGATTGCATCTTCGCCAAGAATTCCCAGGACTACTTCAAACATAAGTTCAACAGTCTCTCTTGGTCGGAAACTCCTTGTCTTCAATCATGACACAGACCCATGCTTTCTCCCTATGTGAAGAGGAGCCCCGTCTGGCCTTATTTTCTGCTGATGTACATACTACTGTCACCTAATCTTATGCCTCTTTACTTCCCTTCCCTCCTGTCCTTCATTGGCTCACCAGGTGTAAACACACGTCAGACAAGCACATGCCAGGATTGAGATGATCCTTGCAGATGTTAACTCAAGTAAGACCAATGTAAAAGTCACAGCCTAACCATTGCATTTCAAATGATAGTGTAGAGGGAGGCATACGTAGGAGATGAGCTCTAAAGAGACCGAGGAAGAGATGGTTAGATCAAGAGAGGGGTCATTCTCATAAGAAGGTAATTAGATAATTAGAAAGCTAGATGAAGAGGAACAATTAATAACAAAAAGAAAAAAAAACACAGGAGACATCACAATCCCTAATACAAACTAAATTTGGAAAAAAATAAAGAATAAAGATGAAACAGGAAGATAAACGAAGCAGGAAAACAGTTATGAATCCCAAGGACCAAAATGGATGGCCAGATGATAATTCCACACCTTGATCTTTGAAAACCAGTGACAAATGCAAACCCTGTTGAAAGGACAGTTCATTCAATAATTGATTCTGGAAAAGCAGGATTTATACATGGTAAAGGACACGATTAACCTTTGTTGTGTACTACACATAAAACTCAACTGAAATGGATAAAGGGCTTAAATGTAATACCCAAAACTATAAACCTTAGGTGACAGGGTCTAGCCCCTGGTTTTGTCTCCTGGTTTCTGATGCAACCTCAAAAGCACTGGCAACAAACAAAATCAAAAGTAGGTTAATAGGACTGCATTAAAATGAAAAGCTCCCATCCAGCAGATACACTCCACAGAGTAAAAGATACCTTCAGATTACAAATACATTTTCAAAATGGAGTGTTTCCAGCAATGTGCTCCTACTTAAAATTAATTTTAGTAATGAATTTACTTATTACTTGAGATTTTCATACACTGCACTTTGATCATATCCTTTTCTCACTGCACTCCTCCAAAATGCTCCCATAATCACCTAACTTCAGTCACGTTCTCTTCCTTTAAAATTAAACCATGGAGTCCAGTTTGTGTTTGCTAACTACTCCTAAGTATGGTTCCTGCCCTAGCATGTAGCCATTTCATTAAAGAAAATTACTTTGTGTCCTAAACAGGCAGCAGTTGTCAATAGCTCCCCGGCTGGGGCTGGGACTTCTTGCTGCCTTCCATACCCCATGCTGGGATTTTATCTTGCTTGATCTCCAGCAGGTCTCGTGGGTGTTGCCAGTCTATGAGTTAATGTGACCACCTATCTCTTGTGTCTGCAAGAAACTAGAGTCTTCTACCATTTCTGGCTCTTAAGAACTTTCTGCCTTTTCTTGCACAAAGACCCTTTAATAGGGTCTTTATGTGATATAAATATCCCATTTAGGGCTGAGCATTCCAAGGTCTCTTATTCTCTGCACATTGAATATGGAGTGTTTCTGTGTTACTTGCCTTGTGCTGATAAAAGACGCTTCAGTGTTGAACTACTGGTATAGTAATACATCATCAGAAACTATTTTATTGCTAAGTCAATGTAATAGAATAATAGTATGTTTTCCACAAAGCACATTACCCATCTAGGCGCAGATTCTTGGCATCATTCCCAGTGTAAGGTGTGGTGTCCATCTCATGGGGCACACCTAAAATCTAACAGTAAAGTGTGAGCTACTCCCATAGCATCTGTGCCGTTATTGCGCCAGTGGGAAGAGCTAGTGAGGCAGGTTGTTTTTGTTGTCCTACAGCGTTACTGGCTGTGTGAGAATGTTGACCGATTTTTCTCCCTCAGAAACATAGCAACTTCTGGAACTGCAAATGCTAACCAGAAGATATGAAGCTTCCACTTGGCCAATTGCTCAATTTCTCTATGCGTTATGATATAAGCATGTGGTATCTTCAGCGTGAGAGTCTAAAATAAAGTTCTGGAGGGTAGCCGTGCACATTGGTGGGTTTCCACCTGCAAGCTCCCAAATAAGGGAGAATGCTTATTAATTAAGAAAGCTTGGCCACTAACCTAGGTTTGTTAGTAACCAGACTTTATAATTTAACTCATATTTCTTATCTACCCTTTGTCACATGGTGGCACTTTCTTTCAGCACAGTAAGTTTATCTTGCTTCTCGCTACCTAGTCTTCTTCCCAGTGTCCTCTTAGTCTGGCTCTTCTGACAAATCTCTTCCTGTCCACCTATAGGCCGGTAAAATCTTTATTAACCAATGAGACTAATACATATTTATAGTGTACAAATGTTATTCCCCTGTAGAAAACAATCTATGGGGAAGCAAGAATGAAACTCAGTTCATTCTTGACCTAGCTGACTATTTCAAACTTCTTGTCTGGCCCCAAGTAGTTTATTCTTTCCATATTCAAACACAGAAAAGCTTCGTAGAAAAATTTCCTCGTGACAAGGGGATAGTGAAAGAGAGCTTTTAATAAGGAAAATGATGTGTTCCATTGAATGATAAACAATGCTGAAGATAAGAGTCTAGGGACAAAGGGTTTGTAATAAGCACAATATTAAAAACTCTTTCACAGTACACATTAGATCTGTTTCATGAGGATAGGTTATATTTACTGAGAAGCAAGGCTAGAAGTCCGGGGATTTGGATGAGGCTGGCTTCACAGAGTACAGAAAGATCACTAGCTTATTAAACAACATCCATTCTAGCATTCCGAATGAACAGGTGTCAATTTCTTCCACTGAAGAAAACAGTGTTCAGGTTTGGCAATTCGAGTTTCTCTGGTACTATCTATAAACATGTGAACATCATATCCTTCTATACATTGGCAACAGCCGGTAATATTTGGCAACCCATTGTTGATACCAGGGTCTTTATTTTGTGACACACAGTATATAGTTGGGACATTGTCCCTTTACTTTAGTTTAACTCTTGTTTAAATTACTTTTACATCTGTAAATGTTTTAAGGAGCTTCCACAGTAGTAGATTTCCATATGACTTCTTCCAGCTACCTTTTGTTTTAGTTAACCCTCCCTATGTTCCTTCTTCTACGGTGCCCCCTCATTCCCCAATTCATTTCATCTTTCCTCTTCTATTTTCCCTTTTATCCTTTAGCCTGTTACTCTTGACTGTGTTGCAGCAGATGACAGAATGTCCTATAGAGACAGGAATGTCCTGTACAGAGATCATCTGTTATATTACATTCAACTTTATTTACATAAGTGAAACATCTCCTAAGACAAACACTCACATGGTCATCAACACTCTCTGTATTATTTAGTTCATCTCTGAGTTTATATTCTGAGTTTCTCCTCACAAGCAATGTTAAATGTAGTGTTGAGAGATTCATATCACAGACATTGAGTTGGGTATACATAGAGTGCGACTCTGGGCTGAAAGAAGCTGCAGTGTCAACATCATCATCAATTTACAGTCACTCAAGAAGAACCATGCTACACACCATGCTGACAGTCGTACATGTCTGTCATGTGTATTCTCCTGTACAGATGTTTTTGCTATTAAAAACAGAAGTTTAGATAAGCAGGGCTTTGGAACTTGGAAATGGTTGAGTGAAAATATCTGGGGAGATTGGGGCCAAATTTGTAGAATATTCCTTGTTAATTGTGAGGGGAGGAAGATCAAAGCCTGACCTATGTAGTTCCTCTGTAATTCTGCCAGTGTGTGCATGAAAGAAATCATGGCTCTAATTAAGTAGAAAACTCACTTGTCCAAGAACTTCAAAGGTCCTGACTGCCTATGAAGATGGGAGGCTCTGGAAAGGAAAGCATATTTTTTATTTTGATGCCCACAAAAGCAAGCATGCCCTGAAAACTGATTTACTTGTTACAGATTGCCAACTAATGTTGGTGGCTTATTTTGTATTTCAGGGGAAAAAACAGTGATTCAGTGGCCTTGCTGTTTAGATGCCTTCAGTCAAAACTATCTGGTGAGAGTTTTCATAATCTATAGTCTTTGGTTAGTATCCTTGAAATGCTGGAGGTAGATGAAATTGGTTTTTAGTTGGAATGTGCTGCTATTGTTAGAGACTGTTGCTTTAGGTTTGGAGAGAAGAGACAGTGAACATCATGTCTTTTAAGAGTGCTGCTCTTCTAAGATGGGTGATATCCATCTGGTAAAACCTTAGAGCGTGCAGCTGTGGGTAGTGTGATTATACAACAGCAAAAAGTAAGAACACTCATGAGCTAGTATATATCAGACATACTATAAAATACTTAACAGCAGCCTTCTGGAAACTAAGGATATGAGATTATAGAAAAGCTTTCTGCCTCTCTCTCTCTCTCTCTCTCTCTCTCTCTCTCTCTCTCTCTCTCACTGTGTGTGTGTTCATTGTATGCATGGAGTGTGTGTGTGTGTGGGAATGTGCTCCTTAGCTCATATTTAAAGGGTAGAGGAATACTTCCTCTCTGCCCTTGACCTTGGGTTTCTATGCTTTTATTTTCTGAGCCATTTTATTGACTCTGAAATATTTTAAAACATTTTATTGAGTACAGACGTTTCAAAATTGTCAATAAATGCTGCATGCTTCTCTCACAAATTTCAGCACCTACAGTAAAAGTGTATTCTATTTCCCCATTTCACAGTATAAGGAAATGGAGGCTGATAGAATGTAATAATCTCCAACACCAGACATTTAAATGGCACAGAAAGCAGAGGAGACAGGCTTCTGATCAACAGCCATGAATTCATTGAAAGCATAAAAAGCTCTTCATCAGAAAGAAATAGGTTTGGAGGAAGGGGAAGAAGGAAGGAGGAAAGAAAAGAAGGAAGGAGTAAAGGGGAGAGAGAAATAAAATCATTAAGCATAGCACAGCTAAGAAGTGGCCAGGAAGTTTTTAGAAACAGTAGAAAGAGGGAAGACACTTAGTCATGGATTCTCTTTATATAATCAGAAAGTGACCAGTACCCAGTCAGGAAGCAGTGGCTGTGTGTCATGACATGTCATTATATCCATTAAGGTAAATTTGACCCTGTAGGAAGGGCCAGGCACCCAACAGGCCCAGGAGTCCCAAGCCACAATGACAAAACACCAATTCTGAACTCACCCTTTACCAAGCAGATCCCAGAATGGATTTTATTTGTGGCATCTATCAGAGCACTCGAAGCGAAAGTTACTGAGAATATCAGTTCATTGTTGTGATAGTTTTTGTTCGTTTGCTTTGTTTTTGTGGTGTTATATAGATTCTAAACAATACTGACCAGGTAAATATTTATTTAGGAAAGTCCATCGAAGTTGAAGATCAGAACTCAGCCTGAATTCTATTTCATGGAAACAGTCTCTCGATGGGGTGATAAGAACATAGGGAATCCTTGAATTTCTGGAATCCAGTTGTGGAGAGGGAGGAGTGATGAGCAAAGGGGTCAGGACCACACAGGGGAAACTCACAGAGCCAACTGACCTGAGCAAATGGGAGCTCATGGACTCCAGTCTGACAGCCGGGGAAAAAGTATAGGATCAAATCAGGACCCCTGAATATGGGCGTCAGTTGGGAGGCTTGGGCAGTCTATGGGGCTTCCGACAGTGGAACCAGTATTTATCTCTAGTGCATGAATGGGCTGTGGGAGCCCATTCCCTATGGAGGGATCCTCTCTCAGCCTAGTTACACATGGGAGGGCCTAGGCCCTGCCACAAATGATGTGTCAGACTTTAATTATCCCTCATGAGAGGCTTCACCCTCCCTGAGGAATTGGGGGTTGGAATGGGGAGAATGGAAGGATAGGAGGGAGAGGGAACTGGGATTGGTATGTAAAATAAAATTGTTTTTAATTTAAATAAAAATATATTTTTAAAAAGAACATTGGGCATATCAGTTTGATAACTGAAATGGCCTTACAGAAAATTAATTTTTATATCTTTATGATTTCACAATTTCACTACTTGGAATAATAGGTCATGGTCAGGCTCTTCCTCAAACACAAAGACCTTAGCTTGTGGTGCTGTTTTCTTAAGGCTTTTATTTTGTAGAAAACATAGCTTTAAATATCACTGGATAGTAAATTTGTCACATTTTCAAAAGTAAATTCCATCTGGAGATGGAACATGGCTCAGTAGATATAATCATTTGTTTTTGCAAAGAACCCAGGGTCAGTTCCCAGCACCCAGATGAGTTTTCACAACCATCTGTAATTCGAGAGCCAGGAAATCTCATATCAAAATCAAACATAGCTGTTATGTGGTTCCCAAAACAACAACAGGCTTTGCAAACTGTGGACACATGCTAAACTTAGTGTGTTCTTTTTCCATAAAGTGGCACTCAGAAAAGGAAGATTTAAATGATTTTAGTTACAACATCCTCTGGTTTGTAATTTAAATCTCGATTCATTAACTTTAAACAGCCACAAGAAAATGGATTAGAAATTACAGGTTTGACTAACACAAGGACTCTTCACTGACATGTGTGTGGCTAAACTACGTGGATCTCAATGTTAATGTCATTCTTACTTCTTGTCTCTTAGGCTCTTTTTCCTCCGGTTTGATATTTGGCAGCATGAAGAGCATGAAGACTGACAGCATGTCAAGTAGCTACAAGTGGAACTGGCGATATTTTCACTCATTAATACCCAGGTAAAATGCAATCCTCCTTCTACCATCAACACCTGATTCTATTTGGTCGTCTCTAGACATTTCTAATCACAGAATCATGAGCACACATAGGGTTCTCTCTATTCTCTGAGTTAGGCAGAACCTAAATTGCCATGCCTATGTGTGTGAGCTGACCCCATGATTTCCTTACAGCCAGGGCATGGAAAAGGTGAGTTTCTTCTACTCCTGGACTGTTTCTCCAGTCATAGGATATGAAGGAAAGTTAAAATAAGCAGCTTTACCTCCCTCTGTGTGTATGTGTTCTGTACAAGGTTATCTTTACCGGGGCCGCTGTCACATGTGCCAGATAGAATGGGATCAGGATTAACTCTGTACGTGAGCAGCCAGCGATGTTCTGATTTATTGATAAGGATGAGTTTCACCATCGTGGGACACTGAGTGAGAGCAGTAATTAATGTTGTCAATATATAGATGAATTGTCTTAATTCAGAAGATAAATTTTAGAATTCTTTTATATACTTACTACCAGTCAGTAATAAGTATGTAACATTCTTTATCTGATCATCACATTCCTTTAAAAGTTCACTAGAACTGAAATTTGGGGCTGGAGAGATGACTCAGCATTAAGAGAAGGTACTGATGCATGTTCAGAAGAGAGTTTGGTTCCCAGCGCCATGCTGGGTGGTCCTTTCCTGCCTGTAACTCCAGTCTCCTGTCTACCCCTCCCTTGAGCTCTGCCCTCCCTCACAAGTACACACGCCCAACGCAGACACACATGCATACAAGTAATTTAAAATACAATGAAGCTTTTTAAACAAATTAAAAGAATTGCCGTTCAGCAGTACTATAAATGTTCCTGCCGATATCCTTGTCATCACCCTGAAATATGTCAAACATATTTCACTACTTCAATTGTCTGTACTGAGCTTGAGAAAAGCAAGGCAAGGTTGGCTCTGGGCAAAATGTCAGTTTGAAAGCCCTTATCCTTTCCTCGTCTCAGCCCTGCTTACATCCCCATACCCACGGTTTTCTTAGTGTATTAGATTTCCAGGTTGGTTCCAAAGCCTTGTTCCCTGCGTTTGCCTCCGGCTCTTCGTGAACCTTTCCTTCCTCCATATAAACTATTTTTCATCTTTGTGTATGCATATATTCTCCCAAATGCTTTTCCGGATATGTCTACAAGTGTTAAGGCTTTTTCATATTTTTAATTACAATCTTTACTATGATGCATGAAGGAAATGATTTATATACAATGATGTACCTGATTGTGAGATCCCGTACTTCCGTTCTCTTTTTTTATCTATCTATCTATCTATCTATCTATCTATCTATCTATCTATCTATCTATCTATTTTTGTTTTTTCTAGACAGGATTTCTCTCTGTAGCTTTGAAGTCTGTCCTAGAACTCACTCTGTAGCTCAGGCTGGCCTCAAACTCACAGAGATCTACCTGCCTCTGCTCACAAGTGCTGAGGTTAAAGGACAGAGCCAGCACCACCCCCGTCATTATTATTTTAAACTACTTTTAAAGGATGTTGTTCCTCACATTATAAGTTATACAGTGCATTTTAAACCATAATTTATTGGATAATTTTGGAATCGTGATGCTATCAGGATTTGAATGCCTGAAATCAAAGATTGTTTCTCCCCTTTTTATCATAGACATATCAATATCAACTCCAAATCTCTTTGTAGGATGTAGGCAAACCTTATGCTCAAAGAACATATTTCAGGGGGCGTCAATGACCTTTTAAAAGTAATAGAAAAGCAGTTATTAAATTTCATTTATTTTGTGTTTATGAGGGTTTTGTTTCTTCCCTCTCTCTCATCCATGAAGAATTCTAATCCTTACCTTCCACCTTACCTTTATTTACTGTTCAGATAACATTTGCCCGTACTGTGTCTTAGTATGTTAATGCAACCTTTACTCGGAAATCTGTGTCTACTTTTCTCATTTAAGTACCACGTTTAACATTTAGAAGTCACACACAGGCTGCTTCTGTGAAATGCAAGGGGAAGAGCAATGTGACAGGCAATAAAAATGTCTAATGTGCTGTATTGGAGTAGAGGGAGGTGTGGCTGGAGAGCAAACCTGTCCTGCTAGCTACTGAAGATAAGACTCGTAATTACTCTCTGAGAGATGGCCTATGATGCTTTAGCAAAGGGGAATAAAGCTCACTATGGAATTTATACATCTGCATTTTACTTCTGTCTTCTAACTTTTTCCTCACTTTTCTATAATTTTTGGTAGCAATTATGATGCTTAGCTCTCCTGTGAGCCTACAGAATTTACAATCCAATCTAGTAACTCTGTGGCTTTTATATCTGTTATTTTAGTGACCTGAATCCAAAATGAAAATATTTAAATAAAATATAAATACATAAAAGATGACCTGAAAATGTTTAAAGTTTTGGCATGTAACTGTGAGGGAAAATTAATAACTAAATGAGACGAGACTCATGGCAAGAAGGGAAAACCAGAAAGAACAGATGCTTCTGCCAATAGACATAGATAACTCCCTGACTGGAGAAGACATTCTCCCTGCCCCAGTTATCTTAAGGACAAGGCCACTGAGCCCGCCGGCCCTAGAGAAAGAAAACCCCTAACCTTGCAGGTGCGCTAAACAATCCCGCCTTGTAAAAACTGTGTACTCTTATGAAATCTCTGTAACCTTGGAAACCTTATGCGCTGAGACAAGCAGTCTCAAACCTCCCTTTCCCTCTAAAAACACTTGCAATTGTAAGCGGGCGCCTTACTCTTATGATAGAGGGAGGTCCCAGCCTGTTCGGTTCTTAGCAATAAAAACCTTTTGCTTTTGCAGTCGGGACTTTTGCAACGTGCTTGGAGGTTGAGGAAACCCTGTAGGCACACCAGTAACAAACACATGCTGTCAGGGCAGTATTACCACTGCTGTGGGCTCTTTCTACACAGTTTAGTTTGTTACTGAGTTTGTTGGTCTTTGAGTTAGGAAATTGTTGTGAATCATGAAACCAGTGAACTGCTTTATACCTTGAATCAGTCATTCCCAAAACCATGTTTCATATTACAATAGCATCCAAACCAAATAACAGGTAAAGTTGGAATAGAATAATCTACTTCATGAAGTTATTGATTGTTCAGATAGTTTTCTTTTCTTTCAAATTACATCCTTTTCTATTCACTGTCTGTATAATATCTGCAGTGAATATAGCACCCAAAGAAATCAAGAAAAAAAAATATATATAGTGACAACTTAATGTACAATTTAGTAAAGATGATACAGAGAAAAAAATAAATATTGAACACTAAACTACTTTTTTCTTTTCCAGCAATTTAGATATATTGCGCTTTTTCTCCAATAATGATGTTTTTTTCTGATTATTTTATATATAAAGAAAAACTTAAAAATACCAGCATTCAAAAGTATTAGCTGCAGAATCTTAACATCTGTATGTTTCAGATTAAAACCACTCAGGTATAAAAGGAAAATAAATACATATCTGTAAAGTGTGTTTCATGAAAATTGCAGGTAACTGCTTTTGTTGAAAAGCTGAGTTATAGCAGCGATGAGATTTCTCTGACAGCCGATACTTTTTTTTTTATTTCAAGTACCATTAAAACATTTCACAAAGCCCCATGCGTGCTTTTTAAATGAAGATTTATTTTTGGTTTATATTTATTTATTTTAAATTTTATGTTTGTCATCTCACTTCAGTTTCACCTTATTCGTGTGTTTTGAACTTGAACAGAAAGGTCCATTCTTCTACCATGCTGAGCAAGGTGCCATGCTCCCTCTAGTCAACTGTAAATAATGTCATAGAAGGCAGATGTCTCACGACAATGTGGGCTTCACAGAAGCTGGTATCTGGCTGGGCGTCACCAAAGCTGTCAGCCTTTCAGTCAACAGACTAGAACACATCCTTTCAGGGTGATTTTGGGAACCAGAATCTGTGTTCTTTAGGGTTTAGATTTGAGTTATTCACATTTTACATATTCATAAAGTTCTGTACTTTTAATTAACTTTTATGAGTAAGCACTCTCCACTTTCCACTTCATTTAGTTCCTGAATATTTGATCAATTCTAACAAGTCTTTAGAAAAACATATATCGCTCTACAGAAAAAAGAAATGTGGCCTCTCTAAAGGAATAAACAGGTGTAGAGAAATTGCTTGGTGGTTATCTGTGCTGGGTGCTTTCACAGGGGACAGGTTTCCATTCCCAAACCCACATGGTGGCTCACAGCTGTCTGTAATCCCAAGTCGAGGGGATCTGATGCTCTTTTGATCCCCACTAATGGCAGGCGTGCATATGATGCACAGATATAGATGCAGAAAAAACACATCCGTAGTTAATTTAAAAACTGAGTTAATGCATTTATAAAATTCACAGTGGTCAAGCTCAAGATGATGCATGGCTGTAAAATGAGCACTTGGGAGAGTGGGCCAATAGAATAGTAAGTCTGTGGCAGCTGGGGACACAAAGTAACATCCAGGTTGCAACAAACCAAAGCAACAAAGCAACAAGGACAAAGTAGCAGCAAACAAAACAGAGCATCTTAGAGCAGTCAAGCAGTAACTGAGATGCTGGACTTCCCTTAAGCTGACTAGGGTTTTTCTGAAGGTTGTGACGTGCCCAGTCTTGATGCTTATTTTCTATTCTTTAGAATCATGTAAATATACCACAGTCCACAGCTGATATTTTCAGAGTTCCCTTTTGGTGGAAAACGTACTGGGATTTCTAAGCAGTCTCAGTTAATGGAAGATTGTTTGGATCATATCTTACAATTTTTTTTTACAGTTGAAATGTTACTTTGTATTTTTCTTTATAGAATGTTTATATTATTTTTATGAATCAGAAGCATTTTCCAGCCTTTTTCAGTGGTTTTTTTTTTGTGTGAATTTTTTGGCAGTAAATAAGTTTCCACCTCTTTCTTGATAGCAATTATCTGCTAATATCTCTGTGTTAATGAGATGAAATGTGTAGGACTGGGCTTTGGTCTCATTTTCCTCATTCTGTCTCTTACAATAATTCGGAATATGGTAGTCCAAAGAGCTGTCTTTTTTCCTCTCTTTTTATTTTAAAAACAAACAAACAAACAAACAAACATAATGCGCATGGCTAAAATGTTATTGCTTGCATTGTATCACTTTTCAAAGTATTGCCTCTTCTGGGTAGTACCCAGTTCCCTGTCTTGCATAGTATATATCCAGCACTGTGATGAGTTCACAACAATAAGAACTAAGTTTGTCAGTTTCACATGCTTTAGAAACTATACGAATGCCACTCTTCTTCCTAAGATTGTTTCACTCTATACTCCTTTCCGGTTATGTACTGTGAATACTCTAGTTGCACCAGCTTCAATGCACCAGTTATTAACTACTAAAATGCACAACAAAAAGTCAGCATTTCCTTTTTGTTCCAATGAAGAATCCATAGGATTCGGTTTCTTTTCTGTTCTGTTAACGCAGTGGCTCCCAACCTTCTTAATGCTTCTGTCCTTTAATACAATTCCTCATGTTTTGGTGACCCCCCAACCCATATAATTATTTGTGTTGCTACTTCATAACTGTAATTTTGCTACTGTTATGAATCATGATGTAAATATCTGATATGCAGAATATCTGGTGAGTGGCCCCTGTGAAAGGGTCATTCAACCCTAGAAAGGGGTCACAACCAGCAGTTTGAGAACAGCTGCTTTAATGAAACACAGTTAAAGCCTGGTATTTTGATATTTGGAATAAGCTAGTAATCATTTTGGACCTCAAGTCTCTATAGAAACTTATACGGAACCAAACTAACACCTCAGTACATATAGTCTTTAAAATACCTGAATACAGAACTTACCACTTTTGTCATTTCAGCAATTCTAACTAAGTGGTTAAAAGCCCTACTATTGAGAAACTGGGGAATAGTTTTAACTTAAAGTCCAATAACCTTAGAGACTGGCTGATTCAAGAGAGGAGCTGTAAAAAGAAAGATTTTATTGGACATGTGGGAAGAGCTGAGGGAATTGGAGTTATTATCTAACAACACGCTGGTTATGGAGGCTTTATTTACACAAGCAAGATATCACTACATTTCCCAGTTTCTGGCTATTACGATTGAAGTCATTATGAGCATAGCTGTGTAGCAGGATGGGGCATCCTGTGGGTATATACCCAAGAGTGGTACAGTTGGGACTTAAGGTAGATAGATTCCCACTCTTGTAAGGGGTTGCCAAATTGATTTCCATAGTGGCTGTACAAGTATGCTTTACCACCAGCATTGAGAAGTCTTCTTGCTGCACATCCTTCTGAGCATAAGCTACCACTAGTGTTATTGATACTAGGCATTCTGACAAGTGTAAGATGAAATCTCAAAGTAATTTGGATTTGTGTTTCCTGTTGAACAATTTCATAAGAGTTTCTAGCCATTTGAATTATGTCTACTGAGACTTCTCTGTTTAATTCTGAACTCCATTTTTAAATTCATTGTTTGGTATGTTGATGCCTAGTTTCGTGTGTTCTATATGTTTTGGATATTAGCCTTTTTATGGAACTGGTGAAACTCCTTTGCCATTGTGTAGGCAAGGCTGCTGTTTTCTCTTATTGACCATGTCTTTTGTCTTAAGAAGCTTTTCAGTTTCACAATCTCCCATTTATTGTCAATCTTAGTGCATATATTGTCAGTGTTCTGTTTAGGAAGATGTCAGAAGATATAAAGATCCCCTATGCCCATGGATCAGTAGAATTAACATACTGAAAATGGTCAACCTACCAAAAGCCATCTACAAATTAAACACAATCCTCATTAAGATCACAAAAATTTCTTTGCAGCCCTTGAAAGGATAATGCTCAATTTCATGTGGGAAAAAACCCCAGGATAGCAAAAACAATCCTGAAAAGTGAAAAATCTTCAGAGGTATCACCATCCTTGATTTTAAGTGGTACTACAGAGCTAGCTATAGTAAAACAATAACATGCAGTATTGACATACAAAGATTTGATTATCAATGGAATTGAATTAGGAACCCAGACATAAATCTGTACATTATGGACACATGATTTTCAATAAATAAACCAGAAATGCACAAGGGAATAAAGAATGTATTTTCAAGAAATGCTGCTTGTATAATTGAATATCTAGAAAAAAGCCATGAAATAAGCCAAGGGGATCTAAAAAAATGAAGATATAAATGAAGAAAGAAAGAAATAGAGAATTTAAGTCTTAAAAAAAAACAATAGCCAATTCCATTAATTTCATCAAACATCTGGATCATGGGATATTATTATTATCATTATTATTATTATTTAATACTATAATTTTGGCAAATACAACTTATTTGTCTGCTTATTTCTTTGTAATAGCAAATAATTTTATGTGCATGACAAATCATTAAAACATTTCTTTCTGTTGTAAAATAGACTATTTGTTTAACTATGTAATGATGTCTTGCATTGGTATGTGTTGAAGAATATTTGTTTAACTATATTGATGTTCTCAACTAAGATTTTCATCTTCTAGCCTTCACTTTAATATCTTCATATGATATTTGAAAATAAAAATAGTTTTTCAAGACTAGGGCATGAAAAGAAATTTTAGAATCTGATAACTTTACTTCAGATGTAAGTATTTCAGAGTCATGTTATGAGAAGTAAAATGAGGGTTTTGTTTTTTAGTATTTTCTGCTGACATTAGAGTATCTGTTTGAAAGATATACTAAGTTTATTCTATTGTTGTGAGATGCCTTTTACTAGAAGACTGCCAGGGAAATCGCACTGGATGCACCCATGCTTTTCTTTTAGCTCACTCTGTAACCCTATGCAGTAGGTAGCACATTTATTCCCATTTTACAGGTAGATAAAACCACATGTCAGATGGTAAGAATCAAATGCAAAAATCTAAAGACAGGAAGCTTTTTTTCTTTAGAGAGACGTACCCTTATCAATTTTTTAAGTCTAGGAAATTGCAAAAATGACAATGAAACTGTGAAATTAAAAAAAACCCTTCTATACAGCAGGAAAAACAACAGAGCTATTAAGTCATTTGAAATAATTAGAGATAGTATTAGCAGACTACACCTGTGACAGTTGCTAAATATCTAGACTCTGTAAAGACCATGAAACAAACACAATACCATGTAATTATGACATAAATGCAAACAAATTAAAATTCAATTTAAAAAAAATGAAATACAAGCATTCAAAAATTTATGGAATTTTTTCACCATCTTCAGCCATAAGGAAAAGTAAATCCAGAATCAGAGAGTCATCTGGCCCCATCATGAAGCTCTCACCAAGAGTCAAACAGCATCTGCGTGCAGTGTCACCAATGTAATGTGCAGTCATCCATAGCCTCATGGTCTTCAGCTGGTGGTACAGTTTCAGGAGATTGTGTAATCTTGGAATTCATGCTGTGTCTTGCAGAAGTTTATCATTGTGATGGGTCATAAAATCTTACTTGATTTGAATCTAAGCTTTCCTCAATATTGAACAAGCCATATTATTAGCCTTAGACTTCCCTGTTCAATCAAATCTATCTATCTATCTATCTATCTATCTATCTATCTATCTATCCATCATCTATCTATCCATCATCTATTTATCATCATCTATCTTATGTATCTATCTATCATCTATATCTATCTTATCTATCATCATCTACCTATCTATCTATCTATCTATCTATCTATCTATCTATCATCTATCTATATCTATCTATCTATTTATCATCTATCATCATCATCATCTCTATTTATCTGTCACCTAATTTATTTCTGGCCTCCCCAGTTCTTATTGCTTATTCTTTATAATAGTTGAAGTCTATTCCTGCCTGTCCAACCTCTGCCAAATGACTTGATAAGATATTAGGTGCCAAAAAATTAAAAAAAATAATTACTGAATAATTCAAATGGTGATCAAATTCTTCCTTGAGACATAAGAATTATTTAAATAATACATTGCTACACAAGGTAAGAAGCATTCTTTCTTAAAACTCTTTGTAAAGTGAAATGTCACATTAAATTTTAAATTTTTTACTTTATCAGGTTATATTTTGCCACAGTGCTGTTAGGGCACCATGAATTTCTCCTATTCTTTCTCTTCCTGTTCCTTCCCATCTTCATTCTTCTTCTGTGTAAGAATAGTGAATAAATACATTTAAGTTTCTTGATGTTTTCATGGGTATCCATGTATTCATTAGTAAGACTGTGATATATATATATATATATATATATATATATATATATATATATATATTAAATTCTGGGAATATGGATGAGTGTCATCTTTATACAATAAATTTCAGGGTAGATTTTATTAACATATTAATAAACTAAACAAAATGTAGCCTTCATTTCAGTCAGATCAAAATAGGTACATTTTGTGTTTATTAATCAACAAATTAAGAATTATTTTAATACGTTATATGCTTCTCAAGAGTTCTAGATGCAGGGAGTTTAAAATCTAGCTATCAGAAAATATGTATTGACCATTCCCTGCTGTATATTTGTATGTTGAGAAGAGTCTTTGATTACTGTCCTCTTAGGGGAATCGTCCAACTGTGTAAGAGAAAGATATATGTTGGCTCATGTAGTCTATTGCTACAGAAAGGCGTGGGAATGGGAGTGGAGGCCATCTAGGGATAGTGACCCCTTCCAGGTTTCATAGTATCTGCAGTCATGGACACAGATGGAGTTAATGCCATTCCTCAGCTGGATTGTTCCTTTTCAAATTTTTGATTCATGCTTGGATTCCAATCCTTGATATGATGTGACAGTATTCAGGGTGAATGTCTGTCCTCATGTCAACTTCTCTGAAAAACATTAAGGCACATGCCAACAGTCTTGTCTCTTAGGAGATTCTAAATTCAGTTGATTAGTCAATGATGTTTAACCAACATAGCCATATATGCTCTAAATCTATTCATCTCCAAATTCCCAGCTCAAAGTGTGTCCAGTGTGATACTTGACACTCCCCAAACCCACATGCCACCAATCCTGCGGTGTGTTAGAAATTCATTGGAATTTGGGAGCTCATGAAGAAGTAACTACAGCCACAAACTGCTTCTGAGAACTATGATTCTAGCACTTTCTCCACAGTATTTGTAATAAGAATTATGCAAATATTGGAATTCATATTAGATTCTCACTTTTTTCACCTTCATATAAAGTTACCTATGAATCAGTTATGTTGTTAGGTATTAAAAAGCCAAGCCCTTGCTTACAATGAAAAACCTCTCAATTAACATTGGAAAGGAAAACTACCAGACAATATTAGCACATTAATTAGAAAGAATGAACAGTGCTGTAAGAAAATATCATTGCTAGGTTGTCCACGTAGTGGCTAAGTCTAGACAAACACTTTGTTTACATATGTGGACAGTTTGGAAGAGCACTGCACGGGTCAGCAGGCTTTTGCCACTGTTTATCGTCATCTCTTGATAAAGGTCAATGATCAATAAGCCATTTATAATTTTACTCTGATGTGTTACATACTCGCCCATTCCTGCAGTTCCCTGGGTGATAAATATTTTGTAGGTTAATGATGCCTTTTCCAAGTTCAATGTGTTTCCTTACACTCAAATAATGTGGACCGAGTTCAGTCTCCAAGGAAGTAGCTTTGACTCTCAGTGATGAAAGAAAATTGCATTTATTTCCACAGGGAAAAAGCCATTCTAGGTATCTTGGAAACATGCAGCTGCTTCAGCTAAATGTCATTCACACGGTGTAGGAAGATGGGAGAAATCTCTTTGAATGTGACATTGCCAGACACTTTATTAACCTTTGTGAAGTTAGAATCCTCTACCTACTATACTGTGGACATGTATACTCATGCTTATTAGCACCCAATGCCAACAAGAATGAGCAAAGCATACTATTCTATGTTATTCAAGAACTCCCATTGGGGACCCATCACTTCCTCTCCTGACTACATACTCACAGAAGTGGAAGTCAGCTTGCTGAAGAGATGCTGGATACCTCAGCATTATTCACCACAGATATGAAAAAGGTAAAAGACAGAGCGTATCAGGACCTAGGCACACATTGCTATGGCACCCAAGCCTTCCTTTGAAATCTGGGTTGTGATCTTTATAACCTAGTAATTGTATTCCCCATGGCTGCAACCCAACACTAGAAGATGATGCCCAGTTTTGATGCCAGAACTAGGCATGGCCTTGCCCACACTACTGAACTTCATGGTTTTATTTTTTTCTGCCCACAGAAAGGAGATATGCAGTACTCACTTATAGACAGCTCTTTCCTTAGCAGAGTCCCTTGGAAATTTTCTTTTCTCTAAGGAAATTCCTTCAGGTAAGTTTAGATTGTTTTGTTTTTGTTTGTTTTATACAACCTTCGGCCTCTGATATGTAAGTTTTGGTCAATTCTTAATACTTCTTCAAGACATCTTTCCTATTGTCCCAAGGCTAAGTACTCGTTTCCCTGCTTTGGCCAAACAGCAGGTCTCTTAAGCATTTCTGCTGCATCCTTTGCCCCTGAGTCTCACACTATACCTGTCAAAAAGCAACAGCAGTAACAGTGCCACTGCCTGGGTAACAGACTGCCACTGAATTACCTTTACCAGATTAATCAGTCATTCATCTATCTTTTATCCCAGACTCATTCAAAACCTCAAGGAATGAAATACATGCAGAGAAATTTGCCTACATGATGAAATGTATAAGGCTTTTTAGCTTTATTGATGAGAAATTCCCCAGCCTGTCTGACTACACTGCTGTTAGCATTCCTGTTTTCTGAGCTCCTACTACATCATCCTTTACGTATCCTTAAAGCATCATAGGCTCTTCCAATGCATACCTCCAGACATTTTTAAATTGGTTCAACAACTCAGTTTCCAAAGCATAAGAAACTCAAGGTCATTTAGTTACAACAGCAACCGGGAGGGATATTGGAGACCCACTGGTCTTCTGGCCTTCAATAGGAAGTCTGAAAAAACAGAGTTTTGGTAGCTGTACAGGAGTGCAGAATTCTCAGAATATAGTCTTTTGTTTGTTCTCAATCCAATCAAGTTGAAAATCAAGATTATCTGTCCGAGGATATGAGGTTTCATTTAGAAAATACATGTTCTGCGTTATATTGCACTGTGCAGTAACTATAGTTAATAATGCTATATTACATGGTTTATTTTAAAATAATTGAAAGAGCTGTTAAACATTTTCACATAAAACAATGACAAATTGTTCAGGCAAAAGATTTGTTCCTTTTGGCTGATATGAAACTGCCATAATGTGCACATTTATTAAAATGTAACATTATATCTCATAAATATTTAGAATTGCTATTTTTTTCATTTAAATAAAAATAAAACTCATGAAGGAGAAATGGAGGGTCTACATTCAAGTGTGAACATCAGAAATTCTAAGTCATACTGCTTCCTTTTGACAGCTGTTCTCTTACCCTGCAGGGCACGACTTGCAGTATCAATAATGGCTCGCAGGAACCATTAAACACCTTGAAAACTCTCTTTTCAAATGGAGGACAAAGAAAAACAAGAGTAGTCCATCAATGGGAAGGGTTTAATAAGGTGTGATGATTAATGTATTGTCAACTTGACTGGCTTTATCATTGCCTAGGAGATCAGGGATGTACACCCCTGGTTGTATTTGATAGAGACTTTTCAGAAAAATATTAGCAAATGAAAAAGTTCTGCTCTGAGTGTAGGAATCATGTGTCCCTTGATTTGAGAGTTGGGACTGAATAAACGGTAGCAAAGGAGGCCTCTAATAGAGGAGTGCATCCCCTCTACTATGCCACCTGGCCAAAATGGCCAAAATTCTTTACACACTGAACCCTGCACAAACACGACCAGTGTTATAGCTGGATCACTCCTAAAGTCATGTTTAGTTACCCAAGACTTCCTTCCCAAATGATGGTGGATGATGTTTCCAGTAGGTCAGGAACTCCCACATCAATTTACTACCCCTCAAATACATTCCCCCAGCCATCTCTTTCTAGGAAATCCCACAGTTGAGACACTCTTCCCAGGTGACTTCAGGCTGTCAAGTTGTTAATCAAGAGTTGATAATACGCTGGTTAGGACATAGCAACCTGACTGGGCTGGCTTAGAGATTTTGTTGTGGCCTAGGGTCCTTGAAGCCACAAAAGTTACTAGCCTGAAAACAGACTGTCATATGCCTTTAGACTCTTAAAATAAAAGATGGGTGTTGCACTTGACAAGTAAAATGATAATAAAAGATAACTGCTTATCACTGGTGAGTAAACTTGAGGGAAAATGATTGTAAAAGATAAGTTTGTTCTGGCACTCATTTATCAATAATGACTAAAAGATATAGAAGAGGAAGTGAAACACTTGTCCAAAAGCAAAAATGACATGATCTGTGGTTTGGAAGAGCACAGATCTATCCCAGCTTACTAAATTCTGTATAAAGTAACGCTCTGGCTGCTAGCCAGTCAGGCTGTCAGGTTCTCCCAACCATCACGTCTGGCTCATCCTTCCCAGAATTACTCCTTACATCCTTGCTGGCACCTGCCATCTACAGGGCCTGGCCCCTGGGGCAATGTACATGTTTTTGCTACTCTTAAATGCTATGCCTCCTCTTGGCTACTCATGTCAGAAATCCCATGTGTCACGTCTAACACCAATGAGGAAATCTGCTTTCTGTTTCCACCTCCCATGCACACTTGAAAATGAATTTTTGATAGGAATTAATGTATCTCTTCTTGAGGTCGTTCCCCTGACACAGGTCTTTGGTAAGCATTTAGCACTGGAGTCTGTTTGTCATCAGGAAGATTGAAGGTCTCTCCATGAATATTACTTAAAAAATTATAAAAACTACAAAGAAAACGTGGATATTGTCTTTCTCCTGGCCTTGAAAAGCATAAAAAGGAAGTATAATACCATCACTGAATGGTGTACATTCTCTCCTTAATAACAGTATGGACGCCCAAAGTGAATAATGTCCCTTTACTCTTGAGTAGACATCCTTCAACTGTGTGATATGTTAGGAGGACTCTGAAGCTGTGGGAAAGTTACTTATTCAGGGGTAAAGGTCTTGAGACAAGGGCACGGTGGGCACAGCTGCAGATGCTCATGAAAATCTCATGGTACTAGAGGCCTTCATCATGCGAAGACTTGACTTCTAGATCTGAAAACCCAACCTCTCTACCCCTCTTGCTTTTGATTCTGAACAGGAAATCAAAGCTGAAGAACGTCTCTAGGCAGACTTTTACTTGATCAAGTACAGCTGATAATACTGATGCTCTGATGCTATGTTTATATAATGGTTAAAACAAAAAATTGTCTTCCGCCAGTAATAAGATTAAAGACCAATGTAAAAATGCTACCATGCTTTTATATTGGCATGTTAACATTGGTGCATCGAACAAAGAAAAACAATACTTTTCAGTTCGGCCACATTTGCATTCTTGTTTAATAAATGAGGTGATTTGCATATCTCTAAGGAAACATAGTGACTGGGCTGGAAATTATCAAGACGAATGCAAATTAACTTTGACTTTTCTGTAAAGGAAATTGAGAAGAAAGTATTCGCTAAAATCAATTATACAATAATAGCTTCTTTTCTTTAGCTTATTAACACCATATCTGCAAAAGTCAGTTTTGTCGCAATTATTTGGCTTTCTACTGTATACTACAAAAAATTACTATAAAAAGTAAAATGTGAAATCAGTAGGGAAAGGATAGGCATTTTTATTGCAAGTGGTGTTGGGATTGACTGTCCAAGCATTTTTTAAAAAACAGAAAGGAAGGGATCTTCTCTCTAAACCAAACAAAAGCCTGAGCCATGGAGAAAATATCCCAAGCATCATGGTCAAAAACAATGGGTTCGTATAATGTTCCTCATATGTGTGTTTTAGGGGCTAACCACTTGGTACTTTTCTGGGCTCATAGAAATGGCTCTGCTTCATTTTGACCTAAGGTCAGAGAGTTTTAACCTGCCCTTGCTCTTCCAAGGCAAAACAGCAGACGTTTGGCCTATGGTGTGGCTACTGTATGTCTCATCTTGACAACAGGATGTCTAGCCTAAGATGTGAATGCAATAAGATTCTTGGCTAAAGATGTGGTCGCTGCATGTCCTGCCTAAATAACAGAGTACTTAACTCAGGATGTAATTACTTGATGTTTTAGGTATTGAAGAAGTAGTTGCTCAGTTTGTTCTTTGTGTCACTGGAAAGGAATTCTTTTGCCTTCACCCTCTCTTTCAATGGGGGTATAAAAGATCTTTAAACAGAAAGCTTGGGGCTGATCCTGGCATTCACCAGGTGCCCTCCTGACGCTATGTCTTGTCTCTTAATTATTCCTTTCCTCAATCCACACTTCCCCTCTCAAGTCAAATAGACCTGACAGATGCCCCAGCAATGAAGGATACCACAGGTATTGGATAATCAGTTCATGTCTTCTTCCCTGGAGAAGACTATTTCTCCCCTTCTCAGCATTTCCATCTTTACATCTTTGTGTAGATGTTGGGTTGAGGATTTCAGGGCTCTCTGTCCAATTTGGCATGTTTCCTCTTGTTGATCTTGTTCACCCTAAGATTTTGGCAGTTGTGTTGGTAAGACACTAAGGATGCAGCATCTGAAATTATTAAGAGACACACTCGTATCAGTTTTCATGTTCCTCTGGTTCTTACCATCTTTCTACACCCTCTTCTGAAATATTTTCTGAGCTTTAGGTGTTTTGGAAATGTGTTCACTAGAAGAAAGCTTTATAACTCTATATATTTTGATTGGTTCTGGATTTATGGTCATGCTGATTTTATTGTTAGGAATATATATGTATATTCACATACATATATGTATTTAGCAGTAAGTAATGGGTAAAGAGGCCCTGAGTCTGAAAGAGAACAAGGAGGTTCATGGGAGGATTTGGAAGGTGGAAAAAGAAGGTAGAAACTGCTTACTTATATTATAGTATCAAAAGTCAAAGAAATAATAAACAGTAAGTCTATTAGATCCAACGAAAACAAGAAACTATGATAAATTTCATTACACTTAAATTTTTATGTCAACATTAAAAATACTATAAATTAGTAAAAATTTCTGCAAATGTTTTGCAGAAAAGAATGTCTTCTCATGGAAATATTTTTTTTTTCTATAAATTGAAAATAGATTCCTCTCTCATTCCATACATTACTGGCCAGTTTCCCCATCCTCTATTCCTCTCAGCTCTCCCCAATCTCTCCTCCCATCCAAATCCACTGCCCATCTATGTCTATTTCCCTTCGGGCTTCAGAAAGCCTGCAAGAGAAACAACCAGTCATGAAAAAAACAAGATAAAATAAGATAAATAAAAAGCCATTTAGTTTCATCTTCCTCTGCCAGTGAACTTGTGTTGGTGGCAACATCCTAGGGACATGGCTTCAGGTATGCAAATATGACCGCTTATAAGGAAGAGGAGGCGCTGGCTCACTCTCTTGGGTTGTGGAGAGAGCATTAGAAGGACAGAGACTACATCTTCTGGAGCAGAAACAGCAAGGAGCTTATTTATTATTATTATTTGTACAAGTGTTTCCCTAATAAATACCCATTTATCATTTATATTGGGTTTTGTAGATTCATTTAAATCCCTCGTTCAAAGCCCTCCTATCAAGGCTGCACAAATAAATTCAGTAGGAGGAAAAGAATCCCAAGCATAGACAAAAAAGTCAAAGATACACCTGCTCCCAATATTAGGATATGAAAAAGCCACAAAGCTAAGAGTCATAATATATACATAGAGTAACTGTTGGGGGCCCATGCAGGCCCCATGCTTGCTTCTTTAGTGTTTTGAACCCATATGAGTCCTACTTAGTTGAACCGGTGGGCCATGCTCTCTTGGTGTCCTCCATTCCCTCTGACTCTACAATCTTTCTTCCTCACTTTCAAGGGGCTCAAGGGGCACAACCTGATAGAGACCTCCAGTTTAGACTCTCTCTTAATCTGCATAATATATGGTTGATGATAACTGGTCAAGGCACTACTCTGAGTATTATTATAGCACAATATCATCAGAAGTCATTCCGCTGATTATTTTAGACAGCTGTGTTTGGTTTTATCATAGGTCTCTGGGCTTTCTTGTTTCTGTTTCCTGGACATGGAGGCAGTGTGGGGCCTGAGCTCCTTCCCATCTATGAGCCTCAAGTTAAACAAGGCATCGGTAGGTCACACCTACAAGTTCAGCAAAACCATTGTGCCACACATGCTTCTAGTAGGATAGATGATATGTCAAAAGGTTTTATGTCTGGAATGGTGTCCATCTCTTTTAGTAGCCTGCAAAGTATCTTCCTGCACCAAGTTCTAAGTGATTAGAACTTGGGGTGAAAACTCTATGCAGGTATCACCTTAGCTTGAGATTTTTAAGTTCAAAGAGTAGTGGGGATGTTGTCCTCAACAATGGGGCACTGCAGCTAGTTTTCAGAGAGGGACCCTCTGTTCTTGCATCAACCAATGTGATTGGGATGTGCATAGATCCCCTCTAATGGGAAAGGTTCTTATGTATATCTGTTTTTCTTATTGGTTAAAGAATATAACACTGATTGGCTGATTGACCAGATAGAAAGTGATGTAGTTGGGCAGAAACTTGCCACTAGTTAACCATAGATGTCTGGAGATCTATACAGATACACAGGAAGTGATGCAGCTGGGCAAATCAGTATATCAGCAGGGACAAACAATAAATCACTCTCTTCTCTGCAGAGACACTGAGTAGTCATCATGTAGCAGGCAAAGGAGTTATAGGCCTGGCATTCCCTGGTAAGCCACATGGATTATAGAGATGGGTTAATAATTAAGACAGAGCTAGCCAATAAGAAGCCTAAGTCTCTGGCCAACAATTTTAAAAATAACATAGCATCTGTGTGCTTATTTGGGGCTCCAACATGGCAGTAGCCTGCTGGGTCAGAAAACATTCAAGCTACACCCTTCAGCCAAGAACTTAGGTGAATGTAAAACTCTGAAAGCCTTACTTTGCTACAACAGGTAGACAGTTCAGCCTTCTTATCCTCCATTTCTAAAAAATTCCCACTACGGTCACTCTCAAAGATCACAGGAAGTTTCTGCCACATTAGTTTCCACATCACTTTCCAAATGCCCTCTTCTTCCAATTCCAGCCAGCTCATTCCTCAACCTGATACCTCCCACTCCAGTCTCCTTCTGCCCCTCGTCTATCTGTTAAATCTGCTTCCCCTTTCCAGGGAGTATTGCTTCCTCTCTAGAGCCCTATTTCTTACCTAGCTTCTCTGGGTCTGTGTATTGTAGGCTGATTATCATTATCGTTGCCATTATCATTATTACTCAGCAGCTAATATCCACTCATAAAAAACCCAGGATGGCTACACAAGTTTGTATCCCATCAGCAGTGAAGAGTTTTCCTCTTGCTCCACATCCTGGCTAGTATGTGTTGTCACTTGTGTTTTGATCTTAGCCATTCTGAAAGTTGTAAGTTAAAATCTCACAGTCATTTTGATTTGCATTTCTTTGATGGCTAAGGATGTTGAACATTTATTTTAAGTGTTCCTTGGTCATTGACTTTCTTCTGTAGAGAATTTTGTGTTTAGGTCTGTACTTCTTTTCTAAAAGTTGGATTACTTGAGCCTTTTTTATATCTAGTTTCTTAAGTTCTTTATATATTTTGGAGATCAGCCATCTGTCAGATAAGATGTAGGTGGAAATCTTTTCTCATTATGTGGGCTGCCTATTTGTCATATTGATGCTGTACTTTATCTTAAGAAGCATATCAGTTTCAAGAGATCCCATTTATTAACTGTAGATCTTAGTGTCTGTGGTATTGATCAACTATTCAGAAAGTTGTATCTTGTTTTAATGCATAAGACTACTTCCCACTGTCTATCCAATCAAGTTCAGAGTAACTGAATTTATATTGAGGTCTTTGATCCACTTGGACTTGACTTTTGTGCAGAGCAGTAGTAGAGATTTATTTGCACTCATCTACATGTCCACATCTAGTTATACCAGCACCAATTGGTGAAGATGATTTTTTTTCCCATTGTATAATTTTGGATTTTCTGTCAAAAATCAGGTGTTCATAATGCATGTGGATTTATGTCTTTAATTTTATTCCATTGATCCACCTGGTTTTTCTGCCAGTACTATGTCACTTTTATTACTAAAGCTCTACAGTAAAGCTTGAAATTAGAGATGGTGATACTTCTAAATGTTCCTTTATTGTATAAGATTGTTTTAGCTATCCTGGGTTTCTTGTTTTCCAATGTGTTTTTGAGTATTGTTACTTCAAGTTCTATGAAGAATTGTGTTTGGATTTTGATGCAGATTGCATTGAATCTGTAGATTGAGCCTGACAAAATGGCCATTTTTCCTATGTTAATCCTGCCAATCCATGAGCATTGGAGATATACCATCTTTTGTTATCTTATTCAATTTCTTTCTTCAAAGACTTCAAGTTTCATTGCACAGATCTTTCACTTGCTTAGATAATATATGGCCATCTACTCCTCTTGGCTGCTCTAATTTCTTTTTAACATAGAGCTTTCAGACATGCTATAAAATTGTTAGTAGGAGACCTGTTTTGTTTTTGTCTTGTTTTTTTTCCTTGTTTTGTTTTTTGTAGGCACTAAGTGCTATGAACTTTACACTTAGCACTGCTTTCATTGTGTCCCATCAGTTTCAGTACTTTTATATTAATTTTCATTGTGTTCTAGAAAGTGTTCAAGTTTTCATTTCTGTCCTGACCCATTTTTCATTCAGTAGACAGTTGTTCAGTTTCTATGAGTTTGAGTTTTATAACCTTTTTTATTATTTGCTTTATGAATTCTATTAATTCCAGTATTTCTATTAGTTCCAGTTTGGTTTTGTATGGATAATATGCCCATCTGTGGAGCTGGATGTAGAAGTCTCCCACTATCTCTGTGTGAACATCAACATGTGATTTAAACCGTAGTAGTATTTTTGTTACAAAAGTAGGTACCCTCCTTTAGGGGCCATGGGTGATAATATTTGAAATATCACATGGGTGGATTTTTCCTTTGATGAACATGTAATGTTTTTTGCCATCTCTTTTAAATAGTTTTGGTTTGAAAACTATTTTTGTTAGATTTTAAAATGACTATACCAGCTTTTCTCTTAGGTCCATTTGCTTGGAATACCATTTTCCAACCCTTTACCCTGAGGTAATGACTCCCATTGATGTTGATGTGGTTTTCTTGTATGCAGCAGAAGGAAGGATTCTGTTTTCTCTTTTATTTTGCTTCTCTCTCTCTCTCTCTCTCTCTCTCTTTGTTTGGGGAGTGACACCAATGATACTGAGAGATATCAATAATTGTTAATTCTTGTTATTTTCTTGTTGTTGTTGGGTTCTCTCTCTCTCTCTCTCTCTCTCTCTCTCTCTCTCTCTCTGTGTGTGTGTGTGTGTGTGTGTGTGTGTGTGTATGAATGGGTATGCACACACGAGTACTTCCCTTCTTTTGATTTTATTGGTGTGACACTGTTGTCTGTCCTTTCATGGGTAAAATTATCCTCCTTAAGTTGGAGTTTTCCTTCTAGCACTTTCCATAGGGCTCAGTTTTTAGACAGATATTGCTTAAATTTGACTTACTTGTAGATTTTGACTTTTTCTTCTTCTATTCTTATTATTCTTAAACTTGGCCTTTTCATAGTGTCCCATGTATCAATTTCTCCTAATATATATTCCATGCCTAAGATTTTCTTTTTCATGTCATATATTCTGTTCGTGACTCTTGCCTCTCTAGTTTCTGTTTGCATTCCTAAATTTTTCCTTTCCAGAATTCTTTCAGTTTGTGTTTTCTTTATTGCTTCTATTTTCACTTTGAACAATATTATTCTTTTACTTTAACTGTTTTTTTTTAAACTTAGCTTTCTTTACAGTATTTGCTCTGGTTGTGCTTTTCTAGCTTTATTTGAATATTTCCTCCTACTGTTTGTGTTTTCCTGTTTTCTTTTTTTAGAGGTTAATTAATTTCCTCTTTAAGGATCATTGTCATCTTCATATCATTGACTTCAATGTAATTTTCCTATGCTTCTACTGTCTTGGAATATTCAGATTCTGTTGTGATAAGATTGCTGACCTCTGGTGGAGTCATATAACCCTGACTGTTAGTGATTGTGTTCTTACACTGGCAAATAGGCATCTGGATTTGGGTGGTTATAGGTCTAAGTGGTTATTTCTGGGATTCTCCAGTTTCTGTTTTGTCTCTAAATTTTCAGGGAATGTGATGGTGTGTTGTGTCTGTTTTGTTGCCATGCTTGGCTGGTGTTGGAGGCTGTGATAAAGTGAAGAGTTGGGAGGGAGGTCAGGAGGGGAAGATCTCTGGGATTCACAGAAAGAATGGTTGGGGAAAGGGAGGCTGCAACTGTTACTCTGTTGCATCACTATGAACAACTCGAGGATTGGGTATGGAGGAAGAGAAACAGTTGAGTATGTGTATGGGCGGACCACCTGGACTTCTGGCATGAATTGCCTGTGGTTGTGCAGGGGGTATCTCAATAATTTGAAGGTTAAAAACTCAGAAAATGAACTAAAGACTTGACATATTATAGAAATAGACATGCATATATTACTTCTTTTAATTTAAATTTGAAACAAGCTTGTTTCACAAGTCAATCCCAGTTCCCACACCCTCTTGTCCACCCCTGTCCTCCCGACCAACCCCCATCCCATCCACTTTCTGCTCCCCAGAGAGGGTGAGGCCTTCCATGGGAAGTCTTCAAAGACTGTCATATCATTTGGAGCAGAGTCCAGGCCCTCCTCCATGTGTCTTGGCTGAGGAAGTATTCCTCTATGTGGAATGGGCTCCCAAAGTCCTAGAGATATATACTGCTCCACTACTAGAGGCCCCATAGACTGCCCAGTCTTCTCAACTAACACCACATCAGGGAATCTGGGTGGGTCCTATGCTGGTTTCCCAGCTATCAAACTGGTCTTGACTCCACTCATTACTCCTCCCTCTCTACAACTGGATTCCAGTTGGGCTCAGTGTTTAGCTATGGGAGTCTACTTCTGTTTCCATCAGCTACTAGATGAAGGTTCTAGGATGATGGCATGTAAGGTAGTCATTAATCTCATTTTTGGGGAACGGAATTTAAGGTAGCCTCTCCTTTATTGCTTAAATTGTTAGTTGGGGTCATCCTTGAAGGTCTTTGAACACTTCCCTAGTGACACATTTCTCTTCAAAACTATAATGGCTGGAATCTAGGAGATGTGGATGTGATGAGCAAAGGGGTCAAGAACAGGCTGGAGAAACCAACAGAAACAGCTGACATGAACAATAGAGAGCTCATGTACCCCACACTGACAGCTGGGAAACCAGCATAGGACCAACCCAGACCCCCTGAATGTGAGTCTCAATTAGGAGGCCTGGGCAGTCTATGGGACATCTGACACTGGACCCAGGGTGTATTCTTAGTGCCCATTCACCATGGAGGGGCAGCCCCTTAGCCTAGAGACGAGGGGGAGGGCCTAGGCCCTGTGCCAAATCACTTGTCAGATCTTGATGAATCCTCACAGATGGCCTCTCCCTCCCTGGGGAATGGATTGGGGAAGTCCATAGGGGCATGAGAAAATGGGAGGGAGAGGGAACTGGGATCAATATGTAAAATAAGAAAAAACATTACATAATAATAAATCTGTAAAAAGTAATGTAAAATCTGTTTCTTTTAGAAGTTGAGGTGATTTCTTCTGGAATATATGGTGGTCTCACTCTGCTCTGAAAGGAACAGGCACCTTCCAAGAGAAAAGTTTAAATATTGCTTTTAAGATAGGTTTGCTCTTTCTTTCTTCCCTTCCTTTAACTGACTCCCCCCTTGTTCCTCTTCCCGTGTGTTCTGAGAGAAGCAGCTCAGGAAGTGAGTTACTGACATGACTGCCATGATTAATTTATAAGCCTGCTGGGCACAGGTGGGGGCCTTTAATCAGTGGCCCTGTTAAGACTTGGCGGCAAACCGTGGGAGCTGATTTGGAAAGATGGTGACAGTGTGATTCCCATTTGCTGAAGGTGATAATCCTTCTCTCTGGGTGTCCTTAGAAAAGAGTTCTGTTCACCATGGGAGAGAAAATCAGGAACTCTCACATCAGTGGAAGCTCACATAGGTCTCTACTGTGCCTTTCATAGGAAGAGGCTGTTTTCTAAACCACAGAAACATCCAGGAGATCTTCATCAAGGAAAGGGAAGGGGCTGCTTCGCAGGGGGTAATGAAAATGATGTGTTGTCTTAGAAACAAACCAGCAGATGGTTTACTGACGCCACCTGAAATGTCCTTAGTTCAGTATGAAAGTAGATACACACACACTAAAATATTAAACCTGGTGGTAGGGATCCTCACGAAATTTCATCCCCGAAGCACATACCAACCACTGTTTTCTTACCCATTACCAATTCAGTTTGCTTCATCAAGGGAATATAGCTGTGGGCTCTGTATCTCTCCTCATTTTACTCATTTTAGGGAAAGGTATAATGCACTCAAAATGGTGGCATTTTCAAATACACGACTGTCTCTGTGACTATGGTGCAGAGTATTTTATTGGCTTACAGTAAACATGGCCATTAAGAAGATGAATAAAAGAATATTCTAAATATTTTAAATAATATTCTAATGTTTTAGTGGAGAGGAGTAAATTTCCCATTAATGTATAAAAGCAGATGAAATGGGCTCATCAGGACCAGGCTTTTGCCTGAATGCTAGTTTTCCATTTGTCAAAATTTTATTTCTTTATATACAAATGTGGGCTAAATATCAAGCAGTTTTGGAGACACGAGGCATGGAAACTCTCTGTTTGTAAATAGAGAACGAGTCTATTGTTAGATATAGTCATTCTAAAAGAAAGACATTATTTTAAAATTCATGAAATTTGTAGAACACCATTTCAAACGAAAGGCAGTTATACTTCTAGAATTTTGTTCTCTAACACAGCAGAGGTGACTGTAGGTACTAAACATCTTGGACCGCACTCAGCTATAAATTAGAAAATGTCAGAGAGAAAACAAATGACCCTTGTTTTCGTGAGTCCTCCAGATGGCTCTGAAGAAAACTCATCTTAAGTCACTAAGATTACAATTTATGCAGATGCACTATGAAGATTGACTGTCACCTTGCTCTAGCTGAGAAATGACTAAGAGGCAAGGAGGCACACATCTATTTGAGTGTGTCTGCCAGAGCATCAGTGGGGTGGTTGATGGCGCCTGAGACAGAGTGAATCCTTTGATAGACTCATTATTGTGGTGACGCCTGAGAGAGGGCACTTCTTTAGGGGAAATTAGTCGCTAAGGGTGTGTCCTGGTTCATTTTATGCCAACTTCACATAGGCTGAAAAGAGAAAACCTCAACTGAGAAAATGAATATATGAGATGCATAAGTGTTATTTACAATGCCTGAGAATAGATCGCAAAATATGCAACAAAACCCATGATAAGAGTTTTATTAGTAAAGAGTGGAGAAAGGGAAGGGGGGAGTGCACAGGCCTGTTTGGAAGAAACATAGAAACATGGCACGCACACACACACACACACACACACACACACACAGACACACACACACACACACACACACAGACACACACACACACACACACACAGAGAGAGAGAGAGAGAGAGAGAGAGAGAGAGAGAGAGAGAGAGAGAGGGAAGAGTGGGCCTGTCTGCTTTATAGGTCGCTCAGTGCATGCACATTGAGGCTTATGTAGCAATGCCATGAGTGTGTATAACTAATGTGGCCACACTGTGCATGTGCATAGATTACACAGGGCCCTGGAATAACCGAGAATTTTGCCTGAATGCTTAAGGCTCAGCTGACCCTGGGAAGACTAACACCCGGTGTTACTAAGCGTTTTGCTTGAATGCTGATGGTCTTGCACATGACCATGAGACCCTGAGCACGCTGGAAACAATAACAGTGAGGGCTAGGGGCTTTGGAATTTGTAAAATGTTTTACACGGTGATGTTGATGTTAATGCATTATCTTGGATATGAACCAGAAAGGAAATGTCATGGCTTAACAGTGAGTTGTTTGTTAATTTGACAAGGGTTCAATTGTCCTGGCTTGTTTTATGTCAAGTTGACGTAAACTAGAGTCATCTGAAAGGAGGGAGACTCAGTTGAGAAAATGCCTCCCTAAGATCCACCTTTAGGATGTTTTTTGAGTTAGTGTTGATGGAGGAGGGCCCAGCCCGTTGTGGGTGGTGCTATCCTTGGGCTGATGGTCCTGCGCTCTGTGAGAAAGCAGGCTCACCAATCCACGATGGCAAGTCAGTGATCAGGACCTCTTTCTCTCCACGGCCTCTGCATCAGGTCCTGCCTCAGGATTTCTACCTGGTTTGAGTTCCTGCCCAAACTGTGCTTTGGAATCATAAGCCAAATAAACCCTTCCCTCCCATATTTGCTCTGGTCATGGTATTTCACCACAACAATAGTAATCCAGATTACAACATGTAGTTGTCCTTTAGGAGTATCTTCTCTTAGCTTTCCGTCTATTCTGCCACACTCTGGCTCCAGTGCCAGACTCAAACTATGGAGGCCAGGAAAGAAGAAATGTTTCCATCAGTAACAGAGAGCTACTCAAAGGAAATAGTGAAAGTACTTTATGAGGTGAAATATGAGGAAATTCATAAAACCAAACATTCTGATTTTACAAAGTACATTGGTATTATTAAGTAAAAAGGAAAATTACAGTAGATTTTTATTTATATGAGGGAGCTTGAGATTATGTACATTTGAGAAGATCTTAAACATAATTTTGTTTCAATAGCAAAATGAGCAAATGTAGTATTGGTGAAAATGACAGAAAACTGAGAAATCTTTAGATTTGTGTAATTCTAAATAAAATGCAGGGGAAAAATCCAGGTACAGCCCCATCCTGGGAGAGCACATATCTCAGGTGATATGTTGATAAGACCTCCGTATGGAGAGAGAATGAAGGTTATTTTATGGATTGGTTGACATTCATTCTGCTGTCTCAATTTTATATCCCAAAGAGTTAGCAATGAGACCTCAAACATATATATATATATATATATGTATCTCACACACACACATATATATGTGTATATATATATATATATATATACATATATATATATTACATATCAATTCCAGTTTTCTCCCTCCCTCCCACCCTCCCATTCCATAGCCGCCCCCTCCCCCCCGCCCCCGTGATGCCTTCCAGGCGGAATCATCAAAATCTGTCAAGTTATTTGGAGTAGGGACTAGGCCCTCCCTCTTGCCTTTAGGTTAAGGGAGTATCCCTCCATGGGGAATGTGCTCCCAAAGTCCTTTCGTGCACCAGGAATACATCCTGGTTCCACTGTCAGAGGTCCCTTAGGCTGCCCAGGCCTTCTAGCCAAGACCCACGTTCAGAGGGTGTGAGTTGGTCCAATGCTGGATTCCCAGCTATCAGTGTGGGGGCCCATTAGCTCCTCTTTGTTCAGAGACCTCAAACTTTTACTCTTGGGATCGTCAATGTCCCCCTTATCCTCTTGTTCCTCTTCACAACGGTAAGTCATTTCAGGGTGAGAAAATAAACAAGAAAAATACGAACAACAAAAAAGCTTAGTTAGACCTCCACTGTTTAACCAAGTTAAAGCAATTTCATTAAAAACACACACAAAACAAAACAACAAAAACATAGAAAGCTCAAACATAAATTATAAATACAAAATGAAACTCAGGAAAGAGCTGAATTTGGGTTTTGGAGGAAAATGGTGATGGATGTAAAAGAAAAAAAGAAAGAGTGGGAGACTGATGAAGGAAGGAAGAAGGGGGAGAGCGTACTCAAGAATGCAGCCTCAAAGAAAGTCAGGAGTATTTTGCAAAGACATTAGAGCAGGATGATTGAGAAAGGAGCATTGTTAAAAATAAAGACTGAATGTCGTGTTCTAAAATTCTGCCCAAATGAAACTGAACAAAAATCTAATAAACAAATAAATAAATACATAATACATACATACATAAATAAGAGAACAATTGAAAAACTCAGAAAACAACAACAAAACCCCACCAACAATGACAAGTACAGAATCGCTGCCAGAAGCTTCAGAATGAGCTACAGTCCCGAAAGACAGAGACAACAGACCAGGGTGGTCACGGATGCATCTGAGAGGAACATTAATCAAGTACTGAACATTTAAATAAAAAACACGTGTTTGTCCAATACCAATACATACAGGGTTGTACAAGCACATTCGCCTGAGCATGTCTAGCTTGCCTCTCTTCATTTCGACTGTTCTTACATAGTCACAATCACCCCAGCAACCACTAATTATAGACAATGTATTAGAGGCCATGCTTGTCTCTCCATAAATGCAACAGATAAGGTTCTGATTATGAAACAAACAACTTTGCATCCAAACAGACAAAGAGCTGGAGGTGGCATCTCTAGGAATTACTTACCCGAACAGCTTATTCTGAGTTTACTTTCCTGGGTGCACTTGCCACACCGAAGGGATCAGCCGGATCATGTCAAAGTATTAAAACAAAGGAAGAAAGAGCACGAAGAACAGCAATACTCTTCTGACTTATTTAATGAACTCTTGAGATTAATCAGACATCCTTACTATTTAGCTAAAGCACAATCATGCTTGAGAATGTGAGTCAATGGAACTCAATTCTTATCGTACATCCCCAGCCAGTCAAATCATAGAGCCAAGAATAAAAGAATTCCAGGATTTCACATTCTAAATCATTAATTATTTGAAGATAAATTTGTTGAGAATAAAATTTCACACACATCTATGTGTAAATGCTGTTACTCATAGTTCCTACACACAAGCAAAACTAAACACAAACATATCCAACAAAATCACGAGAGAAAAAAGAAAGCTTCGTGTGAAAGAAGAAAGAGAAGAGGAGGTGATATGATGTATTTCAGAAAAGAATAAAGAAAATAAAATTTAAGATCCTATTATGGGTGGGACCTGGGGCTGTATCCTTTACAGATGTAGAGGTTGAGCCTCTTGGGTCATATGGTTTGGCAGGGATAATTGAGACTCTACCACACCCAGGTCCCATGCAGGAAATCTCTGTGGTCAGCTCCCAGCCTCTGAATTCATAGAGATGAAGTGGTCTCTGTTTCTGGCTTTACTCTTCTGAACACTATGATTTTATTACCCTGTACCTCAGTTACTAATTATTAACAATTTTAATGATGCCACTTCTTTGTAAGAGAAACTCTCTGATTGAAATTGGGAAAACAGTATACCGATTTAGTCTTTATAAATCTTCCTACGATGTTTTCCATCATAAGAGTGCTTGATCACTACCAGAGGCCATTGAAAGTTTTCACAGATAAAGCTTGAGAGGACAGATGTTCTAAGCACATGGATTGAACCATTGTGTGCGTGTAACCACACAGAACATGATACCCCATAAGAAGTACAATTATTACGTGTCATAGAAAAGAAAGAAAGCTAGATGAGGTAGCACAAGCGTGTTTTCCCAGGACTGACAGCTAAGGTAAGAGACTCAGGAACTCCACCCCAACCTGGGCTTCATGGTAAACTCCAAATCAAAGCAGTAAAATGACATACACTAAAACTTCCAAAAGGATTATCAGTTATGAGGTAGCTACTTTGCATGTGTTCCTTCCTTTAAAATTCTCTTCTAATTTCAAACCTCTAACCTTTATTTAATGATTCATAAGGCTTTCATTTTATTTTGAGGAAGTAATGGATCATCCCAACAGGAGACCATGTTCCCTACCCCTCTTGTCCTGAGCACAATTTCTGATCATGTTAATGTCTAACAGAAGTGAAAGATAATATATATGGAACCCCACAGCACTCATTCCCTGGACTCAACTCGACATTGATTCCCATATTTGGATCATAGGAAAGACAATTCGACTAAAGAACGATCTGTTTGTGTTCATTGTCCCTTGTGTCACAATAACTTCATATTTTAAATGTAAACTTCGGGGGTGTTTGCCATTGTTATCTATGCAGGTACTGCTGGGTGTCCTCACTCAAGAGGCAAATGATAATTGGTTAAGAGCACCGATGGCATAAGTTTAAATGAAATGAATAGTGTGCTACGCCTCTGTGATTCCCAGCTTAAATGTGGCCGCTGTGTCTTAAGTCAGAGCTGCTGTGGTCCTCCCCCCTGAAATCCTGATGTATGCATTCCTTTGTGGAGGAAGAAGTAAGGCTTGAAGGTGCTCACAAGCTATCCCGCGGTCACCAGGTAGCCCTTCCTTCCCTTGTGAGGTTATATGCGGGACACAGTGAACCCGGGCCTCTTCCAGAGTGCAGTTGCCCGTTCCTCGCCCAGGGAAGTCTGGTGCTGCTGTGTTCTTTTCACTCCCACCAAAGGCCCTGCTTTAAGTAACCCTGGTTAAGTTATCGCTTTTCCAAAGCCTGGAGGGAGTTCTCTAAGGGATGTGCAGTGACCTTCGTTTTTACTTCTCCTGCCACACAGAACCATCTTACACGAATAAAAGAAAGTTCTAAGTAACTCGATTACAGTTTTAAACACATAGTACACAAAATATACGACACTTAAAGACACATTCCTTAGCTCCAAAATATCGCTCTCCATTTTCTCTCTATCTGAAGAAAACTCACATTCTCTTCTTACCAGTAAGGAAGCGGTTTGGAGAGCCCACATGGAAAGACTGAGCAAGTTTAAGAATCTAAAAATTAGAAACCTCTATCCTATGCTCAAACGTATATTAATATTAATAATTTACAATCTAGTTCTCCTTTATTCTCCATCATTCAATGTGAGAACCAGATGAATAAGATGGTGGTGAATGGCGGTTTTATTAGATCCTCTGGAAGGGATAAATCCAAGTAATAGTCTCACATTGATTACATCTTCTCCATTATTTATCTGTCCAACATGAATTTCATCTAGTGCCTGTTAGGTCTCAAACCCTGGAGAAATACCTATTTAACTGAGATACCTATTTAACATATGAAAACAGACCTGGCTGTCTGTCAGGCTCTCCCAGCTTCCCTCAATCCATATCCTGTCACAGGATATGACTGGCATAACACTTACCATAAACTTCTCCAACCCAGGGGCTTGGTTACCCTTCCCCACCCACCCATCCCTTTATAATCTAGCATTTTGGATATTTACCCCTCTTGTTCTACCCTTTACCCCTCCTAGCCTTTTGGTCTCCTGCTCTCTTGATTCTCTCCCCCGACTCCCCTCACTCCTCACATGGCAAGGCTCAGGGTCATGTCTATTCTGGACTCCCCCCAAAATACTCTGCCTCTGACTGTATACTCTTCTATTTCTCTATAGAAAAGTCCCTCCTACACATATGAGAAATCATGTCCTCCCTTTCCTTAGTTATTTTTATTCAGTGCCTAGTGTTCAGTCCAGACCCTGCTTGCTATGCCTTATGAACTCCTGCAGCATGTGGAAATTTTATATTCTAAAGCTGATAAATTCCACAGTCGGGGCATAGGGGAACACTCGGAATGTTAAAGAGGCGTAGGAGAAGGGGTACGAGTCGCTAAGTTACTGTGGCCAGAATGATATTGCTAATGCAGTCAAAAAGCACCGTACATGCCTGTCTCTGTGATGTCCTTTATACATAGCCAGTGTCTCCTCAAAGAGGAACCACACTCAAAAGTCATGTAGTGTTGTTGACTCAGAAGACAAACGTTACATGACAAATCTTCTTTGTTTGCTATAACATCCCTTGCAAGTACTAAGAAACAAACGTGTAAAATTAAATTTACAAACACAGAGAGTATGCCATGTATTGGTTTTCGATAGCTAATGTAAATAAGCCATTTATTTCCTAAGAAATAAATGTTCTCTTCATGTTCTCTTCATTGTTTCTGCAATGACTCATAACACATCTAAGGCCTGAAGGCCAGCTCAGAGAGATTTTTGAGACTTGGCTTCCACTAATTTTTCTGTTATGTTTCTCTCTCTCTCTCTCTCTCTCTCTCTCTCTCTCTCTCTCTCTCTCATTCATATATATATATGTATATATATATTTATATGTATGTATGTATAATGATGCTTCAGTTTATCAATGGTTTTGCAGTCCTTTAAAGGACTGACCATTTTCAGACTGCCAGTGACTAAGCCACTTTATTATAAAGGCATAAACAAGAGTGGCTCTCAAGGTCACTCACAATTGGATGGAGTCAACAGGATTCATGCATGCTGAAGCTCTTAGGATGCAGTCTGGTCATTTATAAACTTCACTGCAGAAATACACCTCTTCAGCTAGCCAAGTGGGGTTCTTAACTCAAGCACATTCTCCCTCTGTGTCTGTGCTAATTTAACAAACGCCTCAATGATGCATGCTTCCCATTGTCCTCTACAGGAAAACCTGGTACAAGTGCTTCAAAATTATGCTCAGACATAGCAAAGAGTGTGGCTTTGTCTTAGTTTTAGTCAAAACTATTTGATGACTCATTACTATTCACAGCTACACAAGTATTTGTATATACAACCGTAATTAATATAGTTATACAGGAAGATTAAATGCCTTGCAAAGGATTAATGGTCATCTTCTTACCATACATTCATCAAGCAACATATAAATGACTGAGTGCATATAAGCAGAGTATCTAATTTAAAAAGACGTAAGAGTAAAATGTATTATTCTATGACCCTTTACTTTAACAAGGTTCAAATGGATGCACTGCATTGTTGTCCATCATTCTAGTGCCGACACAGCACAGACAGTGAAGGCAGAGTTACTGTTATCATAGAGCTGACATTTTATTTGGGAAGTAAGCAAGCCAATAAATAAGTAAATGCACAAGGGAAATTTTAACATTTTCATGTTAAAAAATAAGCAGAATAGGGGCGGACATGTGGCTCAATGGTTAAGAGAACTGGCTGTTTTTCCAGATAACCTGAGTCCAATTCCCAGCAATCACATGGTGGCTCACAACCATCTATAGTGGGATCAGATGCTTTTTTTCTTCTGGAATAAAGTTATACATGCAGATAGATCACCCAAAAGAAGAAACCATAAATTAAATGAATCTTTTAAAAAATAAATTTATTTTTATTTATTTTATATTTTATTTAATTTAAATATCAATCCCAATTCCCTCTCCCTCCCATTCTCACATGGCTGCCACAAACCTCCTCTATCTAAACTCCATCCACTTCCCATGGAGGATGAGGCCTTCCATGGGGGATCATCAAAGTCTGTCACATAATTTGGGTCAGGGCCTGGGCCTTCCCCTGTGTATCTAGGCTGAGGGAATATCCCTCCATGGGGAATGAGCTCCCAAAGTCCATTTGTGCACAAGGGATAAATACTGGTTCCAATGTAAGATCCCATAGACTGCCCGGGCTTCCTAACTGACACCCAGGATCAGGAGGTTTGGTTCGGTCTTTGCTGTTTCCCAGCTGCCAGACTGGAGTCCTTGAGCTCCCACTTGCTCAGATCAACTCTTTCTGTGGGTTTCCCCAGCATAGTCTTGACTCCTTTGATCATTCCTCCTCCCTCTCTGTAACTGGATTCCAGGAGTTCGGCTCAGTGCTCAGCTGTGGATGTTGCTTCTGCTTCCATCCGTTACTGGATGAAAGCTCTAGGATGGTATTTAAGGTAGCCTCTCCTCTATAATAAGCAAAATTTGTAGATGCTATTAACATAATTTGTGTGTAAGAGCAGATGGCAGTACTATAGTTGGTCTTTGATCCTACTCTGATCTGTTAGATATAGCTGCACTTGAATGGAAAGATGAGATAGATTTTAGACTAAAGAGAGTGATAATATTTTAACTGCTACACTGTTCTATCTATGGAAAACATCAGCAATATAAATCAAATATATATGCATTTTAAAATGCTTTTAGTTCATATCTTGATCTCTCTCTCTCTCTCTCTCTCTCTCTCTCTCTCTCTCTCTCACACACACACACACACACACATACACACAGGTTTTTGTTTTGGTTTGTTTTGGTTTTTTTAACTCTTTGGGGGACTTGCCACCTAGCTCACAAATAAATATACATAAAACCTTTCCTTTCTTATGAATTCCAACCCTTAGTTTCATTTTTTTCTAGCCAGCTTTTTCTTAACACAATTTTCCCATCTACCTTCTATTTCTGTATATCTTTTATATTCTTCTTATTCCATGTTGTAGAATATTAATTTAATGTGTGTTACTTTTGTTTATGCTCTGGAACTTTTGTTTAATGATGCAAAGAGGTGTTTGATTAAATACTATTCACCTGCAGTCTGGAGGCTGGGACAGCATCTAGCTGACAGGAAGTTGTAGGGAGAAGCCAGGTTGCAAAGGGTTTATAAAGAGGGGTGAGGAGAGGCGTGGAGACTTCCTGGGAGATTCGAGGAGGTGAGCTAGGTGAGCTGCTTGAGAGGGGTGCCTGAGGGAACAGAACTCCCTCAGGCTTCAGCTCTTGCGGTCTGGCAACTGCTGGTAGCAGTGGCGGCAGAGTGACAGTTGCTGAATAGGATAGCAGTAACTTAAATTAAAAAAGGAAGACAACAAATCCATGCTTGATTCTGTGGCTGTGTGGCTCATCCCCAGTATCCTCCTCTCCTTTTCTTGCTCTTTGACCCTCTCTTCCCAAGTTTTTCCTTCTTATTAATCTCTCTCGGGTAGCCCACCGATTCCTCACCTGCCTAGCCATTGGCCATTTATCTATTTATTAGACCAATGAGGTATTTTAGTCAGGCAAAGAAACACAGCTTCTCAGAGTTAAAGAAATGCAACATAAAAGAATGCAACACATCTTTGCATCATTAAACAAATGTTTCACAATATAAATGTAACACATCTTCAAGTAATATACTAAACCTATGTACAGCCACACACTGATGGGAGATGTCATTCTGTAAAAATGTTTCTTGTATTGGTTAATGAATAAAGCACTGTTGGCCAATAGGAAAGCAAGATAGGCAGGACTAGGAGACAAGGAGGATTCGGGAAGTAGTAGGGAGGAGTTTCAAGATGTAGGACCAACAGGATAAAACTCTGGGCCCTTTCTCTAGTAAGATAAGACCACGTGGAAATACTTAGATTAATAGAAATGGATTAATATTTAAGACAGCGCTAGCAGATAAGAAATGCTTTAGTAACAGGCCAACAGCTTTATATCTAATACAGCGTCTCTGTGTTTTATTTGGGGCTGGCATGGCTGTGGGACCAGGCTGGCAGGAAAACATGCTTGTAACAACACACACAGAGACATATGCAGACACACATGCACATGTGCACATACCACCAAAACCCAACAATAACAATATATCACCACAATTCTTGCTTTTCCCTCTCTATTCTCTGTAGCTAATCTGATCTTCACAAATTGCATTTTTATACCCCCAAAATAGTTGCAATATCAGTGAGGAAAATGTTTTAAAATAAAAGTTATGGGATCATAAAAATATGACTTTGCTATCAGATATGTTGAGATGTCAGGATGTTTAGATGAAAGACTTCATATTTTTATACCATGTACAAAATAATTATTTAATTTGCAAACACAATGGGCACATGGAAGAATGCTTTATAATCTTATTGATTAAATATTGATTTCTTAAATTGTAAGACAAGGAAAATAATAGCTGATGGTTACAATAAATAAATTAACTAGAGTATACTAGTGTTCTAATTATTTCAGTTTTTAAGGTTCTGCTTCATTGTGGTATCAATTTTCAGTGCAATAAGTCCTAAATAGTAGGCAAGGTAATTTTACTTATTTTATACATAGCATTAAAAATAAATATTATTAAATTTAAGGATTGTAAGTACATTTTGCAATCCATTTTCACTTCAAAGAAAACCACTAACCTCGTATCATGGCCTGGTCCAGTGGAGACCTTCAGGACTCCTAGCTCAGGACACAAGAGCAGCCTCCTGTGTTCAAGAGATGCATTTGGGATACTGAAGACATCTTAATGGTTGTGTGATGCCTGCTGTGCTAGTGAGAGCTAAGGCTTTGATCAGGTGATAGCAGAAGTTCAGATCCCACAGTAGGACTTCGATGGGCTAGACTTCCTGCCTCTGTCTTTCTTCAACTCCTGCATGCTCTCAGGGTTTAAGGGATTTGGCTAGTGGACTTTAAAAGAAACACAGAAAATATACTGCTCTGTAGGTAGTAAGTAGACTTCTTTCTTTCCCTGGGTTTGACTAAACTAATCTTCTCCAGCACACACACACACACACACACACACACACATATATATATATGTACATTGATTATTATTCTCTTCCAATCTTTAATATACCCAAGCCATGAGTCTTGAGAACAAATTGGCATTCTCCATTCCTCATCTTTGTAACATATTGAATTAAGATTTCAGCTCCCTGTCAATGAATTGATAGCCTACTGGTTTTCATCAGGAACTCTTTAAAATAATGCCGCTGAAAGGTTTAGAAATATAATTGACTCATAGTCAATCACAAAGGCATCCAATACAGATAGAATACTCTTTCAAAGCAAAAGTTACATTTGTGTTAAATATTATTTTATTTAAAGAATCCATAATAACGTGTTGAGGGTTGAAGCGATGGCTCAACAGTTAAAAACACTTGCCACCCTGGGAGAGGGCAGGAGTTCTGATCCACATACTCAATTGTGTCACAATACCGGTGACTCCCACCCCAGGGGAGCCAGTGCCCTCTTCAGGCCTCTATGAGCACTGTCCACATAAAGAATCATGGAAGGAATCTTCGCAGTATTGAAAATATGAGCACCCATTATATCTACATGTTGGTTATATCTTCACATACGTTTCATACGTTTCTATAAGGCCTGCTAAATTTAAATTGTGGTAGAATATTTTCACAGAACTTTTTTTCTTTTAAGTAACGAACATCATTTCTTTATTTTGAAAGGAAAACGTTTCAAAGGAGAATAAAAAGGTGAGTGTGTTAACTTTTACTTTGCAGCTAATATTGTTACATATTTTCAGGCACTTTGGGTTCTTCATACATATAAACTGTGGAATTCCCTAGGTCATTTAAATGGAGGAGATGGGGTCCACACATCACGCATCACACAGCAACATGTTCAACAATAGAAAATGCTCAGTTAGCGCTGTTTCTTCTAATGTAGCTTTATGCTTCCCATAAAGTGCTTAATGTATTTCCACTTTTCCTTCTTATTGCTGAAAGAGTGCCCTGACCCATTACCTACTCCTGTCAGCTACTACGACTGCTTAATTGAAAGCCACTTAATTCATATCTTTAGGAATGTCTACAGGATGCTGGCAAATCAAAGTCTCAGGGCATATTAGAGGTAACCCAGTTTCCAAGTCACAAAATCATTATCTAGTCTGTCCAGACACTCAGGGACAGGACAGCTTGGCTCTGCACAGAGCTGAGCAGGTCCCCACTGACCACTGTCGTAATGCTTATTCACGGAGTGCCATCTGGTAGGATTTTTAAGCTTCCTTTCATTCTTCGAGTGCTAAATCCCACATTTGTTTCTCAGTTCTAAACAGCACCAAAGGTAAATCCCACAGGAATTTACCTAAAGAAGGTTGGAAAAAGGAAATAGAGAAAGATCCTTTTGAGTTACAAGCACGTTTTTCCCTGCTGCTGCTCTGATCCCACAGCCGCGTCAGCCCCAAATAACACGCAGAGACTCTGTATTTGATATAATTTTGTTGGCCAGTTACTAATTCCTTATCGGCTAGCTCTGTCTTAATTATTAACCCATTTCTACTAATGTAAGTATTTCCATGTGGTCTCATTTTACCGGCCAGAGCCAGCTGGCGTTCTACCTCTCCAGGCTCTCAATGTTGACTCCTCCTAACTACTTCCTCTTTCCTCCTTGTCTCCAAGCCCCTCCTATCTTCCTTTCCTATTGGCCAACAGTGCTTTATTCATTAACCAGTATGAGAAACATATTTACAGAATAACATCTCCTATCACCTCCCTTCACCCCAGCCCAGTTTTCAGAGGGAGAATTGGCAATGAGATTAGAAGGGAAGCATGCACAATGAGAAGAGAGAAACGGGATTGTCTTTCTGGAGATGAAAAAATACATACAGGAAAAGGAAAACTGCCAGGGATAACAGAGATAATCACAGCCACACATTAGGAGGGTCAATAGAAGGGGTTAAGAACAAGACGATGTGAAGCTTGATAGAACATCAGCCCATTGCTGGCTCATTTTATTCCTAAGCTCACAACCTCCATCAAAGGTTGAAGTATCACCTGTCATTTCACAGCACACGGGTTAACATCACCCTTCGGGAAACGTAAGTTTAAAGTCTGTATTTAATTATCCTATGCTCTGGTTTTCTTTTTATACATATACACTCTCTTCTCTCCTTATCCCTCTCCATCTGTCTCTCTCCCCCTCTGTCTCTCAACAAATCACACTTTCCATGATGGTATTTTTAAGGTGAAAAGTACAAAAGTATTAAATATCATTTGTGCCTTAAATTTCTTAGTGTTGTGCTTATAACTTGAACTTTTGCTGTGTTGCATTCTGAGTAATAACATTCCCTGTACCCTTGGATTCAACAATATTGTCAGTATGTTTTTTATCTTGTTTGACATATTTAATTATCTATTTATTTTTTTCTGTCATACACCATATCTTTCAAATTACTATTGAGACCTTTATTCACATCTCTTTGACATCGAGTTCATACAGCACTATTTAGATTACTATGTGGCTTTGTCTCCCTTACTGAAGAATTCCCTCCTACAGCAAGGAGCATTACGAGTAATGAGGACTCACAAGAATTTACAGAACCAGGAGCTGCTTCTGGAAAGTGTCTTAGCAGTAAACAGTTGCTATGTAAGAGTGCAGACTTCAATGTAGCCACCTAAAAATTATACAAAGCCTTCCCAAAATACAGTTTGTTTAATTGTCAGATAAGAATCATCCAACACCCAGTCCTCATTCCTGTTAACAGAGTTATTCCCAGTTCTAGTTCATGAATCTGGGTTTGCCTCATAGTTTGAGTGAAAAGAACCTCATATCCCCAACTAGAAATGTCATACAGTGCAAAGCTAACCTAGCATTTACTTGAAAAATATCTATAATAATGAAATTTTCTATGAAAGCTTGGTAAACATATGACACTATTGACCTATGCCATTGATTCAAATTTCCAGATGTTTTTAGGACAGTAAGTGTTACTTGGGAGGACAGGACAGTCTATGGAGCCTTTGCCAGTGGAACCAGTATTGATCCCTAGTGTACGAATGGGTTTGGGAGCTAATTCCCTATTCAGGGATACTATTTCAGCCCAGATACATGGGGGAGGGCCTAGGTCCTGCTCCAAATGATGTGACAGACTTTGATGATCCCCTATCAGAGGCCCCACTCTTCCTGGGAGTAGATAGATGATGAGATAGGAGGTTGGTGGGGGGAATGGGAGAGCAGAAGGGAGAGGGAACTGGGAGTGATATGTAAAATATGATTGTTTTTAATTTAAATAAAAATTAATAAAAAGATTTACCAAAAAAGAAATAAATTAAAAGATGCAGTGCATTTTGTCCTCCAAATGATAGATCATCTCAGTTACTTCATAATACTAGACGATTCTTACCTATCCAGCTGTAAAAGGATCAATAACAGTCACACTCTTCATCTCAGGAACAGGGAGTTGCGGACACTACTGCAAGGTTTCTAAGATGGTCGTGTTAATGGGAAATGTGGCTAAGTATGGCCTACCATCTGCATTGGCTTTTTATTTCTGAAAAAAAAATCAAGCCAGGAAAGTGTTTTTATTTTACCTTTGTGTTTGCAGAGAATCATGGGAAATTTCTGGGGCACTCAGAAAAGTAGATATTGTAGTGGCAAGAAGAGAAGGATTGTTTTCCATGATGGCTGTGAGGTGATTGGCCAAAAAAAGCCAGCAAAACAGCTAAGCATCACATACCGGGAGTCAGAGAGGAGATATGAAACACAAGTTAGTAAAGGACCACAACAGCACATCGACATAAAGCAAAACAAAGAAAAAACGAGAAATCAATAACAAAATGAGAACTGTCCCCTCAATTTCCACAGTGAAATAGCTCCCGTGAAATCAGACCAGATGTGCAAGAATTGTGACAACAGAAGATGGGCAGGCACATGTAACCAAGTAAGGTTGACAACTGGTACTGGTAGTAATACCACAAATACAGGCATGTTAACCGAGGTCAGAGGAGATGAGGAGAGCCCCCAAAGGAGGTAAGTTCAACCCCATCTTCTCAGGGGGATGGAGGCAGCACCTGCCTCAAGGCAGAACTTTCCAGAGCAACATCAGAAGCAGTGCCATGTTTGTGACATTGTGGCTGTGGTGGGCAGATGCCAGTAAAAGACTCCAGTGCAGAAACGTTTGTAAAATAGTGAGCAGGGAACAACGAAAGTAGCCCCAAAGAAGGGCTATACTTGTCTGGAACTGCTACAACATACATTGAAAAGCAACCAGTATGACAGAGACGTTAGTCAACATGAGAAGAAACCAGTATCATGAAAATCATCTGTGGAGCATGTTGTTAGGAAGGACAAGTCCCAGCTAGGCACCTTCAGCGTCCAAGGTACATCACCAATGATGCTGGTCCTGCAGAATCACTGGACTTTGCTCAGAAGTTCTTGACATATCTACTATTCTGTGTTGATAAACACACACACACACACACACACACGTATTAGTGTATATACATATATGATAAGAAGAGCAAAATATATTTTCATAACATTATATGAGTAACAGAATCAATATTGAAATACAGCCATTCTGGATACCTATTTACACCTTATCTATAATATATAATACACATATACATATATATGTATATATATCATATCTATCACATGATATATATATATAAAGACAATTTGTATGTTCTATTTGTATACGTGCTCGATTGAATTTAAATCTGCTCTCTACTCACCGTCAGCAGATTTAGAATCATACTCCTTACCTCGTTAGATATCTGTGTCTGAATGCCATTTTTCCGAAGGATGCGTATGTAGCTTGTCAGTTCATAAGCTCATTTGTCATCTACAGCACCACTGCAGTGCCCGTTATGTAATCTGATGTTACCTGTGCGCATTGTGTTTTCTAAATGCATGTTAGCACCACGATTTGGTTAATTTCTTCACTCACTCTTGGTTTTACCTAGCAGTCCTGCTTGATGGCACTGCATGCGTAGGTTCCGAGAGTAAATCTGCAGCACCATGACAACCGCCTTTAGTGAGTTGTGTAGTGTTGGTACCATCTCACAGTGGCCATCATTGTCTCCAGGGTCAACTAGAGGACAGTTCTGTCTTGGCGGAGAGGGCAATGTAGAGAGTTAAGAAACTTGCTGGAATTCAAAAGCCAATCATAGCAGAAGTAAACTCAAACTAGTGTCTGAAGCTGACTTCATGCCCATTTCATGCTTCAAAGAAAGAACTCCAGGCGACAAAAGGTCCTCCCAGAGGAGAGGCTGTCCAGGTGTGGACTGTGGTGGGCACATGACCTCTGGTTATTCTGGATGTCACAGTCACTGCCAGTGGCTTAGCAAGAGATTCGGGTTCAGTAAGGAGACTCAAGTTAATAGTAAGTTCGACTTGAATCTTTTCTTTTATTGTGAACTAAGTTATATAAAAGTAGTTTATAAAATGGAGTTACTTGTACAAAAATGCTTTGGCAATCATGTGATTCTTAACGAATAAAAACTAAGTAACTGAATGATATCATTCCTGGAAAAAACAATGGATTGTAGTGCCAAATTATACTTCTGTCTTGACATGTCTGTTATCTACTAATCATATATCACCTATCTTTCTATAATGTGTGGATCTACCATCTATCAATCTACTACCCTCTTAGCTGTCAGTATTTTCATTGTCTTTTTTATCTATTGGTCTCTATATCCATTTAACATTTAGCTATGAATTTATAATGCTTCAGTTGTCATCTATAGCCATCTGTCTATACGTCATCTATCATCTGTCTTTCTATCACTATCTATCATCTATCTACCTATCATCTATCTATCTATCTATCTATCTATCTATCTATCTATCTATCTATCTATCTATATATCTATCTATCATCTAATCTATAAGCTATTAATCTGTTATCTATAACTTTGCTATCTATCTATATATCTACCTTTCATCTGTCATTTATTTATATATGCATTAACATATACCACAGTGTATTTAAGGTAATCTATCATCTATCTATCATCTAATCTATAAGCTATTAATCTGTTATCTATAACTTTGCTATCTATCTATATATCTACCTTTTATCTGTCATTTATTTATATATGCATTAACATATAACACAGTGTATTATATTTAAGGAAATCTGGTAGGGGTCAAGACACAGCAAAGGGGGCTTTTCCTTGATACAGAATGACACACAGTCCTAAACAGCACATCCTATTGATCTATGACTAAACAAATGGATCAAAAATGCAGTGGAATGAAAATCTATTTCCTAGATCCATTTACCACTCAGAGGAACAGTTGGTAAGCATATACATCAATTACATGGTTCCACACCAAGGTCTAAGAATTCTCATAGAGGAAGATCAAGATTTAAATAGCTGTGGAGCTAAGATGACAGCAGATAGTTTTATTTTTATAATTTGGTCATTTCTTCTCAGAGGATACAAAATGAGGGTGACATACAGGAGGGCAGACATATTAACTAAGTGTATCAGTACTCAATTCAGTCCCTTTGGGACTGAATGACTTTCACAAGGGCCACCAAAACCATCAGAAAAAAAAACAGATATTTTCAGTATGAGTCATAAAAAAGCAAAATTACAGTTATGAAGTAACAACAAATTTAATTTTATGGTGAGGGCCATCACAACATGAGGAATTACATTAAGGAAGGTTGAAAACTACTGGCTTAGTGGCATTACAGATTCCTACTGTACCCTTTATCAAAACAAAAAAGTATAAAACATTATCCAATTAACACTGTTCTATCATACTACCTCAAGACACTATTAGAAATTATGAGTTAAATACTGAAGTCTGGAAGAGTAATTTTACTCTTTCCAATTAATTTGACTAAAGACAATATAATTAAGGATGGGAAACAAATCTCTAAAATTTATCTTTCAGCCAAGAGCAAAGAAAATGGATATTTCCTAATGTTCTCATCAAGAATTTATGATTTCTTAGCACTAAGTACAAATTAAAATGCCCCCAAGTATAAATAAATGTAACAGATAACCCATTGAACACAGAACAGATTTATGAGGTTAAAATTTCAAGTGACCCTAGATCAAGTTTAAGTTGACATTTTTTTTTTCTTTTCTCTTCATTGGCGGTTTGTCATGGACAGAATGATATTTGGATGCCATTCAGTGACCGCAAGACACTGTGACTTTGATGAAGCCGGTAGACCAATTAGGACATGTGTTATTATATTTTATAATAGTGTGATCTGAGTCAAAAACAGGTGTCAAAGATGTATCAAGAATAAGGACAAAATATGATATCTGTTTGCAGTACAGTAATTAAGAAGAAAGGAAGAAGTTTTCTGTTTTTGTTGTCCTGTCCTCTACCAGGAGGTAAAAGGACAAAGTGTAAATGTACAGTATGACACCCAGAAAAGAGAATAAGAAAAGCTAAATGTTAGGGATGAGGAAAGATTGAATGCAGGTAGCTGGCATGAGTTATGAAAGAGGACATAAAGCCAATGGCTGATCTAGTTCTAATTCTGCTGATTTGTTTTCCTTTTGGGGAGTGGCAGTGGTGGCAAATGTGTCCTTAAATATTTCAGTACCGAATGAAAAAAGTTTAATGTGAAGATTTACGGATTTAATTTTGGATGCCAGTTCTTATTATTATTCGTTAAGTTGTATAGACATTGGGTCTGGTTAATTTTAGTATGTGATGTTTTTATGTATTTTTAAGTTTTTGTAACCATAATGTTTAATTAAAACAAAAAGAAACTCAGATTGGACAAATGGAGGAAAAGCTCAAAATCCTGGTGCTGACCACAAAACTAACAATAAGCAAGGGACTGCTACTTAAATACAGTTCTTACAGACGTGTGCAGCAGGAGGCTCCAACACAAGTTCTCCCAAGAGCTCGCAGCTCTTATTTACAAAGGAAGAGTAAAAAGGTTTTCATGGAGGTAGCACTGATGAACAACTTGGAAAGAGCATCTAAGACTTAAGAGGACTATGACCAAGAGAGTCTACTTATTTCAACTATAAACAGACTAAGTCCCAATTTTCAGTGGCACTTGAGAGAGAGACAGATATGTATATATATGTGTGTGTGTGTATGTATGCATACACACACACACACACACACACGAGAGAGAGAGAGAGAGAGAGAGAGAGAGAGAGAGAGAGAGAGAGAGAGAGAGAGAGAGAGAGAGAGAGGGAGAGAGAGGAGCCATAGAGCCATGGTCTTCAGGAATTATCTGTCAACAAGATAAGGAAATGATGGCAACAGACTGGCTGTTTGTACTGTGGAGAACGGAATGCCTGGAGACAATCCCGGAGACAGATGCTCAGTGCAGAAAAGAAGAAAGATCATTAATTCCGAAGATGACAGAGGTGAAAATGACCTGAGATTTAAGTTGTAAGAGAAAGGATTTGGGTTTGGCTGATGTGATGTTGAGGAGTGAAGCCTGAGAGACACTTGTGTCTTGACATTGAGTAACTAAGAGATTTAAGAATGTCACAAGCGATGGTGCTTGCTCATTGACTGGAAGCGTGGAGTGATATTATAACTTATTAAAGGTGATACAGGCATCTAGGAAAGAAACTGAGAACCAGTCTCCTCAGAAGAACTTTACTAGGAGAGTTATAATATTATGGCCACAGAGGAAGAAAGGAAGAGCTCAGTTCCCTTCAGTCGCCAGAAAAAAGAAGTCGTTTGTTCTCGTAATTTGCAGTGAGCAGTGAGGCGGTTTCCTTGCTAGTGCCCTAGCCTTAGTGATAGAAGCCAGGAGGAAATTGATAAGGAGTATCTATAGCTCAAGGTCACCTTGGATCTGGGCAGTAGCAAGACCGGCAAGCCTGCATCCACAGGTAGTGGTGGATTCAACTCTTTTTAAAAGTTCTTCAATGTCAAATGTCACAGGTTTATCAACTTTCTGGGGGGAGCTGCAGGGAGTCATCCTCTGATTTCTGGGCAAGAAAAGTCAACAAGAAGGTTGTTACCTAACTGAATAGAGCACGGGTATTCCAGCAGGGAGGGCATGTGCTGTAGAGGTTTCAAGGAAAGAAGGTGAGAGTTTGAAATTAAGTTTGAAATTTCAAGTTAAGTTTGAAATGTAAACAAGGTGTGTCAATTTGAAGTATCTCAGAAGTAAAAAATCCATTCACTTTCCTGTTACTATATTTTACAGGTCTACGAAGCTGTCACAAGATTTCCTTTTCTTTTTATTAATTAAATTTTATCATTTATTTCACAACCCAATCACAATTTCCCCTCCTTTCCCTCCTCCCATTCCCTCTTCCTGTCTCCCCTCTGCCTGTCCGTCCACGCCTCCTCTGTTTCTGTTCAGAAATGGGCGGGCTTCCCACGGGTGTCACAAAGCATGGTGTATCATGTTGAGGTGTGACTAAGCTCCTCCATTTGTCTCAAGGCTGGGTGAGGCAACCCAGTATGAGGAATAGGTTCCCAAAAGCTAACTCAAGCAATAGGGACAGGCCTGATCCCATTGTTAGGAATCTCACAAATAGACGAAACTTCATAATATGTAGGGGCCTTAGGTTGGTCTCTTTCAAGTTCCCTTTCTCCCAGTGGAGAGTCTCTGAGCTCCTGTGAGCCCAAATAAGTTGTTTCTGTGGCTTCCTTTGTGAAGACCTTGATCCCACTGGGTCATATAATCCTTCTTCCCTCTCTTCAGTGGGATTTCTGGAGCTCAGCCAAGTGCTTGGCTGTGGATCTCTGCATCTGTTTCTGTAAGTTACTGGATGAAGGCTCCCTGATAATTAGGGTAGTCACCATCACCAATCTGATTACAGTAGATCGCCAGTTAAGCCACCCTCTCAACTATTGCTAGGAAGTCTTGCTCGGAGTCATCCTTGTGGATTTCTGGGAGTTTCTCTGGCACCAGGGTTTCCTTGACCCTGAGAAGACCCCCCCCCCATCAAGACATCTTTTTAATTATTCTCCCTCTCGGTCCCACTCCCAACCTGCCCAACCAGATTCCTCATGCTCTCATCTCCCCTACCCCCCCAACCCCCAGTTTACCCAGGACATTTCTTCTACTTCCCTTTCCCAGGGAAATCTATGAGTCCCTCTTTAGGCCGTCCTTCTTACTTCTCCACTGTGGGCTGTGGATTGCTGAATGACTACCACTTACTTTACAGCTATCATCCACTCGTGAGTGAATAAACACCGAGTTTGTCTCTCTGGGTGGACCAGAAAATAATCATCCTGAGTGAGGTTCTATCCATATGCCTGAAAATCCATATTTTTCAATAGCTGAGTAATCCATTGTGTAAAAGTTCCACATTTTCCTATCCATTTTTCTATTGATGGGCATCTAAGTTGTTTCCAGGTCCTGGCTGCTATAAACATAGTTGAGCAACTGTCCTTGTGGTTGAGCATCCTTTGGTATAGATGGGTTTTGAGGTAGATTGATTCCCAATTTCCAAGAAAATGCAACATTGAGTGGAAATGTTTCTGCATTCTCTCCAACATTTAAGCTGTCATTAGTGTTTTTGTTCTTAGCCATTATAACAGGTGTAAGGGGGTATCTCAGAGCTTTTTTATTTTAATTTCACTCATGTCTAAGGATATTGAATAATTTTATGTGTGTCTCTGCCATTTGAGAACTTCCTGTTTAGATCAGTACCCCGTTTTAAAATTGGATTATTTGATATTTTGATGACTAGCTTCTTGGGTTCCTTATATAATTTAGAGATCATCCCTCTATCAGATATAGAGGTGGTGAAGATCTTTTCCCATTTTGTAGGGGCATCTTTGTCTTGCTGTCCATGTCATTTGCCTTACAGAAGCTTTTCAGTTTCATGAGGTCCCAGTTGTTGGTCTCAATGTCTGTGCTGCTGGTTTCTATCAGAAGGGTGTCTCCTGTACAAATGCATTCAAAAAAGCTACTTCCCACTTTTTATTCTATTAGATTCAGTGTAACTGAATTTATGTTGAGGCCTTTTATCAACTTAGACCTATGTTTTTTGCAGGACAATAGATAAGGATCTATTTGAATTCTTCTACATTCTGACATTAATTTATGCCAGAACCACTTGTTGTATATGCTTTCTTTGTATAATTTTGGATTTGTTATCAAAAATCAGATTTTAATAAGTGTATGGATTTATGTCAGGGTGTTTGATTCAATTCCATTGATCCACATGTCTGTTTTGATGCCAATGCCATGTTGTTTTTATTACTTTATCTCTAAATCAGGGATGGTAATGCCTCTGAAATTTCCTTTATTGTACAGGATTGTTTCAGATATTCTCTAGTTTTTTTTATTTTTTTATTTTTTGGTTTTCTTTGTCAATTTCAGTTTTGTTCCTTCAAGGTCTGCTAAGAATTGTGTTGGAATTTTGATGGTCATTTCTTTGAATCTGTGGATTGTTTTTGATTGGATGGAATGAAATTTTTACTATGTTAATCCCAGCAATTTATTTATATACAAGATTTTTCCATCTTCTCATAATATCTCCTTAAATTTCTTCAACGACTTTAAGTTCTTATCACATAGGTCTCTTGCTTTTTTAATATAAAGTGTCGGGACACTTTATATTAACTATGGCTACTAAAAGTGTTGTATGGCTACAACAAAGTGCGTTGTTGTCCTGATTTCTTTCTTAGCCTCTTTATCATTTGCATATAGGAAGGCTACTAACTTTTGTAAGTCAATCCTGTATCTAGCCACATCACTGAAGGTGTTTATCAGCTGTAGAAGCTCCCTGGTAGAATTTTTGGGGTCAGTTAGGTTTACTACTATATTATCTGCAAATAGCAAAAGCTTGATTTATTCTTTTTCTAATTTGTATCCCCTTGATGTCCTTTTTGTTATCTTATTGCTCTAGCTTGTAGCATGCATGTTTTCTGCCCGATTGCCTGCTGCTAGTCTGGTGTGCCCGCCCCAAATAACACTCAGAGACTCTGTATATGATACAATCCTGTTGGCTAGTTACCATTATTGTTTATAGGCTAGCTCTGTCTTAATTATTAACCCATTTCTACTTATCTAAGTATTTCCACGTGGTCATCTTATGGGAGGCTACTGTCAGCATCTTCTTTCTCCAAGATCTCCATGCTGACTCCTCCCAACTACTTCCTCTTTACTCCTTGTCTCCTAGCCCCGCCTATCTTGCTTTCTCATTGGCCACAGTGCTTTATTAATTAACCAGTATGAGAAACATATTTACAGAATAACATCTCTCATCATCTCCTTTTTACTGTCTAAAATAAAAGAAGGGGTTTAACCTTAACATAGCAAGATATATCATACAACAGTTATCAAATAAGAATCACAGTAAACAATATTTAGTTCATTAACATTTTGTAAGACTTAAAGAAAATGTCATCTATCCTATCTTTGTGAGTCTAAAGTCCAATATGTAACTTATCTTTAATCCTAACTAAGGAAAACTATAACCAAAACTATCTGTCTTCAACTCCATCAAAGACAACAGAAGGATAATATATAAACTCTAGAAATGACTGAGACACCTCACTGCCTGGTCTGTCACCCAAAGTTTTTCTGTAATGTTCCATCTTCAGCCCATAGGCCGTGGTGTGTCTGGCAGACTCTTCAGCAAAGCAGGAAACTTTAAACTGTCTGCTTGTATTGGCAGTTTGTCAGTCATTTTTCTCTGTGTCCTGTAGACTACCTAGCTGTCTGGCTGCCTTTTCCATGAAGCAGGAATCCTGTAACAATGTCCATCTTGCATCAGCAGTCACTTTTTTGTGGGTCCTGCATGTCCAGTTTCTACAACATAAAGTCAGACAGTCCAGAAGAGCAGTACCTTGCCCAAATGGCTAGTCTTGCCATATTAGAAGCAAACTCCATAATGTGTTTCTTCGATGTCCATCTTCCTTTCTGATGCAGGTGGTGTTACCAGGAGCAGTTGTGCCTTATTGTCAAGAAAAACCCTAAACCATTTTAAATGCTATATTCTGTAGGTCTTTCAAAGGTTTGAAGAATGCCTATCCATCTCAAATACATCTCTGTATATCTAGATATCCTAACTAACTTAACTCTAAGTTTTGACTATCATAGGTAATTCTCTAATCTGTACTAAATTATACATTGCATTTTCTAACGAGCTATATAAACACAATACCTAAACAAGAGGAGAAAAATACATATCATAAAATTGACCTTAAGTTTGTATCAATAAATGAAAATCCATTCCAAAACAAAGCATTCATATCTATACTATAATTCCTTTTTTATCTTTAAAAGATTGCTTGTGGTTATAGCCATTTATAACCAAGCCCATTTAAATGAAAACAAACATTTTAAACAATATTTGGGAATTTGGGCCTTGTTCCTTTCAAACTACTTCCTGATGGTAGAGGGCGCTGTCATGGGGGATCCTAAGACGATGTACAAATCTTGGCTGTAGACATTGCTTTATGGGGTCTGGCTTGATCAAACCACATTAGTCTGGAAAGAATCCACAGCTTTTCATTTTGTGTGGAAACAAAAATAGAAATCCTTTTCCCCAGTATTTGTCCATAGGCTTAAATTTTGGAGTCAAAGCATTTTTAAATATATAAATTGAATTAATCCAGCAACATTTCTTTTATCAGTAGTTGTTATTTTCTCAGCAATCAAATAATTTAAATATAACAGAATCACATATAGTATCCAAAATTTCTCTGTGCTTTCCATCTTTATGTGGATTTTTTTATTACTCTATTTCTTCTACTTCTATTTTTACATATTTTGAGACAGGGTTTCTCTGTGTAAGTTTTATCTGTCCTGTAATTCCCTCTGTATACCAGGTTTACTTTGAAATCACAGAGATCTGTTTGCCTCTGCCTCCCCAGTGCTGGGATTAATGGCATGTGCCACACCCATCCATTCTACTTCCTTTTTTCTTTTTTAAACCATTGTATCCTTTTTCTTTTTCTCTCCCAAGCCAGTGTATTTTTTTTTTTAAACACAGTGTAAACCTTCATTGCAGCTCTCGTACACACCAATGAATTGTTAGCAGAGCTCTTTAAAAGCTAGGCGTTTTTTTTTTTTTGCCGCTTATGCTAATTTTGGAAACCTCCCTTAAAGGAGCTGTGCAAATCTCTGTCTACAGCAAAACAAATCCAACCGAGAAAATGCTGCTACCAAGAAGTCTTGCTAGTCTCTGTTTCTTTGTTTCTAAAATCTCTGTTTAAGCTTTTATCAAGTTTTAAGTGAAAGTTCTTATAGCCACGTTGGGCGCCATCTGTAGCTTGCATGTTTTCTGCCAGCCTGCCCAGTCACGCCTCCACGTGAGCCCCAAATAACACTCAGAGACTCTGTATTTGATACAATCCTTTTGGCCAGTTACCATTATTGTTTATAGGCTAGCTCTGTCTTAATTATTAACCCATTTCTACTTATCTGAGTATTTCCACGTGGTCATCTTATCCGAGCATGGCGAGCCAGCATCTTCTTTCTCCAAGATCTCCATGCTGACTCCTCCTAACTACTTCCTCTTTCCTCTTTGTCTCCAAGCCCCGCCTATCTTGCCTTTTCATTGGCCACAGTGCTTTATTAATTAACCAGTATGAGAAACATATTTATAGAATAACATTTCCCATCACTAGCTAGAATTTGTAGTACTATATTCAATAGATACAGAGAGATTGGGCAGCCTTTTCTTCTTCTGGATTTTAGTGGAGCAAGTTGGTCAGTTTCGCTGGCATAGAAGTCACTCACCTGTTCTTTCAACTGATGTGAGTTGTACCTGTGCCTATGGAGTATCCTGGAGTTTCAGGGAAGTGCTGCCACAGTGAAGATGATGAGGTATGTGGGGCTGGGCACTGGAGTGCAGTCTTAGGGAAATATAACCCAGTAGGTTGGTCTTTCACCTCACAAGGCTTTTTAAAATGCAAAACAATCACTAGGCTGCATGGTCAAGCCATCTTTTCATAAATATTGATATTAGAATAGCCAGTTATTTGTATGGATAGAAACCCCTGTAGTCTAGGAAGAAATAAACAGTACAGGATGATACAGGATTTCCGTTCAGCTTACCTCCATCTCTGCTTGTGGAGTTTATATGCATGAACCTCCAAGAAAGTTTTATGCAGGGATGCAGACGGAGGCCAGCACTTTGAGCATATTAATCTAGTAATCTGCTCACTGAGGTACAGTACCAACACTCCTTATTGTACTTAATAAGAGCAAAATGCTTCCCAGTGTTTGCAAACATGTATCATAGTGGAAATAAGAAAACAGGAACACGATGGGCACAGAGTCAGGCTGAGTCTTCTAGTAAGGACCTGTGCTCATGTGTAAGAAAAAAAAAACCCGAAAACAAAAACCAAAACCAAAACAACAACAAAAAAAAGAACCAGAGAGATGAAGACAGCAAGAAGGAATGAGTGGGTTGAATTCCATCTAGGAGAGTAAAATAAATTCATGCACCAGCTGGGTCTGGGATTATGCACTGATTAAAGTATCATCTTATACAGTGAAGCGGAGTGGGACATTACACACTTATAATCTCTTGTAATAAAATCATAACCCCAAACAGATATTCTTTAACCTTCCAGGACCTAAAAATTCCTGGAAGTGATACCCAACCTCTAAAGTGAAGTGAGAAATTGTGGTTAATGTTTCATGCTGATGGCCTCGGGCACAGGATGTGTGTGAATACCTTTTCAGGGAAGGTAATATGGCCTCACAAATGAAAAGAATCATCTTCTTTAACAATGAAAAATGAATGTTTTACCAAGAAGCCTTTTGAGTTTCAGGTTGAGCAACCATTCAGTGACCTGAGGCTACTGTTCATGCTTGGAGCTATTTTCCTGAGCTCTGTAATACGGTAAGAGGCCAGAGGCTGAAGTACTCAGCCAGGCTGATTTGCCCAGCAGCAGAGAGAAGAGGTGTACGTGAGGCAGGGAAGCTTCTGAGGTAATCCATAAGGCTATACTTAAACAAGGGTGGGAGTTGGTGATTCTGCTGCTGAGCAAACATGGCCTCTTACACATATAATATATCTCTGTGTTGACATAGAATTTAATAGGCATCAGAAATTAATTCACACACAAGAATTAGCTAATAGTGTAGTGTAATCTGTAATTTGTTACCAGCAGGTTTTTAGCGGGACCAGACCAGCGGTGGCGGCGCGGAAAAGGTGCTCATAACAGTAATTCTTTACAGACTTACCTTGCAAATATGCCTCTGTATTAATAATAAAAAAAGTAACAAGTAGTGAACTGATTTTTATCATAATTCTTTCCTTGTTATTAGAGAGACTGTGTTAGTTAGTATGCAATCTGATTTCTGGTGCTACCCATACTTACTATGACTTGGGTGAACATTGTTTTAGGATGTACATGTATGTATGGCACGCATTTCTGTATGTATGCCACACTAATGTCCAAATGTGTATGGAGGCCTGAGATGACATGGGTTCCCTTCCTTGATTGCTATCTTCAAAACTGGGCACACTGAACTGGTCAAGGGAGCTAGCCATTAACACCTTTGTGGGAGCGGTCTTTGTGGATCTTCAATCGGAGCCAGCCAAACAGCCCCAAGTCTGTACCTGAGTGGTGGAGTGTGGATGAGGGAAAGGCTAGCTATAGATAATAAAGAAAAGACAGAGAGACAGAATAAAGGTCAGGAGGGCAGATCAGTCAATACTGAAATGCCACGAGTTAGTTTTTGCCACTCTTAGATACCTTAACCAAAAAGGGGAACACAGTATAATGTATACAGAATGGACAGACTTTTCTTCCTCATTTATTCTAAGGGTTCAGTAACCACACCTTAGCTCCAACTTCTTGTTCCCTAGCCTTGAGGTCAGGAGTAGCCACACCTCAGATTCAGGTCTGCTGTTATTTAGACTGAGACAGCCAAACATCCTTCTGCAGCCACACCTTTGACCATTAGGTCTTATGACTTCCTGACAGCTTTGAACTCTCTATCCTTGTGCCAAGATGGAGTGCAGCCATCCTTATGGGCTCCCACAAATTACCCCTTCTTAATATAATTAATACCTGTGCTTCTGCTATAGGACAGATGGCTGTGTCTGTCTTAGGTTGTCTTCTACTTTCCAGCTTTACCCGCCATGGAAAACACATTCCCTCATGTGTGTCCTGTCTTAGATAGCTTGGAGGTAAAAGGACTTTACCCCTCTCTGACTACCAGCCTCTGTAATAAAGAACATTAAAGGGGTAGTATATAGCTCAATGCCGACACACCTGAGCCAACTTTTCATCGAGAGTTCACAAGTGAGCTCCACCATGCATATGCTTTTGTGGCAACAGCATCTCCTGCAAAAGGAAGAGGATGAATCAAGATAAAATGGCCTTTTAAAAGTGGTCTGGGAGGTCTTGAGTGGCTTTTGCTACATCAAAATCTAAATCTGCCTATCCAATGGCATTGTGCCTAATGATTCGTAACAGAACGAACCGACTTTTTCATCCACACAAAATACAACTGGACACCAGATACTTAGCACGAAGGAGCTTTATTACCTTGGAGGGACAAGCGGGCCGTCTCTGTTGCAGCAGCTGGCATGTGCACCACCCTTTTGTGTACCTGGAGAAGGGGTACAGGACGTGGGAGGAGTAGAAGCTCAGCAATGATCAGGAGGCATGACTCAGCTGGCCAGGAGAATGGCCGCTGTGGGAACACAAACCCAAGTGCACTGTGGGAAAGGCAGGGGACTGTAAGCAGGTGCATTCTGGGTAGAAGAAAGCCAGACCTATCAAGCTGGCTGCTCCCAGTTTTCTGTGTGTGCCTCTGGCCTAGAACCACACGTGGCTGCCATATCTAGGATCGTGCTCAAATACTGCTTGCTATTTACAAGAAAAGGTATAATTATCTCTATGTTCCTGCTACCTATCCATCGCACCGGGTCCTTCCAATTTGTTTCCGCAAGCACTGTTCTGATGTGCTTAGTTTATTTCACAACATCAAGCAGAACTGCTTTCTTTATGTAGAGCTCAGCCATTTCCTTGGCGTTCTGTTTTACAACGTGAGATTTTTGAAGTTTCCCAAGTGGATGATGATAACCTGTCTTCAAATACTGTATTCAACTATTTTCACCTATGCTTTGCAGGTTTTTGCTGGCTTAGCTCCATCTATCTTTCTCTCCCCTGTGATTCACACAGATGTTGTGGCATCTACTGTAATACACACACACACACACACACACACACAAATAAGTGTAAATATATTTATTATACATTATTTATTAGAAAGGTTGAAAATGGCAAAATTCTGTAGCTACAAGGCAATTCTCTTTGTTGGCTTTGTGTTTTGTGAAGTAGTGTGTTTTATAGTCCAGGGTGGCTTCAAATTTACTATACAGATGCTGGACTGGAATTGTTAATCTTCCTGCCTTTGCCTCCCAAGTTCTAGGCTTATATCAGATACTAGCACACCTACACTATTACCTAATTCTTTGGGCAAAAAAGTGATCTTTATCACTGAAAGGGTGAGTGACATTTGGAAGTTGGATCAGAATTATAGACAAAGCAAGCCCCAGACTCTAGGAGGAAGTTAGCACACAGACAGAAGCAGGCATGGGCTCCTTTGGGGAACACTGGTAACACAGGAGGAGTCTGTGCCGATGAGTCTCTATGGAGACTTCTAGCTTCCATGGAAACTCTCACCATACGCTTTGCTCCATTCCCAGGAGTGTTCGCCTCTGTCAGAAGTCTTTGTATAAGAGTAATCCCAAATATGGAATGTCAGCATGCAGAGCCAAGCTCCTTTATGACAGCCTTTTTCAGCCTGGCTTGGTGGCTCACGCCTTCAATCCCAGCACTCAGGAGGCAGAGGCAGGTGCATCTCTGTGAGTTCAAGTCCAGCCTGGCCTACAGACCAGAACCAAGACAAACACAGAGCCTCTTTCTTCTGCCCCAGTGGTTCCGATCCTGCAGTGTTACAGCTACACCAGACTCCATTTTCTATGACATTGTCTCATCTACTGGGGCTGTTAGTCTTACACACAGCAGGCTCTATCTATTAAGTGGATTTCTTTTTAAATAAAACAAAAGAGAAATGTTGAAATTTTTTTTTGGCTGTTACAATTTGTTCAAAAAAGAAAAACAAAACAAAACACAAACAAACAAACAAAACACCGCAGCTGAACTCGTTTAAAAATGTCCCCTACTCCCCTGCCACCATCACGTCTTTGGAAACTTGGTACCAACACTGCTCTGGGTTTTAGCCTTGGATCCCAATAGGAAGGACAGTCCTCAACAGCGCTTCACAAGTCAGATCCAGCACTACAGTGAGGCCATCTGCCCTTTCCAATCGCGGGCACACACGAGGACTTCATTGTGTGTTGACATTTCTGTGATCTGAACTGTGTGTCACTACTTGTAGTGTTCTCCCCTGAGTTCACAGTCAGCCTGCAGCTACGCACTTCCCAGAGCAGCCTGTGTTCTGCACAGCTGCTACGAAAATTAATCTGTCTGACAAGCCTGCTTTGCTCAGGGCGATGTCATCTTTTTTTTTTTTTTTTTTGGTCTAAGCTGAATGTAAGAACAGAGGGTTTCCATTGCAGATTCTTCCAACAAGTAATTATACATCTACTTTAAGCAGCAAGTGCATTGCAATTTTCACTTTCGCCCTTTATAAAGGAGCAATGAAGTCATTTATTGAATATCTGTTATGCTGCCTGAAGTACATTAGGGGATGCATTGTTGGTTAGTGATGATGAAGGACAAAATTACTTTCTTCATTGCTATGAAAAAGTGCATGGCAAGAGCAACGTAAGGAAGGGATGTTGTTTTGTTTGCCGGTAGTCTGAGTGTGTAATCCAGCACAGAGGGAGAGGTCACCACAGTGGGAGCCTGACGCAGCTGCTTACATGCACCCGCAGTCAGGAAGAGGTAAGCACATTGAAAATGCTTTTGTCTTATTGCTACGCTAAGATGTTATGTAATATCTGGAGAGATGGCCCAAGAGTTAGTATCTTTTTTCTTCCTTTCTTTCTTTCTTAATTTATCTCAAATGCTGTTTCTTCTTCCTCCCTTCCTCTTAGTCCCATTCCCACCACCTCCTCTCTGACACTCCTCCTCCCTATTCAGTAGAGGGCAGCCCTCCTGTGGATATCGACCAAACACTGCATGTTAAGTTGCAATGAGACTAGGCACCTTCCATTGTATTGGGGTTGGACAAGGTAAACCACTATGAGGAAAAGGGTCTCAAATGCAGGCAAAAGAGTCATGAACAGTCCTTGCTTGCACAGTTAGGAGCCGCACAAGAAGACCAAGCTACACAGAGGGCTCAGGGCAGGCCCATGCACCCTGGTTGTTCACTCAGTATCTATGTGTCCCTATGAGCCCAGGCTGGTTGATTCCAATGGTTGTTTCCTTGTGGCATTCTTGACACCTCTGGTTCCTATATTCCTTCCTCTCCCACTTATGTATGCTTTGCCTACATTTTGGCTGTGGGTATTTGCATCTGTTTCTATCAACTGTTGGTTAAAGCCTCTCTGATGACAACTGGGCTAGGAACCAATCTATGTAAATAACAGAATATCATTAGAAATCATTTTGTTGATTTTTTTTGCCAGTCATGTTTGGTTCTATCCTAGGACTCTGGGCACTTCAGCTTCTGGGGTCTGGCTCTCCAGGCAGCGTCAGGTATTGGCTACCTCTATTAGCAAGGCTCCCAAGGTGAATTAATTCGTTGGCTACTCCTACCATTTTGAACCACCTTTAAGCCAGGACATATTTTTTTAAATCATTTTTCATATTTTTTCTTATTTTTCATATGATCCCAGTTCCTCCTACCCTTTTATTCACATGAGAAATAGAACAGGATAATTTATAATATGCCATTTTTCCTTTTTCATTCATTACATTCTATGGCATCTCTATAGGTAGGTAGGCGGTAGATAGATAGATAGACAGACAGACAGACAGACAGACAGATAGATGTAAAGTATTGCTTTGGTTTGGCTTTTTATCTGTGTCACTCATATAGACAAAAATACTGGAAATATTAGCTAAATGAATCTGAGATATTTTAGGAATAATTTACCAGATTCATTTAGCTAATTATTTCTAAAATATCTCAGAGTTTAGACTGTTATTATGGATTACATTTCCTTTTATAGAGATCAATATCCTTACTAAGTCACACAATATGACTCTTTGAGCTGGTGCCTCAGCATTTAAAAATAACCCGGTTTTAAAAATAGTACTGGGATATTAAATTGCCTTTGAAATTATGTGAAGTTCCTCTACTTCTGGAAATATTAATAACACAGGCATGTTATGGTCATGAAGGCAATATAATAAATTTTAGATACAGCTAGTCAATTCCTTACTGTGTGTTTCACAAAAATATTGATCAGATATCAAGAATAACTGATGTCCAAAAGTTATTAGGTTGTGTCATTCAATGCTATGCATGGCTATCTGATATAAATTCCCCTAAGTTCTCAGGTTTTAAATTGTATTACTGATTACTATTTTCAAAATGTAGCTCTTTTACTGACCTGAGCAAGTGGGAGCTCATGGACCTCAGTCTGACAGGTGGGGAACCAGGACCAAACCAGGCCCCCTGAACATGAGTGTCAGTTGGAGGCCTGGGCAGTCTATGGAGCCTCTATCAGTGGAATCATTATTTATCCCTAATGCACGAATGGGAGTCCATTCCCCATGGAGGGATATTCTCTCAGCCTAGATATAGGGATGAGGGTCTAGGTCCTGCTCCAAATGTGACGGACTTTTATGACCCCCCCATGGGAGGACTCCCCCTCCCTGGGGAGTGGCTAGGAGGTGGGATGTGGGGGTTGGTGGGGGGCATGGAAGGATGGGAGGGAGAGGTAAATGGGGCTGGTATGTAAAATATGATTGTTTTTAATTTAAATAAAGAATTAAAATGTGGCTGTTTCACTCCCCCCCCCACCCCACTTTGTTGTGCATGTATGCGATTCCATCTGAAGGAATTTTGTTTGAAGGCCTTTGGATTTCCCAGTAAGGCCATGGCCTGAGAAAATCAGGAAAATGTTTAAGGCTTTCGGTTAGGTGCGAGAAATCTTCTCCCTATGGGGACACAAGCTCTGAAAATTGTGTTTCCATCTGTAATTCTAAACTGTTTTACAAAGAATCTTTTGATAATTTATTGAATTGAGGACATAATGTAATGGGAATTTAACACAATCTACATATAAAGGAGGAGAAAAAATATGGCTAGTCTCCCTACTAACATTCTCTATGCCCAGTGGTTTTGTGGAAACTTCAAGTCAGAATAGAAATATATATATCAGTAATGAAATTGACTAACTGCTGCAGGCTGACTGCTGCAACACACACACAGATGGAGAAACCCTGCTGTTGATGGATATTCAGAATGAAAGTTTTCAGTTATTTTCTGTTAAAGTCCTTTTCTCTGTGGAGAGGAGTGAGCTGGAGGTAGGAGACAGATGCTCAAAAAACAATGACAATAAAATTAATTTGCTCATTTATTTCATTGAAAATAAATTGCTTTATTCTATTTTATGACACTCAATAATTAAGGATACTCAAGTTTAGGAATCTCAAGTACATTGAAATATTGAAATGAATAAATGAAGCATGTTAGAAAATACACATGTTTATAAAACATTCTGAAGTAGCTCTTCATCTGTGCCTATGAGCTTAAATGATGAGTGTTACGAGCACGTTTCCCTCCTCCCCCCCACTGCTGGTCTGGTCCCACTCTTTGTTCCTCTCCACCGGCCGCCCGGTCCTGTTGCCACTCGAGCCCCAAATAACACTCAGAGATTCTGTATTTGATACAATGCTGTTGGCCAGTTACTATTATTGTTTATGGGCTAGCTCTGTCTTAATGATTAACCCATCTCTACTTATCTAAGTATTTCCACGTGGTCATCTTATCCGAGCATGGCGGGCCAGCATCTTGCTTTCTCCATGCTCTCCATGCTGACTCCTCCTCACTACTTCCTCTTTCCTCCTTGTCTCCTAGCCCCGCCTATCTTGCTTTTCCATTGGCCACAGTGCTTTATTAATTAACCAGTATGAGAAACATATTTACAGAATAACCTCTCCCATCAGATGAGCCTTCTTGCTTTCTAACCCTCTGGCCATCATCTTCTCCTCCTTCCTTTTCTTCTCTTTTCGGCTTTTCCTGGGTATTTCCTTGATGGATTAGCTTCCCACAAGTATTCCCCCATTTGGCTTCAATCACCCTGTTACAGAAAGCATGTTGCTGGAGTCAGCATGTTGACTACAGCTCCCCCCAACAGGTGGAAGACAACAATAACAAGGCAAATAGCATCTTTATCCACTTGGTGTTTTGCATTTTTTAAAAAACGTTTTATCTTTTGGGAGCACTTGAATTCTGTCAGAATGGCAATCGCCCAATGATTACATCCCTTATATCCAGAACTTATGAGCAAACTAAATTTCATATCTAAATGTCTTGGAGTTTCAAGGATAGTTAATGGTCTAAGATGAGAACGTTATTTTAGATTGGTAAAATACTGTGAACACAATTATTTTTATTCTTGAAGACAGAGATCTCCCATCAGTTCTCAAAAACCCATGTCGGAGAGACATGTTAGTTCCAGCTAAGAAATAAGGAAGATTGTCTCAACTAGGAGCCTGGATGGCTTTTAATACGAACCTCTTCAACACCTAAAGCCCCTGAAGAATTGTCTCCGGAAATAATGTTGATTTTGCGATCTATTCAGTGAAATGTGCACCCTTAAATACTCACACATATTTCCCTGTGATGCCTCCTTTTCTTGAACATTAAATAAACAAGAGAGTTTTATTTCTTTTATTTCTGCCACCATAGAGGACAAATATCAATAATTAAAATATATCTCTTGATTCTTGGGGACCATGACAAGGAGAATATAAGATACGAAAATACCATGTTTGAAACACAGGACATGCTGTAATATTTTAGTGTGGAACAGCTAATCTGCTCCTCTATCAGCCAAAGGCAACATAGAATCTACAAAAGACCTTGAGTCTACCTCAATAAAAGCCTATAAACACAAACACACACACACACACACACACACACACACACACACACAGCCAGCTATATAGGGTTGACAATAAGAGACAGCATATCTTCAAAACATCAAGCTTTTAAGCTTGATTCAATCAAATCCATATGCTTAACTATATAACAGACTTAGAGATAGACCTTTCATCGTATTGGAAAAGGCTGTTCTATTAAAATGAAGGAAACTAATCATAAGTAACTAATTAAATATTACTACACATTTATAAGAAGAAAGCTTGGGCCAATGTTATGTGATTGGCCACCTGAAGGCTTCTTAAAGTGGTATGTGATAGAAAATGAACTTTTACTGTTCGTTGCCTTTTTCTCTTGAATTCCAAGAGTCAGAAAATATGACAGGTTAAGTCTGAGTGACTATCAATTAAGAGGTTACCAAGTAAATGCATGTATTCACTTATGTAAAGTTTAAGATGACCATCATGAATATTTCCTTTCTGAGCATCTCTGAGTTTGGGAGGGGTAAATAAACTTCTAGAGTAGCAGATGTGATAACTCCAGCTGACAGCAATTACCTTTTTATCCAGAGATAAAAACGTCTCTTCACTTCAGCTGGTGATGATTATCTCCACAATATTGTTGAATAATGAAAGCATTATTGTATATTAAATAACATTGTAGGAAATTATACAACAAAATAATGTAATTGGACAAATTTGGAATTTTTTGGTTATGAGCTTTTAAGAATTGAGCTATCTCTCTAGTCCTTATCAGACAAATTTAATCCATGTTATTATAAATTATTTTTAAACCACTTAATAACAGTAAGATAAAATATGTTAGATTTGCATTGGATGGGTATTGATATAAATTAATGTACAGAATAATTCTTACTAAACATTATTATTAATAACTTGAAAATATAAAACATGTACCCAAATTATCCAAACCTAAAGTTTTAATTATTTTTATCTCAGTCAACTTCTACACAGTTAAGGAAGCCATAAAGGTATGGAACTTCATATGAGATATTAAGTTTCTATTATTAAATATATTTTTGTGCACATACCCACTACCAGCAAATGAAAAAATCCTTGAGGATTTGTAGCTAGAAAAACAATTGTCTTTATATACTCTTGTATTACTCATATTTATCACTTGCATTTAGTCCTTCATCATTACCTAATATTTGCCCTTTCATATTCTCCTTTCTATAAGTTATGCTACATTCACATTTACACTTACTATGTATAATATGTACATATAATTATTGGGTTAGGGTCCTTAAATAAGGAAAAGCATATTTTCTCTTTCTTTCTGGAATTGTGTCCTTCCTTAATAGTATATATTCTAAGTTCACCTATCTCCTGAAAAATTCTTCATACCACTCAGTAAGAAAATTTTAACAATTTCAGCAGCACAGGGACACGGAAAACAAGTAGGGAAGAGGACAGGAGCATTGTGAGTGGAGCAGGAACCAAATGAAAGTGGGTCATAGCAATACTTCAGTACTCAGTGAAGAGGTTAAGAGACTTTTTCAGAAATAATCCACCCAGATATGCGTTTCCTTGTAAACTCCCCAAGTTTGACTAAGAGATCCAGTGTCGTGTGTGTGTGTGTGTGTGTGTGTGTGTGTGTAAGAGATGCTCACAAACCCTGGAAACTCTCCCTTCCCTTGTTCCCCAACCATTCTCCACTCTGGTACTAATGAACATCATCATACAAACTTGGCAGGAAATGCACTCTTCTCTAATTTTACTCCTCTTAAATTGTAATCCTTTATTCCTGAAAGTAAACTCTCTCTTAAAAATGAAATGGGATTTCATGCTTTAAAATCTGAAGCACATTCACTCACAGGATATAGAAAGGGGGAGACCTGTCATCTCAGAGACAGATGCAAGCTGGAGCACTGTCTAGGCAATTGACAACACTTGCTGCTCTTGCAGTGGACTCAGGCTCATTTCCCAGAACCCACACGGTGACTCACAGCCACCTGTAATTCCAGTTCTATGGGATCTAACACACTCAACCGACTTTTATGGGTAAGAGGTACATAGGAGATGTACTTGTATACATGCAGGGGAAAACCCCCATACAAACAAGAAAAGAAATATTAAAGAGAAATAAATTTTAAAACAACCAAAGAAGCGTTGTGTACGATGCAAAGAAGAAGCAAAATGGAAGAATCCGCATTAGTGTCTCAATTATTGTAGTTAAACATACAATAAAAATTAATGGTAATTGGAAGAGCTGTAGACATCTGCTCCAGAACCATTGGTATATGATGAAATGGTAGTTAACCAGTGAAATACTTCATTAAGTATTAGCCATAACTTAGTGATTGTCATGTTTTCTCTCAAGTTAAAGCAATTATGAGACATGTTTTATGATCACACTCAATTTTGAGATGAAAAATTATATATAATTGGTTTATAAACTTTCCATAGTCAAATAGCAGGAATAATTATAATCCAGTCTTCTTTAATTTAGTCATTCATGAGGTTACTAAGAAACCCAAGGCCATATCAACCAAAACTTAGTGACATGTGTGGAAACAATTTATGCCACAAAACATTTATGCCACAAAAAATCAGAAACAAACAGCATTTTTGGAGCATAAACAAATTGTTTAAAGAAATTTCTGTCCCATTTAAATTCTCGTTCTTATTATTTTTGTGTATCAAGGACTTTCAATATATTCTAAATATAGACATTTCCATTGCCAAAAGGTTTATTTCACTAGGCATCATCAATATAATAAAAATATACTTTCTCATGAAGGCAATTAATACCACAAATGCTATCTATTCCAAAAGTAAACAGAAAGCCACACTAAAGTTAATTTAATTCATATAAGTTCAGCAAAAGTATACCATCAAGGCTCTGTAACCCATGGCAGTAGCTACTGATCATTATTTTTTCTTCAGAGAAACACATCTAGTTTCGAAAAGTATTTTCTTTCAATTAAGATTTTCTGTTAATATGTTTTGACTTTTACTAAATTAAGACCAGATTTGGACTTTTTATGTGCCAGATGCTTCAAGTATCATATTTTTTTTTCCTGTAAGGATTCTTGAGTTGAGTCAATAATATAATTTAAACACTATCTATTACTTTGTGGTGTCCTATTGGATTATGAAACTAAGTCTCTTTGGTTCTAAAATGCTGATAACTTTCACAGCATGAAAAAAATCACAGACTGGAATTCAACTTAAATTGATGTTAACACGATGCTCGAAAAATGTCAAAGCTAATTCTTTTCAAAACCTACAAACTGAGAGGTCCAGATATGGTAGCCTAAAATTAAAAGTTTGCTTCCAGCAATTATTACTTTGATTATCATAAATTGTAGGGTTTACTCTGCATGTGTCCTAAAGTTTGTAAACACCCATATGTATTAGATATTAAACATGAATTTGAGCTGCTGTGCAAAAAGTATTTTCAAGATGAGAACTGCTGAGTGGAATATTTATTCATCCTATCTTCCAAGGTTAGCTGTCTGGCATGTGATCTATAACTCATGTGGTCCTATTCACATCAGTATTCTGGAAGGTCGGACAGTGGGCAGTGCTAAGTTGGGCATTGATGAGAGCTTCAATCATACTGGAAACAGGCTTCATCATTTATCTCCAGCATCAGAAACCCTAATGGTACTCTTGAATTTAGCAAAAACAAATCACAATCAGTTATAAAAAAAAAACAGTATCACATGAAAATTATTCATCTGAAATTGCCTTAAGCTGTTCACCACTATCACATTTACTGTGAAAAATTAGGTGAACACAGTCTCTTATTTTGAAGAAAAAAAATAAACAACTAAAAATATTCCTTCGGTGAAAAGGCTGCCTTTATTATTCAGTATTATGCCTGTAATACAAGCAAGCACATTTAGTGTCAAAGTGTTAGGCAGTTGAAAATGAAGGGGGTGGTGATATGTGATTAACATGGTCATTTCAGGATAATTGTCTCTGTATGGTTGGGCCCTACAGATCACCTGTTCTTATTTCCATGCCATTAAATCTGCTAGAATAGCCTACACTACACCACTTTACCTCTAATCGATCACTTGTACTACAAATTCTGCTACTGTTTGAGGAAATCAATTGCCAAATGAATCTTCAGTGATGCTGTGACTTCTTATAATTTCAATACAATTTCTGCCTTTACCACTGCCATTTTTGGCCTGTTGTTTTAGATGGAGCTTAATAGACTAGTGCCTTCCCAAAATCTAGCACTGATTTCTGATTTTCAAAAACAGACTAACATCTTGAGAAAAAATTTAATGTCTTTAATTTGGTATTGTTAAAACTTCCTAATGAACACATGTTAGAAAAAGACTACAGTGACCTCCAAATCACAGTTGGAGAAGGAGGTCCACTCTACCTAGCTATACTGAATATTATAATAATGTAGATCTGCCTGTAAAGAGCAACCTTACAAATTTATAGAAGAGTCATTATAGCCTCTCTCCAGAATAGTTAGGGGTCATGACAGACACAGCAGGTGATAACTAGGGTTCAATGGTTGACCTACCAGATGAGTGAGTCTCTGACAGGGAGCCCCCCATGGAAAGGACATGGAGATCCCACTGGCCATGGAAACTAGTTGCTCCTGCCTGTAACTTCTCTCATGACCCACTTCATTTCTTCCCTAAGGACTTCGTTCCTTCCCTAAGGAAAACTGGGTGTTTCCCCCACTGCTTGTGTGTTTACCTCATGAAAATAGTCTATCCACTGGGCAGATGTACACAGTTATCTCACTTTCACCTCAAAGCAAATTAAAACTTAATAGATCATAAGTTTAAAAGCTTGCAGCTGTGCTTAATGTCAGAGCCGGAGATGTCCAATTCTTAGCTTGCCAGTCGGTTTTTAGACCTGTGTCTCAAAGTCATCGTTGGGCACTGTGTCCCCATTTGACTGGTTCCAGTGTGACTTCTGTAAGCTTGGCTCCTTACATTGTCATCTAATGCCTCAGCTCAATATCACTTATCCTAGGATGTGCTCTTGACCAAGAGAAGCAACTCTTGCAATGTTTGGTCACTTCAAGACTCACACTGAAAAGAGTTTGTTAGAATACTAGGAGAAGAATCTAGTAGAAAGAAGCTGGGAGGAATTGGAGGTCAGACAGAAGAATTAGAATAGAAGCAGAACAATAAAGAAAATGATACAAAGAGCTACGGAGTGGGAGATTCGTTTTTGACCTCAGATTTTCTAGCCCCAAGCTTGCTGTAGCACTCTCTCTGAACCCTGAGAGGGCATTGAGGCGGGCACTCAAATAGTCTTTATTAGACAATTTTCCAATACATATGCATTCAACATAGAGAAAGCAGAAACTCTAAGATAATACAGTGTAAAAAAAAATGGAAAATAAACTGGAGGGATGAAAGGGCAGAGGGGCATAATGAAATTGGACTATAATTGCAAAAAATACTAAATTAATTTTTCATAAATGTCTACTTCTAAAGAAATAATAGCTAAGAAAGAAATGGAAGAAAATCTTCACATATACATTCAAAAAACTTACCTGCTGTCTCCTAATAAAAATGATAATTAGCAACACAGTAATAATTAAAACAAGGCCTGAACTGACACTGGACATGACATCTATGTGAGTGGCCAGTAACCACATTAATTTTATAATCATTATTGTCAGTTGTCAGAGCAAAACAAAGCATCTGCTCACATGACTAAAATGAAGAAAAAAGAGTTGACTTTAAAAGTTATAGATGACTCAACTGAACATGCTAAGACTGCCCGACGTCTATTTTCCTTAAAAAAAGTCATACTGGGATGGAGAGATTCCTGTGCATGTATCAAACATCCAAAGTTGTTTGCACAGCCCAGGAGGAGAATGATATCATTTCTAGACAGCCTGTAAAATAGTGACTGGAGAATTATCTACCCTGTAACTCAGCCACATGCTGGGTGATCTATTCAAGGAAAATAGCTACATACTTAAAATAAATACTGCAAACGGATGTTGATACTTTATTCATAATAGCTCCCAGTAGCCCAGGCATCCCTCAATAGGAGATTGATTGAATAACAGTAATATGTCTCTAAAATAGGTAGCAAATACTCACCAGAGAAAATGATCAACTAGTGTATTTTAGGCAACTTTCAAATGCAAGACTAGTTTTGCATTAAAGAATATATTTATAGAGTTTGATAGAATATAAATAAAAATATAAAATGAAGGTTGCAAAGTGTTGAAATCAGTACAAATCAAAGATTAGGAGGAAATATGGTTTATGTTTCTTAATATATTATTACATAATTCAATTTAAAATCAATTCATAAGTTTTGAATGTAAGAGCCCAAGAGGGACAGTTCGTTTTGCATTTTCAAAAGATAAGTTGTTGTCACTGCCCAGTGAGAGAAACTATAGAGGAGTAGGTATAGCCTGACAGCTTTCAGGAGGACACATCCCTGGGCCTCACCAGGGTCAGACGGAACCAGACAGAACCTCTGAGTATGCATATAAGCTATAAATCTCTCCTGTTGCTTGTATCCCATGCTTCTCTCTTTATCAGCTTTTGGCTCATCTTATTATGATTTGCCATCTGGTTTCAGCTGTCTTTCTGGGTAATTTTAACAAGGCTCTGTGCTCACACTTTGATCAAACCAATAAAGTATCAACAATGAGTAAAGATGTCTGCTCAGGAATGTCAGGAGTTACCTGTACCAGGCAGAGCCAATGAATGTAAGGGGGTCAGTATTCACTGGAATAGGGGATGCCTTACTTGGCACCAGTGCATTTATGGGTAGGAGTCAACAGAAGAGGGACTGGTGCACGTCATGTGGAGAGATGGGGATGGTTACTGCAGGAGATGATATCTTACCCGGGGCTAGTGTGAAAATGGACAGAACAAAGGCTGGTGCATATGGAGAGAGGTCACTGGTCATTGGAACAGAGGGTGTTTTATTAGGGCTAGTGTATCTGGACAGGGACTTCGGACCTAAAAACAGAGGCTGGCACATGTTAAAATAATAGGATAGTGGCCGATGGAACAGAGAATGCCATCCCAGAGCCAATGCATGCAGACAGGGGGCATGGCCATCAAAACAGAGGACAACTCATCTGAAGCCAGAACGTGTTGATGTTGGAAGAAGAGATCAAAATGAGACCCCTTCAATAAAGTATGGAGAAAAAGGAGCATGGGTGTTTTTCTCAATGGTATTTAATGTTTCTTATTATAAACATTGTCACAGGCTTTGATGGCGTTTAGGATGTGCAGGACCAAATAACTAACAGGATAACTAATTTTAGTGGTTACTTTGAAATGAGCATTCAAATGTGAAGCTGAAAGTTTGTAGCTAAAGAACAAACAAAAGTGTTGGCAACATCTTTGCAAAGCTTTCTCCTCTGTCTTGAGAGGGGAAAAGAAGAACAAACCAGTGCATAGCGTTATAAATGAGGGGCACTTCTCATGAGAAACAGCAGTGTCGGGCTATACATTACGGTTTAGTTTTACACTGTGTTCAGTTTGAGGACTTCTGTTCCAGGGAGGATTTCAAGCACAAGCTCTTGTATAAGGTTGGGACACTGGGATTACGACATGTTCAGTTGAAAGTGAATGGGGCTGGGACGGCAAAGAGGAATCAGATGCTCCTGGCTCTGCATCAATAACCATCGTTATCTGGCTTTCATGCCTTGATTCTAAAAGCAATCATAAACTAAAAATTCTAACAGCTTCATAAACTAAAAATAAACTCAAAGAGATTTGATTTTCAGCACATCCTTTATGAAAACTGTCTTTTGTTTTTTTCTCATTTTCGTTCAGTGAATTATTAAAACACATCAGAAAACTGGTCTGCATCTTTTCTATTTCCAGAAGCAGGGTACACTTTTATCTTCCTTTATTGAGAAATAATGGTGAAGAAATGACTGGCTAGTCTCCACATTCTCTTGAATGCAGGGAAGAACTATACTATAAGCAAATTCTCCCATCCTTCTGATGCAATGCCCCAGGATGCTGACTATTAACTACCTACACAAGTGTTTGTAGATAATGAAAGAATTACCATGTTGTTACAGGAGACAACTATTGTGACACAGTTAAAACGAACATTGGATAATGTGATGTCTTTTGTGTGTGCACTCTAAAAATAAACTTCCTAAATTTTTCTGGAAATCAAAGTATACTGATCTAATTGTGCAGATACCAAACATTTAAAAAGAACTGTTATTTTGTGTTTTGCTAAGAATGTGTTGCCTATCACATTGTATCATATATGCACACATCTCTCTGCATACTCATGTATACCAGAATTACAATGAAATGATCAATCAAATGTGAAACCGAAGGTACAACCTAGAGCTAACACCTGTGTGCTTTGGAAATGGGTTACATCTGTCTCTGGATTCATATGCTGGATGCTTATGCCACACTATTTTGCTGTTCATAGGAGGACTGAACCTTTTAAGAGGAATGACATAGAAGGGAATGATAGGAGGAACCCAATCCAAATACGGGGAAGTGTTGTTACATCAGCTCACAATATGACGATGAAGAAACTCCTCTGCCATTGACCATAAAGAAATCACCCTAGTTTTTACAGACCTTGCTTTACAAGAATGTTCAATTCAAAACGCCCAGGAAACAGACAAACAGGAGAGGAAGGGCCTCAATATGCCCTGCGCATTTGCACTCTGAGTGAACTCCTTCCTGCAATGAGGTCTCAGCCCTGAAAGTTGCATTTTCCCATGACTGACCACCGAGCTTTCAGCCAAGAAGCTCCAGGGAACAATTCAGATATCAACCACAAGAGGGCTGTGAAATAGCAACCCTGACCCCACCATGCTCGGGCTCTCTCTCTTCCCATGAGGCTCCTTCATCCACTCTCCCGCTGCTGATGTACCTTGCATATTCCACCACATCAAAAAGACTCCTTAGACCTCACTGAATCAGGTCCACACATTTACAGCTTCTGAGCTGTGATAGACACAGTCACAGTATCAGTGTTTCCCCTCACTGTGCCGGGCAGTTCATGTGTCCTTTCCTCAGAGAAGCCTGCATTCTGCTCTCTTGTCCTGGGTCGTCTTTTCATTAATTCCTTTATGTATTTTATGGTCTGCCCTTTCTAAGAAAATAGTCCTTTCATGAGTAAGCGTCTCAATGTATCTATTGTTCTTATGTCCCCAGAACCGAGATTTTTCTGTCACATGGATACAATAATCAGTGAACGTTTGCTTTTGAGAATGTTGTGTGCGGCTCAGGTGTTGTCATTTTGATTCCTGTAATTCAGTCTTTTGTGGACCTGGCATTCCTTTCCAAAGCAGCTTAAACCATTTTCTGGAAATATTCCAGCCAGGAGAAAAGCAAGCTGCTCTTAAAAGCCTGAAGGGGGGGGGGGAACCAAAGTGTCTGAAACAGAAGAAAGAGAAAGTGATTTTAAGTCAAACCCAGATTCTCTGGGTGTTACAGGAAGCATGAGACAGAGACATCATCCAGGTGTTGAGAACACACAAGGGAGAGGAGAGGTGTATTCTACATGTAGTCAAACACAGATTTTAACCATAGGCTTTACTATGGGGTTCACAGACACATAAATTTATATAAAATATGTTTATATCTTTCTCAGCACACTGAGATGTGTTTGAGTTTGTACTTGTGTTATGAGCAAAAAATAGGCTATGTAGGGAGTATAAATCAGACTGTTTTAACCAGGGTAAAGGCAATAAGTGACCACGTTTCAAATAACTTTATCAGGAACAGAATCTGTAGAAGACCAGCTACATCAGGCAAAATTAGGAGAGTGATGAGCTTCTATGTCTTTAGTAGTATAGTGAAACTCATAGTTGATTGGATTTAGGTCACCAGTAAGGATGGAATACAATTTGTTATTGCTGGTTATATCAACAGTTTCATTAACTCTCAAAAACAATGCTGCTTTAAACTTGTGAACTGTTTTTACTCATAGAAGCAAGGATTTCTAACATGAATTAGGCCAGAGAATCCAACGCAGTCTGATATTTCCATACATGATGGCAATTAGCTCCGGAAAACATTCATCAGTTTTCTAGAATATGAGTAACAGAGTCAATCTGAGGGAAATACCTTCATTCATTTACTTTATAAAAAAATGTACTGGCTTGGTATTATGCTGAAGCACGAACTTCTAAAGCTTCTTTCTGTGTCTCTTTTTAGCACCTGGAATGTTCTGCTTCCAAATAGTTGTCATTTGTAGTTTAATTGCATGTTATCTACCATCATCAGTATCCATTTAATTACATTTTAATTGATTTAACCTCAACAGATGTAAGTAAAAATAGACATATTTTCTTTCTTCCTATTACCTTCTTCAGCCTCTCCAAGTTTTAATGTGACTTTTTCTCCTTCCCGAATTCATATCCTCAGTGGGAGTACTCAGATATGAGCTCTAGTACTTTTTATCATCATAGATTTACAGCGAACTGGCATGAAGGGTACACAAAGAGTCCATTTGTCACCTTTTAAAGTTGTGTGATATCAGATGGCCCCCTATTTCCGACTCCCTAAAATGATTCAAAATATATAGAAGATATCCTTGGGTTACTTTATTTTTTTACACTGTCATGCATTTTTAGATTTAGCTAAAGCAACCAATTCGGAATTTCTTAGACGGCATTTGAAAAACAGTACTGAGGGACAGTGAAAACATTTTGATATTAATAGATACAGATGTTAGCTAGATGAAGACCTACATAAGTAAAATAGAACAGATAAAATCCCAGCCAGGACAAACAATAAGAGAGTCTTAAAATATGAATTGATAAAAACAAATATGATGGGTTTTCATTGTGTTATATAGTAATACCTGTTTGCAGTGTTACAAATTTTGTAACAACTCGTGTTACAACTTGTGATACAACAGTGTTACAATTTGAAATGAAAGAGACTTAAGTTCAAAAAAAAAATTGAACACATGGATGCTGCTAAATTGCAACAAAGTTTAAAATTAGAGAAAAACACAGCTCCAGGTTGCAATATTAGAAACTCACTTAGTCTCCTCTTGTAAGTGAAGAAGCTTGAACCTAATTGCATTAAATATAAAAGAAGCAGTGACTGACAGGTTCCAAGGAGCTTACCACACAGAGAGTGCCTGTTTGGACTCATCTCACATGAGATGCCTGTGGTTTGGTGATTTTCACAACTGATCTCTCTGTGAGTGGTGTTCCCTTAGTAGCCCTGAGACACAAAAGAACAACACGTAGAACAACACGTAGAAAATTGACAGATGTGCCCTCACTTCAGCATCATAGCCTCTTTCTCTACAGAATGTGAGAGGGACCACAGTTTGGTTTGTATTTCCTCGGCACCCTCCCATTCACTATTCACTATCGATCTTACAAAATTTGGCTGACTTTTCCCTAAACTTACTGAGACACTCTCCACACTTCTTTGATGAAATAACTGACAAAAACTTGAAGGAAGGGTTTGCTCAGGTTCACAGTTTAAAAAGGAATTGTGTCCATATGGTGTGAAAGACATTTCAGGCGTGTGTGGTGGCTTGTCCCCTAATGTTCACAGAGAAGAAGCAGAAAGAGAGGCATGCTGGCAGTCAGCTCACCCGTTTTCTTACCTAGACAGGATCCTCATTTTTTTTGGAACAGTGTCATTCATTCAACCAGACATGCTAAGCATTGTTTCCAAGATGTTTCTAAAGCCAGGCAAGTTGACAATGAGAGTTAAACATCAGTGTCCAAATGGGAACTTCCACTTATCTGTTCATCAAACCACTTGCCCTTCATATTCTACATTTGCTTTCTACTGCCAATCACCTTGGAGTATCTGAACTTCAGAATGTTACCCTACCCCTTGATGGCATTTGTTGAAGATTCAGGTGAAAGATGGAGAAAATTTTCGGAGGCCTTTTCAATGTTAGGAAAAGCAGTAACAATTCATCCCTATGCACATATCAGTGTGGTCCTCAAATTCCCACTATGGCAAGGATATATTCTTACCTGTCTTAAACAATAAAGAAACACATGCTAAACACAATGAAATAGCTCACTCAAATGATCGATGTAGAGCTAATGAAACTGGGAAATTTACTAATAAATCTGGTTCCTGAATTCATGCAAAACTCACTACACAAATGATCTGTAGGACATCACATAGACGGAAGCTGACCCTACAAATCAGTTATTCACATCCAAAGGCAAAAATATAGTGTATCAAAGGTGGGTGGTGTCTACCATCTTACATTTCTTATGTCCTCCAGACTGTAGAGAATTTTCTGGGTTAATCCAAACTTTTACCACCAGCCTGTTAAGCCTCACAGTAGGCATGATGTCAATCACACTATGAACCCCATTAATTAAATGAAATCAACCTTGGGTCAGGAGTCAGAGGCAGCCACTATTTGACAGAAAGTGATCAGAAAGAGTCAGAGGGAGAGTGGAAGAAGGATAGAGAGGTGGACAGAAAGCGGTAGGGAGAGATTTTGAGTATTGTTGTCTTTTTGGGTTTGGCAACACATAGAGAAGATCCCTATATGAGAAATAGACAAAGAGGGAAGGTAAGATAGTTACTCCTCAAACTCTCTGAGCTATTAGGTTTTCACCCAGCCTCTGGTTTCTGAGTCTTTATTGGTAAAAAGAACAATAAGAATTTAGTTAAAATACATTTTAACTAGTGCTGCCAGGCGTGTTGTGGAATATTACTTTAACAAATGTGTGCTACATTTGTTTATGCTGCATTTTTTTTAACAGTGTAAAGATGTGTTGCTTTTCCTGCATAAGTTAACTGGTGGCTCTAATAAAAAGGTAAACACCCAAATAGCGAGGCAGCAGAGGGATAGGCAGGTATGGTGGTCATGGAGAATATGTAGGAAGAGAAATCTAGGCTAAAGCGAGAATGGGAGAGAGATAGAACAAATTAGAAATAGAGGGAAATGCCTGGGGCTAGATACCAGACAGTTTCAGTCAACCAGGCATGGAGGAAGGCAGAAAAGTTGAATATACAGAATAAAAAGCCCGAGTCAAAATGTAGGTGAAGAGAAACAGATTAATTTGATTTTAAAAAGCTATTAAGAAAGGAGGCTAAGATAAGGCTGAGCATTTATAACTAATAATAACTGGCTGAGGCAGCAGTAGATTCAGGTGCAACCCAAGTGCTTGCAGAATGTGTTAGGTTAATGTTACCAACAAAGAAGAGATGGCAAGTCGTGTTCTTCATCTCGGTAGATGTGGACCGATGGCATTTGTAAAAGCTACTGCACTGATTGAAAAGTAAGAAGGACGAATAAATCTTCTAACATTACAAGAATAAAACCGTATTTTCTAAAAGTAAACAGAACATAAATTAGTTTTTAATACTGGAAAACTCCCTAGAGCCATATGTCCTTGCTGGCTCACTTGGCTATGGCATTCCTGTCTCAGAGATCTGAAAGCCCAGCGTCCAAGAAGGAATACAGACAGGTTTCACTGGTGTCCAAACAAGGGCTTCAAAGTCACTCTGTGTACATTTGGCCAGGTGAGCAGCTCTTATTTTTGCAGACACAGCCCACACTCACCCACCCACCTTCCATTACATTATATTCCTCCAACTGTCTTATGGGCAAGCAAGAAAAATAGCACGGCATCTTCTTCCCCTTCTACAAGGAGGTCATGAGGGGAAGCCTGGTGTTGTCTCAGCTCCTGTCTAACAGCTTTTTGGGGGTCAGTAAACACATGAATCACTTTGCCTACCTGGCCAGCAGCAGCATGGTTGGAAGCCAGTGTCTATGACCTTTGTAAGAAACCAATTATGTTTGTTGTGAAGTCTCTAAATTAAAATTGCTCATTTTGACATCATGTCACACACAGGGGCATGTGCCACATTTAATGTTCACAGATTCAGGCCTTACGATCCACGGGATAAAAGTTATTATTTCAAGGTCTGTAGAAAGCTTCACACTGAGGTGTTTTTTTTTCACAAAATATTTAATCCCTTCTTTATTTTTGGAAATTAGCAATCGCCCCCATTATTTTCCATATGTGCACCAAAGATTCTTCCCTGGATATAACGTTTTTCATTAGCAGAGAGAGTAGTACTTAGTGTACAAACATTATGCCAGACATTAGAAATACTTGGGGAACTGAGACAGACTCTTCTATTTCATCAGCGATAGGGCAACTGAGAGTTGCAAAGGGCTGGTGAAAAGTCCACCAAAGTCCATCAGGAATATGAATAAGAAGCGCAAACTGGGAGATGAGTTATAGCAACTAGTGGAGTTTTCTAGTGAATTACAAGAAAGTGTCTTTAAAAACGTAAGTCTTGCTGAGGAAAGGGATTCTTCACTATGAATAATGAATGTGCACTTGGAGGGAAAGGTGGAAGTCACATCCTGACTACAAAAGAAAACCAAGACAGAGATGTGGAGAACAAAGGTACTGATGGGAAATATAGGGGTTATGAGTCAGTTCTGTTACAATAAAATTTCCCTGGCAAAAACAGCTGAGTGAAAAGCTAGGAAGGTGAAGGGCCATTTGTGTGACAGCGTAAGGACCTGGGGAGTGGGACCATCAGATAATAGAGTGATAGGGCACCTTGTGGACCAACCTGAAGACCTGAAAATAGTGATTAACAACAAATTTCTTTGGGAGACATAGGAGACTTTTTTCACTTTGTTTACCCATGGTCTATCTTCAAGTCTGTTTTTTTTTTCCTACTACTTAGAGACACGGTTTTCTGCATTTCATTTAACGCGGTTCATGTACAAAGGTCGTATCTTCGTGTCTTATCCAGTGTGTGTATGAACTAAGGTGTACGCAGTGATTCAATCCGATTTAGAAGAGATTTAAAGAGCTGAGACACTTGCAAAGCACTCCAGTTGTTCTGCTGAGATCCTGCAGAAGGTAACCCTGTACAGAGCACACAATACAGAGAGAAATGACTGAATTTACCACGCTGAGATTCAGACGTGTGCCTGAATTCTCATTTTGGGTGAGATTTACATGATGCCAATCTTTACAAAGCCACTGAAAACACATCCGCCTTTGTATAACCGCATATATTTTATGTAGATTGCCTTCACGTTTACAGAAGGGGAACAAACAAATGTAAAAAGACAGGTGCAATCACATTGCTAAGAGTCTGTGATTAGCGACAAAACGAAGTCTGTTCTGAGATTGGAGGAGCAAACTCTAACACGTAGTTCTTTTCCTTCTTGAATTTAATGCCGCAGTACGGCCTCACCGTTATCTAGCTAGTTCCCTAGATTTACTGGATAAATGTGGGTGGGAGTTTTTGTCCTGCCCAGGCACACAGCCGTTTAGTCACAAATAAACACACAGAGGATTGCATTAATTACAAACTGTTTGGCTGATGGCTCAGGATTCTTATTGGCTAACACTTTTAATTATTAATCAATTTCGATCAATCTTATGTCTCTACGTGGTCTTGGCTTATTGGTGATGCCTGGGTCTCTTGCTTCTTCGGTGGCTACACAGTGATTCACTGGCAACTCACGCTCTGTGTTCCTCTTCCCAGAATTCTCCTAGTCTGGTAGTCCTGTCCATACTTCCTGTCTAGCTGTATCCTGCCTGTCCATTGGCCAGAACATCTTTATTCACCAACCAATAAGAGAAATATCTATTCACAGCATACAGAAGGACATCCTTCATTAGATGAATGTTCACAGTATGAAATCTATGTAGATAATTCCTGAGAGTTATTGGGAAGGTACACAAAAAATGTGACATTGAGGTGCCATGTGTTTCTAGGAAGGAATGTTGATGAGATAGGGGAGACATCTTTAAAACTCAGATAACAGAATTAACTCAGAAAACAAAACTATAGAATGGAGATTTGTGTAATAAAAAGAAATATTTACAGTAATAACCATAGTGGTTCTAGATATAGCTTATTTTTTTATATTTTCATATATTATATAACCCGATTCAAATTGTGAAAGTATGCTTACTACCATCCTCACTGATACTTTCTCCAATTTTTACATTTTGTATTATTTTTTTCATATGACTTCTTTTTTCCAAGATTGTAACTAGAATATCATTTTACTGAAAGGATTAACATATTTTCAAAGATTTTGCTTGGTTAATCCATTTATAGCTGTAAACTATATCAGCATTAACCTCATTTCTGTAAAATATTTTTTCCTAACATCCTACACTTTCTTGTGCCTCTGGAGTTATGGAGTTGCTTTTCATAAAACAAAACAAAACAAAACAAAACAAAACAAAACAAATACTTAGGGACTGTCCATCATCCCTATCACAACCTTTGTGAGAGCTAAAATATTTGTACTTTTTATTCACCAAAACACAGTAACTATAAGGAACATCAAGAGACAGGGTGAACACTCTGTATTTGTGGAATTAATGGGTGAGCTGGGTGTTTGTCTCCTGCACTAAGGCTGCCAGTCTTTATATCTTCACCGCTGTCCGTTAAGAGCTGGGCAAGCTTCGGTGCTCTGCAGATTCTCTGGCCAGCTAATAAAGAATAGAAATGTGTGCCTTTGTTGATTTCTGTTCTATTGTGATAACTTACTACAGTTTTGGAAATGTAGCAAGTGCTTGTCAGGTGAGTGAATGAATGGTTGAATGAAAACTGCCATTAAAATGGTTAGAATTTGTAACTCATGACAGTAGCTTCAGTGCTTTAACACTGGGAAAACACCATCATTACAGACTCAAGAAAAGTTACCAACAGAATTTCAGCCAAATAAAAGTTAATCGGTTTAACCCAGAATTTATGATTTTGTTGACAGTACAAAACCAGGCATTTTAGCTACAATTTATCGTTCTTTGTCTTCACTCTTTTTATCTCTATGTATATATCTTTCTTATTTTATGATCGATCCCCTTTGTCTTCATTCTCAGAACGCAGAGATAACCAGCTCTAGCAGCTACAGGACAAGGGTGAGAGAATGGAATATACAATTTATAAGGTGCCTCTACTGGACAGAAGTGAGACTCTCAGGAGAAATATTCCCTGAGCTAAGGTTGCCAGGAACATGGTGATGTGTGCACTAACCACTCACCAGTTCTTTATTGTATTCTACACTGAGCAAAGGAAGTTGTATACGAAACTGGCAGCTGCCACAGTTTCCACACCAACAGTTAAGAATCAACATAACCATGTGGGAGTTTCTATATGGCAATGCAAAGCTTCAGTGGAAAGCATATATAGGATGTGACACAATACAGGGTGTCACCCAGGAGTACAAACACACATGCACATGCGAATCTACCTGAAGGATATCAAGTGTTCACAAGGAGGTAGGCTTTTAGGTTTATATTTACACTTAATCTTTTTTTTTTATTTGTTTATTGCTTCCTTCCTTCCTCCCTCCCTCCCTCCCTTCTACCCTCCCTACCCTCCTTTCCTTTCTTTCTCCCTTCCTTCCTTTCCTCCTTTCTTCCTTCCTTTTATTCTTTTAAGTGTAATGTATTACTCTGTAGCCCCAAAGCTCTGGTACCCTTTCTACTGACCATACTGGATTTTTAATCACAGAATTCATCCTGTTTGAACTTCCTGAGTACTGGAGTTGTGGGAGTGAGCCATCAGGCCTGGCTAGTTCACACTTACTCTTGAGAAGATCATATACACACAGCTTGATTCCATGAAGGAAATAATATCACTCCATACTTCTGGTTTTGCAATTAATGCAATGCTGGAAAGGAAAGACACTGTTCTTGTGAGAAACTTAGCCAAGTTACCTCCTGTGGCGATTTAAGTGAGAATGGCCCCCATAGGCTCATGCTTGAATACTCGTTCCTTGGTCGAAGGAATTGTTTGTGAAGGATTAGGAGGTGTGTCTTGGGTGCTGGCTTTGGTGTTTCAAAAGATCTAGGTATTCCCAGTTCTTCTCTATCTCTTTCACCTGCCTGAGCATCAAGATATAAACTCTCAGCTGTTCCTGTTGCCATTCTTTTGCTCCATCATCATGGACTACAACCCTCTGAAACCATAAGCTCTACTGAATGCTTTCTTTTTAAGTTGTCTTGCTCATGGTGTTTGTCACAGCAACTGAAAAGAAAGTAATACACTCAGAACCCTGAGACATTCAGAGTAGAAGCTAGTATAAAATGAGAACTTATTGATTTAAGCTTTCATGTTAGTGATGATTGGTTACAAAAGCCTTTTCTAAATTAATACATTCCCCTGATCATGATAGAGAGCCTCAGAAAGTGGCCACAGTCCCAGGAAACTTTACATTTCTATTTCAGGGGAAAATACGATATATTTGCATTAATAAGGTAGCACAGATGGGGCGATGAATACAAAAGAGAAATTTATCACACAAAATCCTGAAGTGACCAAGATGACAGGAACCTTCCTGTCCGGTAAAGGCCAATCTCTCCTTCTGAGGTAGGTTTGGAACACCTGCATCCCTGAAGGGAAGCAAGGAGAGAAAAGAAAAGCCACTCCCACAACCCCAGCATCTGTTGGGACCCTGTTCTGTAGATTCCCAGTTGGGAGCCACACTGTTGCTCTGATTATTAGGTTCTAGTTTGTGGAATTTTGAGGGAGCATAACATATAAACCACAGAAAAGAAAGAGGAAACATTTTAGAAATACAGTAACTCTGTAAGTTAAATTCAAAAACAATCTGTTTGTGCTCTTCTTTCTTCGTCTTTTTGTAATTTAAATTAGAAACAATCTTATTTTATATATCAATCACTGTACCCTCTCCCTCCCACTTTCCCAAGCCCTCCACTGACCCCCATCCCACCTCTTTCCTTCTACATAGAAAGGGTGAGCCCTTCAATGGGGAATTATCAAAGTCTGTCATATCATTTGCAGCAGGGCTCAGGCCTGTCTAGGCTTAGAGAGTATCTCTCTATGGGGAGTGGGTTCCCAATGTCCATTCGTACACTAGTTATGAATGCTGTTCCATTACCAGGGGGCCTGTAGACTGCCCAGACCTCCTAACTATCACCCATGTGCAGGGGGCCTGGTTCCTTCCTAAGCTGGTTTCCAAGCGGTTGATCTGGGGTTCATGAGCTTCCCCTTGTCCAGGTCAGCTATTTCTCTGGGGTTCTCCAGCATGTTCTTAACCCATCTGCTCATCACTTCTCCCTCTCTCCAACTGGATTCCAGGAATCCAGCTCAGTGCTTAACTGTGGGTCTCTGCTTCTGTTTCCAACAGCTACTGGATGAAGGCTCTATAATGACATATAAGGTAGCCATCAGTCTCATTATAGGGGGAGAGTATTTAAGATAGCTTCTCCCCTATTGTTTATATTTATAGCTGTGGTCATACCAGTATATCTCTGGACATTTCTTTATACATTCTTCAGTTGAAGGGCATCCAGGTTGCTTCCAGGTTCTGGCTATTACAAATAATACTGCTATGAACATAGTTGAACAGATGTTCTTGTTGTATGCATGGGTGTATGCCTAAGAGTGGGATTGCTGGATCTTGAGGTAGACTGATTCCCATTTTCCAGAGGAACAGCCATACTGATTTCCACAGTGGCTGTATGAGTTTGCACTCCCACCAGCAGTGGAGGAGTGGTCTCACAAGCTCTTTGCAGATGGCGTCCAGGAAGACAGAGATATGAAGAGTACACACAGGTCTGTCTCTGATATCCAAAGCGTTCAGGTTTCAGGTGAAATTAATTTGTAAGGAAGAAAATTGAAATCCAAGAGAAAAATATAGCAGATGCCAATAGTGAGATGGAGGAGTGAGGTGTGAGTTCACAAATGTTTACTTTTAACACAGATCCTTTACTTGATACTGTCATGCAGTTTCCAGTGCAGTCTGCTGGGCAGTGTGAGGTACCAGGGGAAGTGAGGAGAAGAAAGATGTCTGATATGAGGAAAATAGAAAAATAAGTGCAAATAATAACACCAATGATAGCAACAGGTTGTATCAAATTCCATAGAGCACTGGATTTTATAGGTGACAGATTTGGGCTGTAGGAACAAAAAGGTATTCACAAAACTCGCAAACATTTTGCAGTTGTCCCAAAGTGACATAGGAGAGTTGTGCATGGGATGTTGATGACACCAAATATCCAGAGCTCATTTAATAAAGATGAAAATAAGGGCCACATCCTAAGGCCCCCACATGGAATCCTTCACCTTTTAGTATTCACTCCACAGGTTGATATTTCTCCCAAGCCAACTGCAGTGTAATCAGTCTCTGAAAACTATTGTGTATTTGGTGTGTTTTAAAGAAATCACACAAGTCACAGCAGAGAGTTTTAAGTTAGAGTGAGATGAATAGATTGTTCTAAAATAATATGAGGGACAAATGGAAATGGACAGTCATGAGAAGCCAGGGAATACAGAGAAGGCAAGTGTAATTGTCAGAATGGAAGGCGTGGGTGAGGATAAGGCATGTTGTAGAAATGAGGAAACATTCATCAATCACAGTGAGTAGAATCCTGGATGCTCTGCTCCACTCTATCCTGGAGTGTGGAAGGTTTACACGCTCACTTACATTATTAAACAAGGACAGAAAGGGAGATGGGGAGAGAACTATAAAATACCAGCAGATTTGCATATGCCCACAACTGAGAAAATACACCTACTATTTAGACTTGCCTGCTTCCAATATTTATTTCTATGCATAAGCTTCATTTTTCAAATTCAACTAGTAACTTAGGAATAAAATTTTCCTTTAAAATTTAAAGTACTAAAGCAGAACATACCTTTGAACTACCTTTGAACTGTCCCCATTAGTCTGTCTGTCTTTTCTGTGACAGGCTCTCTCTACATAGCTCTGCCTTTCCTGGATCTCACTATGTAGACCAGCTGGCTTTTAGCTCAAGCCTGCCTTTGAACTTAATCCCCCCTTTTTTGGCACCTACCCATCCTAGACATGAATATTTCAACATGTTATTAGGATTCTTTCAAATCATTTCTTAACAATGTTATTTGACATAAGCAGTCTTGATATGTCATATTATTTTTCTGGTATTTAAAATTATTTTTCTGGTTTCACATTTTAAAGATAGAATTTCTGTTCTTCTAACAATACTGTCTATCCTTGTTCTTATAAGTTAACAGTATATGCATTCAATCAATGTCGTCAATAATAACAATACATTGATTGTGTTTATAAAGAGCAGTGTAGGGAATTTTCCCAGTATTGATGAACGCTCACAATTTTACTTATTTTTAGTGTGTATGTGTGTCCGTGCTTGTATCCACACGAGAGAAGGTGTGCTTGGAGGTCACAGAAGGTGCTGGATGCCTGGAGCTTGAGTTACAGGTGTTTGAAAGCCATCAGATGTAGCTTCTGGGAATTGATCCCTGCCCTCTGCAAGAGCCCCAGGAGCTCAGTATTCAGCCCCAGATATCAGTGTGTTAGTTAAATGTTCTTTTTCATTTACACGATGCAATGGTATTTGCAAATGTGTCTTTCAAGCTAAAGCATTTTGAGAAGTATTTTTTGGGAGATTAAAGTATATATTAAGGACATGGGCATTGTTTCAATTTGTATCTGTGCTTATAGATATGAGCCCCTTCTTTTGGGCTTCTGTGAGTTTACCATGTAACATCTGCCACCGTATGAAAATCCTTAAGAATTCTAATTTCAGTAAATTTGAGATACTTACTCAACAAATGTTTTCTCCTATCCTCCACTTTCCTTCCTTCTCCTTACTCTGTATCACACATGCTATGTGGGTATTCTGCAACTGAATTCAATACCCAGTATTCTTTTCATTTTCTTAAGGTCTTTTAATAAAGAAAAATCTTTTAAATTGGATTAAAAACAATGGTGTAGTCCTTTCTATTAACCAGTAACAGAATACTAGTTTGAGTAAGTTACAAAGAACACAGGTGTATTGTTGCTCACAGTTGTGAATCAGCCTTTCAGACGTCACACCGAATGTGGCAAATAACGGAAAAAGACAGAGTGTGTGAGGGTGTGTCCTCTGGTTTCTTGCATCTTATAATACTACCTATATCATATCATATCATTATCTCTCAATGGTTCAGACATCATGAAATCTCATTTGCCTCCCAAAGCTTCATCTCTTGAGTTGGGTTTAATTGTTACTTAGCACAACCAAGAATCACCTGGAATTAAGTATTAATTAGGAAATCCCCAGATCAGGTGGACTGTGGCAATGTCTCTGGGAGATTGTGCTGACTGTTCATTGACCCACTCTACATGAAATGAGAGGCCCCTTCTCATAATCCATGCATTGAACTACATAGGAGGAAAGAAAGCTGGCTAAGCAGAATCAGGGAGCATGCGCGCAGCAAGAACCTACATCTTTATCTCTGCCCCGACCGTGCCTGTGATGTGATTAGCCACTTGAGTTTCTGGGGTGATATATTATTTATGATCTAAAAAGCTTGCCTGGAGAGGAGAATGCAAAGATAGCCACAGTGGAAGAGGCCAGGCAGTGGTGGCCCACGCTTTTAATCCCAGCACTACACAGGTATATAAAATAGGAGCACGGTCCTAGATCTGACATCCAGTCTTAGGCAATTAGTCTCCAGCCACAGTGAAGACAGGATTGCCCCAGATTTGGTAGAGGTAAGAGTTCTCTGGCGGCTTGTCTGTTTTGCTTTTCTGATCTTCAGGAAGCTTTACTAGATCATAAGCAATATATCACCACAAGCTCCTGCCTTGATATTCCCCAAATGCGGAATTGTTGCAGGTCACAGTATTCCTTCACAGCAACAGAAATAAAACTAGGAAAATCTCCAAAACCATGGACCACTTAACCCAAACCCATGTCTCAGTATGTATTTCCATCCCAGGAGTACAAGGACCTGGATCCACATTATCTTCAACAATTGTTTTTCTTAGTGTTTTATTTTATTTTATTGCTATTATTTTTCTTTTTATTTTACATATTGATCCCAGTTCCCTATCTCTCCCATCCTCCAATTCCCCCTGACCCCCCTTTCCATCTCATTCCCCACCTACTCCCCCAGGAGGGTAAGGCCTTTCAGGGGGGAATCATCAAAATCTGTCAAGTCATTTGGAGTAGGGACTAGGCCCTCCCTCCTGCCTCTAGGCTAAGGGAGAATCCCTCCATAGGGAATGTGCTCCCAAAGTCCTTTTGTGCACCAGGGGGTCCATCCTGGTTCCACTGTCAGAGGTCCCTTAGACTGCCCAGGCCTTATGATTGAAACTCATGATCAGGAAGTCAAGGTCAGTTCAACGCTGGTTTCTCAACTATCAGGCTGTGGTCCATTAGCTCCCCCTTGTTCAGGTCAGCTGTCTCTATGGATTTTTGTAGCCTGGTCTTGACCCCTTTGCTCATCACTCCTCTGTCTCTGCAACTGGATCCAGGAGTTCTGCTCAGTGTTTATCTGTGGGTGTCTGCTTCTGTTCCTAGCTGCTACTAGATGAAGGTTCTAGGATGACATATAAGTTAGATATCAATCTCAAGCTCAGGGAAGGGCACTTAAGGGAGCCTCTCCACTGTTGCTCAGATTGTTAGTTGGGGTCATTCTTGTAGATCTCTGGACATTTCTCTAGTTCCAGATTTCCCTTTAAACCTATAATGGCTCCCTCTATTATGGTACCTCTTTTCTTGCTCTCCTCTATTCATCCTCTGACTCAATCTTCCTGGTCACACATGTTCTCCTCTTCTCCCCTTATCTTTCTTCTAACTCCCTCTCCACTCATTGCCACCCCTGCTCTCAATATGCTCAGGAGACCTTGTCCCTTTCCACTTCTGTGAGGGACCTTGCATGAATCTCTTAGGTTTTTCCTTGTATCCTAGTTTCTCTGGTGGTGTGAATTGTAGGCTGGTGATCCTTTTCTCTATGTCTAAAATCCATATATGAGTGAGTACATACGATATTTCTCTTTTTGTGACTGAGTTATCTCACGCAGGATGGTTTATTCTAGTTCCAACCATTTGCCTGCACATTTCAAGATTCAATTGTTTGTTTTCCACTGAGTAGTATTCCATTCTGTAAATGTACCACATTTTTCAGTTGAGGTTGCTTCCAGGTTCTTGCTATTACAAGTAATGTTGCTGTGAACATAGTTGAATGGATGTCTTTGTTGTATGAATGTGCATCTTTTGGGTATATGCCTAAGAGTTGAATTACTGGATCTTGAGGTAGACTAATCCCCATTCTCCTGAGGAATTGCCATAATAATTTCCAAAGTGGAAATTTGAACTCCCACCAGCAGTGGAGGAGTGTGCCCCTTTCTGCACATCCTCCCCAGCATAAACTGTCTTTGGTGTTTTTGATTTTAGGCATTCTGACAGGAGTAAGGTGGTATCTCAGAGATGTTTAGATATACATTTCCCTGATGGCTAGTGATGTAGAGCACTTTCTTAAGTGTCTTTTAGCCATTTTGGACTCCCCCATTGAGAATTCTCTATTTAGTCTGTACCCAACTTTTTAATTGGATTATTTGGTGTTTTGGTGACTAGCTTTTTGAGTTCTTTGTATATTTCAGAAATTAGCCCTTAGTCAGATATGGGGTTGATAAATATCTTTTCCCATTCTGTGGGTTGTCGTTTTGTCTGGTTGACTATGTCCTTTGCCTTACAGAAGCTTCTCAGTTTCAGGAGGTTCCATTTATTAATTGTCAATCTCAGTGTCTGTGTTACTGCTGTTATGTTTAGGAAGCAATCTCGTGTACCAATTTGTTCATGGTACCTCCCACTTTCTTTTCTAAGAGGTTCAGTGTGGCTGGGTTTATGTTGAGGTCTTTATGGATCTATCTTCAATCTTCTACACACCAGTTATGCCAGTACCATTTGTTGAGGTGCGTTCTTTTCTCCATTGTATTAAAGTAGCTTCTTTGTCAGAAGTCAGATGTTCATAGCTGTGTAGGTTAATATCAGGGTTTTCAATTTGGTTTCATTAATCTACATATCTATTTTTGTGCTAACGCCAAGCTGTGTTCATGACTATAGTCCTATAATAGAGTTTGAAATCAGAAATGGTGATGCTTCCTCAAGTTCCTTTTTTTATACAATGTTGTTTTTGCTATCCTGGGTCTTTAGTTTTTTTTTGTTTTGTTTTGTTTGTTTTTTTTCCTTTTTTTGTCTTTTGTTTTTTCATGTAATATTGTAAGGATTGCTCTTTCAAGGTCTGTGAAGAATTGTGATGGGGATTTTGATGGGGATTGCATTGAATGTGTAGATTGCTTTTGGCAAGATTGCCATTTTTACTATATTTATTCTACCTATCCAAGAGTATGGGAGATCTTTCCATTTTCTAGAATCTTCTTTAATTTCTTTCTTTAAAGACACAAATTTCTTATTATATAGGTCTTTCACTTGTTTGGTAAGCATTACCCCAAGATATTTTATATTGTTTGTGGCTATTGTAAAGGTGATATTTCTCTGATTCCTTTCTCAGCCCCTTTATTGTCTGTATATAGTAGGGCTAATGATTTTTTTAAGTTAATCTCATTTCCTGCCACTTTGCTAAAGGTGTTCCCCGGTAGAGTTTTGGGGTTACTTATGTAAACTGCAAATAGTGAAAGTTTGACTTCTTCTTTTCCAATTGTATCCCCTTGATCTCCCTTTGTTGTCTATTGCTCTAGCTAGAAATTCAAGTACAATATTGAAGAGACATGGAGAGAATGGGCAGCTTTGTCTTGTTACACATTTCAGAGGAATTGTATTGAGTTTCTCTCCGTTTAGTTGGCTGTTGGCTGTTGGCTGTTGGTTTTCTGTATATTGTTTTTATTGTGTTTAGGTATGTTCCTGTTATCCCTGATCTCTCCAAGACCTTTATCTTGAAGAGGTATTGGATTTTGTCAAAGGCTTTTCCACATCTAATGAGATGATCATGTGGCTTTTCTTTTCAGTTTGTTTATATGATGGATAACCTTGATATATTTTCATATATAGAAACATTCCTGTATCCCTGGGATGAAGCCTACTTGGTCTGATGTGTTCTTGGATTCTATTTGCCAGTATTTTACTGAGTGTTTTTGCATCAATGTTTCTTAGAGATATTGGTCTATAGTTTTCTTTCTTTGTCTTTGTGTTGTGTGGCTTTCATGATATTTGTAACCTTATAAAAAGAGTTTGGCAATGGCCCTTTTGCTTCTATTTTATGTAACACTTTGATTAGTATTGGTATTTGCTGTTCTTTGAATTTCTGGTAGAATTCTGCACTGAAACCATCTGGCCCTGGCCCTTTTTTGTTTGGAGAATTTTGAGGACTGCTTCTATTTCATTAAGGGATATTTAAATATTTCATTAGGTCTATTTAAATTGCTTATCTGTTCATGATTTAATTTTGGTGATATCTATCATGAAAAATGTCTATTTCCATTAAATTTTTGAATTGTGTAGAGTACAGGTTTTCAAAGTATGACCTGAAGATTTTCTGTATTTCCTCTGTGTCCGTTGTTATGTCTCCCTTTTCATTTCTGATTTTGTTAATTTGCATGTTCTCTTTCTGGCTTTAGGTTAGTTTGGATAAAGGTTTGCCGAACCCACTCTTTTTTTTTAATATTGATTTTTTTTGTATTGTTTTCTTTGTTTCTTCTTTATTGATTTCAGCCCTCAATTTGATTGTTTCCTGGCTTCTCCTCCTCATGGTGAATTTGCTTCTTTCTGTTCTGGGGCTTTCAGTTGTGCTTTTAATTCTCTAATGAGACTATTCTCCAGCCTCTTCATGTGTGTTATGGACTTTCCTCTTAGCACTACTTTTAAAGTTTCCCATAAGTTAAGGTATGTTGTGTTGTCATTCTCACTGAATTCTAGGAAGCCTTTAATTTCTTTTTGTATTTGACCTTGACCCAAGAATGGTGCAATTGAGCATTGTTCAGTTTCTATGAGTTTGTTGGGTTTCTGCAATTTCTGTTGTGAATTCTAACGTTTAAAACATGGTGGTCTGATAAGATACAGGAGACTATTCCAATTTTTTTGGTATCTGTTGTTATGTTTCTCAGTATGTGGTCGATTTTAGAGAATGTTTCATTTTTTTGTTTTTGTTTTGTTTTGTTTTGTTTTCTTATTTTATATGTGGATTCCGGTTCACTCTTCCTACCTACCTCCTATGCCCCTGAAACCTCCTCCCATCCCATACCCTACCCACTCCACAAGGACGGTGTGAGGCCTTCCAGGATGGAAACCTGTCAAGGCCCTCCCTCCTGTATCTAGGTTAAAGGAGTGTTCCTCCATGGAGAATGTGCTCCCAAAGTCCTTTTGTGCTCCAGGAACACATCCTGGTTCTACTGAAACCATTTGTACAATGGAGAAAAGAAAACATCTTCAACAAATGGTGCTGGTATAACTGGATGATGGTGTGTAGAAGACTGCAGAATGACCCATATCTATGCACAAAACTTCAGTCCAAATGGATCAAAGACCTCAACATAAATCCATCCACAGACATCAGAAGGCAGGCTGGAAACAGGCCCACACTTACCCCCTCCTGTGGTTGGTTGGAGGTGGGACCAGGATGATGGCAGCTTCCTGTTGGGCAGGACCACTAGGGCTGGCTCCTCTGCAGGCAGTCCTCAGCCCTCAGGATGCTCCTTCATATATTATTTTTAAGTATTTACAGAGTGTTCTATAGGCTATTGTGGTTTTTTCTTTTCTTGTCTTTATTTATTTTTATTATTTTTATTTATTTATTTGAGTAGGGTCTCTCTGCACAGCCCCAGCTGTCCTGAACTCTCTGTGTAGATCAAATTGGCCCAAACTCAGAGATTCACTTATTTCTGCCCCTAGGGAGCTGGAAATAAAGGATTATGCCATCATACCTATTTTTTTCACAAGTGGTGAAAAGTAGGATATAAAATTGATTATTATTATGCATGTGGATATACAATTTTTCAATGCTGTTATGAAAAACAGGCATTCTGGAGTGTATGATCTTTGTACCTTTGTCAACACCAAGTTGGGAGTTTTTGCAAGGATTCACCTTTATACTCTCTATTCTGTGTGCATTTGTGTCAGCTTTTCCTTTTAAATGCCAATAGCCTGGCCTTTGATTAATGTCTTGTAGTAGTTAGAAAAGTTATAGTGCAAGTTCTAATCTGAGCCCACTGTACAACAGTGACATTGTGAAATTTATGCAACAAGATGTAATGGATAGTCCTTTAAGAAATAGAAAATGTAGAAGAATTTATAAAAATCAGGGCTTTACAGACATTCACAGCTATACTGAGCCAAAATGCTGGAATCCAGTTGCAGAGAGGGAGGAGTGATGAGCAAAGGTGTCAAGACCAGGCTGCAGAAACCCACACAATCAGCTGACGTGGACCCCAGTCTGATATCTGGGAAACCAGCATAGGACCCACCCAAATTCCTGAACATGGGTCTCAGTTAGGAGGACTGGGCAGTCTATGGGGCCTCTGGTAGTGGATCAGTATTTATCCCTAGTATATGAATGGACTTTGGGAGCCCATTCCACACAGAGGGATACTCTCTCAGCCTAGACACATGGGAGAGGGCCTGGGCCCTTCTCCAAATGATATGACAGACATTAAAGTTCCCCCATGGAAGGCCTCACCCTCCCTGGGGAGCAGAAAGAAGATGGGATGGAGGTTGGTGGGGGGAGCACGGGGGGGGAGGTGAGGGTGGGGGAACTGGGATTTGCATGTAAAACATGCTTATTTCAAATTAAATTTAAAAATATATTATCATAAAAAATCAGGGCTTTAATGCCTGTGCACATTAAACATGGTTAATTGATCTGTTAAATTAGCAGATGAGGAAAAACTGTTCTTTGCAACATCCTGAAACAGGTTGCAGGTCAGAAGTCAAAAGTGTTTTACTTCAAACAGTGTGCAGAAATAATTGTCAGTAATAAGCGTAGCCAAACATTCACTTCATTTTCATCTGTACAGTTGTATGAATTCTCCAGGAGGTCTGCTCTGTGACTAGTGACATCACCTCCATTTCCTCGTTTTTGTTCTCTCCGATGGCCAACCAACAGATGTAATGATGAAACACATTTGTCTAGTTGTAGTGAAGATCAATTGAGATAACTAACTTATGGATGTACTTTAAGAATAATTATTAAACTCACAATGGTTTCAGGGATGATGACAGAGAGGGTGGCTTTCATTTGCCCTGTTTCATCTTTGACAACAGCACAGACCTCATATTTCACATTGACCTGTCTGAGAATCATTGCTTTATAATAATCCACACTGATTCAGCAAGAACAGACAGTAAGTAGCAGGTTTCTATACATAAGTTGAGATATTAGGACAGTTCTTTCTAGGCAAAATATGTGCAAAGTAGATCAGGTACTAATTTGGAGACAGTTAGAATACAATACAAAGTATTTTCATGCTTAGGTAATACTAGACAAGCTCCTAAATACTGATAGGTTAATAGAACAAGTTTATTTTTTATTCATATAAAATCCAATGTTAGCCTCTGAGACAGAGAGAGCTCTCCGTAAGTACTCTCTTCATGGCTGTGATTTTTCCATTTTCCACAATTTATTTGCTCACCCAGAACAAGGGGCAGAGAAGAGCCTAGGAGACAAAGCTCAAGATGGGGTTGAGAGAAAGACAGATTGGATATCAGCACTACCTCTGATCTTTAGAATCTGCATGAGTTTGTTCTTGTAAAGTTAGTTTTTCAAATAAGTTTTTTTTTGTAAGATCTGTACAAGTGATCCCTGACAATCAAACCATAAGAATATGACTAAATGCAAACATAAACAGTCAACAAGAAATCGATTAACACTAGCATCTCCCCTTACTTTTATCATTTTTGATATATTGTAGAGATTGCACATATAAACATGTGTCTTAGTAAATCCTCCAAGCATTCATGTAAGACTAACACTTTCTGAATATATTACAAACTAGAACTTCTCTGCGGCTATTTAATAGCTTTCCAGACATTCAGAGCCCTTAAATTGAAATGTCTAATGAAGTTGGAGATAAATTCAAAGTGGGTGATGCGTTCAAATGCAAAATTGCCACTTGTAGTCAAAATAAGTATGTGAAATTTTCATAAGCTGACCAACACAATATTCCAGCACCAGGGAAGGTTGCGAGGCACAGAAAGGAGCTTCCTTGACTTCTGAGGAATCAGAAAGGAGGGGTTGAGAGGGTGTTTATGCTTCCCATAGTGGTATTTGTAATGAGATGACTGTAGTTTCCATGTGGTGTCCAAGACAGGGGCAGGAAATAAGCCTGCACTGTGTAGCTAACACATTCAACCTTCATAAGAAACGACTCAAGGCTCACCTGTTTTAATTACTTTAATTCCTCCTGGGTCCCTTGTAAGCCATGTCCTGAGTGGGTACTTGGAAGGACAGAACAAAGTCAATGAGTTCTTGTTCCTCACGAGTAAATTCTTTAATCCCAGGTCAGTCCTTTAGAAAAGTAGACTCCTAAATTCTCTGCAATCAACAGCAGGCAGGTTGCTCTTGCATTCTTCGAAATGGAAGCAATGCATGAGCAGAGCTGTGAGTTGCATATGTCTTCAATGAAAGCATATGAGCATGCATAGAAAAATCATTCAAGATACGATGTGATCCTGTGATTCAAGTAACATGAAGATGTGGATCCGAGCCGGATGACTGAAGTCAGTGACAAAATCTGCTGTTCCAGGGAGATTTCAGACCAGTAATGTGCTGAGGCAAAATACTACGTGATGATTAAAAATAACAACAACAATGACAAAAAGAATAGTACAAATCCAGCTTTCTCACCTTCTAATCTGGAAATGTGACTTATTCCTGCTACAGATTAATGCACCGGTTTATAAAATATGGTTATTTAGACACAAACAAGGCTTCACTTTGATAATGATGGCATTCATAGATGTTACTAAAGTTGTACTACAAGCTAGTATGTTAGTGTTGTTGGGTAACCATACTATACCATTAATTAGGAAGTATGGATAAAGATGAAGATACACAAGATAATTGGGTTCTCTAAACTCTTAAATTCTTACAGCTAATACAGATATTCAGTAATATTTTTTTTCCAAATTGATATGGCAAATTTAATCCATTGTATTATATACTACTAACTCTCTTTAATACATGCTCTATAATGGAAATGTTGTTTACTGGGAATAAAACAAACAATAGCAAACCAGACAGTGATATATTTCTTTGAGTAATTGAATATAACTCAGTTTTATATATCTGGATATGGAAGGCATTCAAAAATTATAATAATCACAGTGTCAAACCCTCTGTTATAGTGTCAGGGCATTTAATATTCTGAGAATATATTTTATTTAATTAGCATCTATGAAATATTAATTAAAATAATTATGCAACAATGAAATTAGAATTATTATTTTTTGTTTTATGGGTTTTCGAGACAGGGTTTCTCTATACTGCTTTGGAGCATGTCCTAGAACTAACTCTGTAGACCAGGCTGGCCTCGAACAGAGATCCACCTGCCTCTACCTCTCAAGTGTTGGGACTAAAGGCATGCACCACCAAAGCCCCCTTACAAATAAAATTTTTAAAACATACATTAACTCATATGTGGTATTCCCTGGAATTAACACACTTGAACAATAATTGTGACAGTATATTACTATATTATCATAGGAAATTTGTTTATTTTCTCAAGGGTATTAATTTAAAAGCAATACTTAAACAAATTAAGCAGCCTGTGTAGAACCCTTAATTATGTGGTTCTTTAATATCTTAGGTTGTAAGACAATTTGACATATCTCTCTGAGATTTTTTTTTCTAATTAGAATCAACAATTTATCCTGGTCTGGGTGTGATGAGATTTGTTTCAAATCCCTAAAAGTCATCAAGCCTCTGGTTTCTTCACTGTTGAAGGTTTCCTATTATGTTAATAGAAGAAATACATATCCCAGTATTCTTGTAAACAAAGAGTCGATTGGCTGACAAGTCTCACTATTCCCCTGAAAGTAAACACTGTAATTCATCACACTGTCCATTTAATGATGCCTCTCTGTGTAGTACAATTCTTGGTTGCTTTGTTTCTTCCTTAAAATATTAAAATGAGCTCAGCTGTGTCAGGGGAATTCCACATCCACAGCCATTAACAGAGAATCTGAGATGCAAGCTGGTCACTACCTTGATCCTGGAACTGAGAAGTAAAGAGATTAAATTCCTCATATAATTAGTTAAATACTCAATTCATTTCAATTATACTCTAGAGGGATATAACAAGCAATTTTGGGATGATATTGAAGAAATGTTTCTTAAATGTGTTGCTAAATGTGCCTTAATTTAAGCAACAAAGCCATATTCATGTGTAATTGTGGTTCCTAATTCACTAATCTGTTCTTAAAAAAACCCAAATGTTTTATGTTCTTATGATAACAATGAAGTTCACAGTAAGCTGTGGAAAGAAAGAAATTGTGTCTTTAGCCTTCTAATGGTGTCAGGATTATAATACAGGGGATGCAGACATAGGACTGAGTGGCAAGGAACTCCTCTTATGAGACTAGAGTGAAATAATCAGGGAAAGACAACATTCAGGGAAATGAACATAATTGGCAGGGTACACAGTAGGTTTTCTAAACATAAAGCTTTCTTTTCTGGGTAGTTTATCAGTACATATCTACATGCCTTTTCTAGACTTGATGTGAGAATTTATCCCCAGTCTTACTGTATCTTGTGTCACGTTAGGCCATATTCAGTGGACATTTCTTTGATGCCTGCTCCTTCTTTTTTCTTTTTTTAAGAGGAATGGAGGAGGAGATGATCTCAGAGAAAGGAGAAGTTTGGGAAGGGACTGGAGAGATGAAGGGTGGGGAAAATGAGGTCTAGATCTAATATATGAGAGAAGATTTGTTACGAGCACGTTTCCCACCCTCCCTACCCCCTGCTGCCAGTCTGGTCCCACTCTTTGTTCCTCCACCGCCAGCCGCCCAGTCCCACCACCATGTGCGCCCCAATAACATGCAGAGACTCTGTATTTGATACAAGCTGTTGGCCATTTATTATCATTGTTTATTGGCTAGCTCTGTCTTAATGATTAACCTATTTCTACTTATCTAATTATTTCCATGTGGTCATCTTATCAGAGAGTGGCGGGCCAGCATATTGCTTCCTCCAGGCTCTCCATGCTGACCCCTCCTTACTACTTCCTCTTCCCTCCTTGTCTCCTAGCCCCACCTATCTTGCTTTCCCATTGGCCACAGTGCTTTATTCATTAACCAGTATGAGAAACATATTTACAGAATGACATCTCCCATTAAAGATTAAAAGTTAAAAGAAGGGAAATTGTCTGTAAGGCAGCTGAATAAACAGGAAAAGCAATCTTAGAACATGCCAATGAACAGAGAAGAGACATTGTGATTTATTTAACATAAATATATTTTAATATTGTAAAACACTTTTTGAAGATCTTGATGGTGTCATGACTAGCTATCCGGATATGAATATTATCAGACTGATTTGAGATGTCAGTAATCCCAGCCCTGTCTCATCTCAAAGTTACAGATGAACTGGACCCAGCCTTCCAAGGGTAATTATAACAGCCCAGTCTCCTCCCAGAGAAGAATGGAGTTCATCATGGAGTCTAGGCATGTCCTGAGAATAGTTACTATCTAACCTACTTTAGTGCTAACAGCTAAAGCAGATGCTTTTACCCTGGAGTCCAAAGAGGATGAAGATGACAGCTAGAGTTGGCTTCAGTCAACTCTACTACAGTTCAGTGGTAATGAATGAGCAAAACATCCCAGAAACTTCATTTTCCTTGGGTAAAGAAGATTCAGTTGTCCAAGTATTGTAGTCTGCCAGTGTGCTAGCTGTCCCCAATCCTCCTTTTCTGAGGATGATGAAGCCTGCAAGTATTACACAGCAGACTGAGAGCAAGACTGAGAAATGCAGTGAGTGACTATCATGCTTGTAAGGCAGGCAGATTCTTCATGAAGACTGATGCTGGAAGCTGCTCTCCCTGGTATGGCAATACTTGCAGAGAAAAGACACAGAAAGAGCAACTTAGGGAAATTCTTTCTAAAGTAAAAAATGCCATGAAACTGACCTTAATTGAAGTCGAATAAGTAATTTAAATAAACTGAATGTCCCTGGCATAAAGTCAACAATGACTAAGAAAGAGATATTAGTGGCATCACCCAGTCCCAGAGCTTGCTGACCGCACCCTCTTTCCAAGCCTTATTTCTACCATTTCTCTATGGCATAGACTTAGAATATGTGTCCTTACGTCATTTTAAATGTAGGCTACAGCTTGAGTTTGATGCCTTCCTCTGAGGGCCTGTAACATTTGATGCTGAGTCTCTTTTAACTCATTCTGAGCTAACATTTTAATGTTCTCAACACATCTAGAGTTCTGGCAAGGCATAGCTGTCTCTTGCTTTAAGACTGCTCTTTAAAGCTATCTGTGAGCTTAATTGTTGTCTGAATTCTTTCTGGTCACTTACTCATCCTAGCAAGTCACATTCTTGACTGTATAAACCCGAGACCTCATAAGTAACTGTGATGTGTTTCAACCCTGAACCCTCAACTTCAGACAGCAGCAGGAGAACTGGTAAGAGCCTTTAAATGAGGATGACTTGAGTTGAGTTTGGTGAGAGCTACTGGGAAACAGAACCTGCAAATCTTAGTCACAAAAAGCAATACATGTTTTAAAATCATCTCAAAGATTGATGTGAGAAAAGGAGACAGTCATCCAAAAGGGCAGGATCAATGTAAAATCAATAACAAGGTCCAATGAAATATTTAAGCATCAAGATCTGTCTTTAATCTGTGAGGACTGTGATGACAAATTATGTAGTACTTCAACTACCTTTAAAAAAAGAAGGAAATAACTTTTCTGAATGATGCACAATTCTATGATGCTTGTAGGCTGTCAACTACAATGACCTAATTACATGTGATATGAATAGCAAATCTAAGCCTGCTAAACAATATAGGGGTTTGCATATCTTGGGGCTGTCACCAGCTTTGCAATCTCAATCCACACAATCCAGCTTCTCTTCCTCCAGCGTAAGGTGGAAATTCCAGGGTTTACTAGGTTAGGGGGCCAGACAAGTAAGTTCTGATGGAGGTGGACTATCTACCATGTACTTAAGGTCATATAGCTAGGGTTATGTTTGCCAAGATGTTTTGATTAAGTAGAATAATATTCTTGGAATTCAGCACAGAATTAGTTCCTATTTAATCTCATGTGCAACCAAAGACATGCCCTCAGTACAAGGAGACATTTCTGAAACATGATTCGGGCTTGGGGCTCTGCTGGAACCCTTAAACCTGTGTGGTTTGTCAGCACTGGAGCTGGTATGGGAGCTCCTATCCACTGGGGCTTGAAGAAAGGTGATCTCATGGAGGGCCAAGTCCTCAGCCTGAGAGATTTATGTTTATTCTGTGATCAGGGTCACTGCTAAACTTCATCACACTGGATAAGATTCATTTAAAGCATTTCCAAACATTTGACCAGACAATATTAAGATGAAGATGACTTTTCTATTCTTTCATTATATGGTTTTGAAAGTCATACTGGAATTGATAGAATCCAATACTCAGGGGGATATTTTCTCTCCTCTTTATCCTTTCTTGTCATTTCTCTCACACACTTATCTTTTCCTCTATTCTCTCCTTTCTCTTTCCTTCTTTATTCCTTCCCCTCCCTTTCCTTCACCTTCTAAAGGTCTGTTTGCCAGCCTACTGAAATTTATGGCCCTTGTTATATATTTTTATTTTGTAACTCCACATTTCACAGAAACACGAGGAATTGTTCTTTGTTGGGTGGATACCTTGAAAATTATGGCAGCTGATGTGTTCTGCTATTAGAAAACAAACTCCCACAGGTACGGTCTATCATTTTCTTTGTAAATGCTTCAATGCAGACATCCTGAGAAATTCTGAACTGTAAGCATAGCTCAGTAGTTTCAAAGCATGGAATAGGCCACGAGTCTGACCCTCATAACAGTGAAAAAATACAACTGGATCATAGAAAACAATGGTATAAGCAAAAACATATATCCAGGGTGAAAGTTCCCATGAATTGTTTGTGAAAACGTTCAGTTCACTGGACATTACATTAATGTGTGTCCATGCCATCATCTTCAGCATCCATTTCACCTACGCTAAAACCTGTCCAAGCCCATAGTGTGTACCACACCGCATTGCTCAGAGACACTACTTTTTAAGCCAAATACATACCATTCAACATCATGATCCCATTAAAATGTGCTACACAACTCAAGTATATTTTTTGTTAACATTCTTTGATTTAAAACAGTAATATCAAGTACGTTTGTGGGCATATTAATGATTAAAACTTCATCAAACCCAGAATGATGGAATTCATTTATTAAGTTTTGTATGAAGATGTTAAACTAGAAAATTAAAAGACATCCAAGTAGAAGTGAATACTCTTCAAGACAGCTATTATTTGGATGCTTATTGGGCAGGCATTACATGTCTAATTATAATGTTGCCCAGTTCCTCTGACAGAAACTCCCCAGATGCAGTCACCACTGGTCCGAAAGGCACTCAGAATACTTTTCATTTTCTTCTTCATATCCTGCCTCAGTTTCTTTTTACTTTACTTGTACATTCTTGAAACTATAACCTTAATTTAAATACTCACAATTAAACTCTGTTTATGATAATGTTTGTGAGAACCCAACAGGATGTTTTCACTTAAGAAAATTAGGACAGTATGCCAGTGGTAATTATTTGATTATTTAAGAAGGAAAATGATTTCTTATAATCAACTTCCTAAGTAAATGTTATAAGGATTTTATTCTTATGAAACAAATAAGAACTCTAAGAAAAGATTTCATATTTATGGTATTTAAAGCAAGTAAAAGACCAGACTAATAGCTTAGTGTTTGGCTGCATTCTGTTCTTGCTGAGGCCTGAGTATATACTCACATAATGGAGCTCTCAACTACCTGTGACTCCAAGTCTAGGGAATCAAATGCCTTCTTCTGGTTTCTCTGACATTGAATTCATGTGTACACATCATATGGTAACAGACAAATACAGACAAACAAATTAATGACTGGTCCAGCTTGAGACCCATGCATGCTGTGAAAGTGGAATAGTAGAACTCAGAGGCTGGATGACACAGAGACCTAGGATAGAATCAGGCACGACTGGGAGAAATGTCAATATAATGATGCCTAATGCTTTTCTGCTATACTCATAGATTGGTGCCTAGTCCAATAGTCAACAGAGTGGGTTCATCTAACAACTGACGGAAACAAATGCAAACTCACAGCCAAACAGCAGGCTAAGTTAGGGGCATCCTGCTCAAGAGAGGGAAGAACCAGAGCAGCCAAGGACATGACATAAGAAAACCCACAGGCTCTACTAACTTTGGCTCACTGGAGCTTTTAGAAACTGGTCAAACAAACAGGGATTGTGCGTGGAACTTATCTAGGCACTCTGCATGTATGTTGCAGTTGTGTAACTAGGTCTTCCTGTGGGACTGCTAAATGTGGGATGTCTATGATTCTGTTGCTGACTTTGGGACCCTATTCCTCATACTGGATTGCTTGGTCTTACTAGAATTTTATATGCCATGTTTTGTTGATTTTCTTGGGAGTCATGCCCTGTTCAGAATAGAAATGGAGTGAATGGGAAGGTGATGAAGAAGAGGTGGGCAGGGACTGGGAAGAGAGGAGGGAGGGGAAACTAGGTCAGAATGTAAAATAAATGAATAAATAAATAATGAAAAATAATTTTAAAAGTGGAAATATAAACAACTGGACATTGTCTGTATGCTTGTGTTAGTGCCAGAAAGTTTATTGGAGAGAGATGGAGAGATATATAGACTGTGTGTGTGTGTGTGTGTGTGTGTGTGTGTGTGTGTGTGTGTGTGTGTGTACACATGTGCATGTGTGTGTGTTTGTGTTTGTGTGAACCAACAAATGCTAGCAATAATAGTTCCTCTAAAACCAAAGTAAAGCAGCAGTTGTGGTCCAGATATGGGATGATTTCAAAACTGAGGCAGAGAGAAAAGCATTCTCTGACATACTTTCTTTAGGGCCTGAGTTGGTATATAAGCTTGCTGATAGTTTCTCTGGAAAAAAATAAGTGATATCCCACAGTTCATAGTCATCAGAAAATGCCACTGTGAGGATAGTTAAGACAAATTCAGCATCTTGAACCCAGCATCTCCAAGTCTATGAACAAACGGAACTAAACACAACTGTGTTACTTATGAGTTCCTGCTTTTTCTCTGGAGAAATCCCGGCAGAACGCCACCTTTGTTCCGATACTTTCGGATAATCCTGAGCACAGGTGGACAGTCAAGTTGGTGATCTCAGAAACCTCTTTTATTCTCAAGTTGTCATCAGTCTCTCTCTCTCTCTCTCTCTCTCTCTCTCTCTCTCTCTCTCTCTCTCTTCTCTCTCTCTGTGTGTGTGTGTGTGTGTGCACATTTCTATGACCATGTGTCTTTGTGTGTGTGCACACATTTCCATGTTTGTGTATGTCTTTCTGTGTGTGTAGTGAGTTTGTCTGTCTGTATGTATTATGTGCATGTCTGCATGTATGTGAGTATGGGTCTGTGTGTGCATGCATGAGTTTCGGTGTTTGTGTGCATATTTGTATGTGTGTGTGCCTATCTGTGTGTGTGCATGCATTTTCTGTCTGTGTGTGTCTGCACATATGTGTGTTTATGTCTATATGTGTATGCATGTTTGTGCCAGTGTCCTGCGTGTTTATGTCTATGTGCATATGTGTGACTGTTTGTGCATATGTCTGTTTGTCTGCCCCTGAGTGTGTGAATGAGTGTGCATATATGTGTCTGTGTGAGTATGTGTCAATGTGTGTTTCTGTGAGTGTGCATGTCTGTGAATGTGTGAAGCTGATCATAATTTAAGAATATCATAAAATTTACTTTCTCTGAAATGAGATTAGATCATTTAAAATGTTATTAAAATTAAAAAGCATTATTGTCACTGGTTAGATAAATTTTACTTATGATATTATATACTGTAGCTGAGTTCTCAAACACTATCTTCAGCCTGAGCTAGGGGTGATTAACATGGTAAGAACCTAACTTCTTTATTTTCAGGAATATGTGAGTAATACTCTTTGAAGCAAATTCCCATCAGCTGTGCTGGACTAGCATGCTATCTTAAATGATGGGGCTGGGAGAGCTGAGTCTGATTTATGCAGGCCCGTAGCAAGCCAGCAAATAAAATCACAGCTCCGCTTTAGAAGTAAAACTGTCACTCTAAAACTCTTGTGCGCTCAGATTTTTTTTAACCCTCTAAATGACAGGTTTTCATTACTGGGGCTATGAATTATTTCCTCAAAAACAACAACACAGGTTTATATGTGTTCCAGTTATCTACAGTAAGGAAGATTCTCAAGGAGCTGAGGTTATGAGCGCAAATTCAATGAGCATCTCATTTAGCAGAGGGAGACAGAGAAATCAATGCTTAATGCCTCTTGGAGGCAGTTAAGTACGCTAAGCCATGGCAACAGATTTAAATGGTGGAGCCAGCCAGTTCATGGGATGCTGGGGGATGACGGGGTTTGAGATGTGTTGTTGAAAGCACTCATCCTGGTATGCCATCCTTGGTTTTAAACGTTTCTCAAAACGTTTGTGCAAACAAAGACGCTATGTTCTTTTATGGAGAAAATATTCTAGTTAGGAATTAGCCAAAAATTACACGATGAATGAGTAAATAGTGAAGATTTCAAAAGGAAGATTAGTGAAATGCGTGGACAGTGTCAAGGCTGGGAGGTGGCACAATCAGAAGGGCAGATCCAGCAGCTTCAGGGGTTCATGGCAAAGGTGACGCTGGAGGTCTGGGGTAAGAGTGCAGCCGGAGGGAGCGGAGAGAGCGGTGGCAGTTACTGTGGAGTGAAAAAAAATTACAAATAATGTTTTCCATTATTTGGTGTTACTTTTATCTGCAGCTACTCTCTAAAAGGGCATAATATACCTACTTTTCTTATGTTCCATGTCATATCTGTATACTTCTCCTAATTACTATTTCAATTAATTATTTAGTTAATTTTTGAGACACACTTTCAAAGTTGAAATTACATAGAATGTTATTTTACCCAAGAATGACCTTGAACTTCTGAAAGTCATGCTTTAACTTCCACACTGTTCCGATTTTTTGGCATGCAATACCATGCCCTATTTATTGGAACTCAGGGCTTTCTGTAGGCTAGAAAAATACTATCCAACTGACAGCCTCAGCACCCAATTATCTCATCTTATAAACTTTGAAATTTTAATATATTTTGACTATGTATATTTTTCATTTGTGCTTGACACTCTGAGTCTTGTGGATGTGAAATACTAAATCTGCATTTTAATTCTTTGACTTTCTTAGTAAAATGATTTTCAAATACTTTCCTTTTTTCCTGTTTGAGATCTCATATTTAGACAGACAATGATTTTTATGAATGCTCCTTTTGATAAACCTCGCTTATTTATACTACATTTTTCTTAATGCTAATTTAGTCCAAAGCGATAAATATTTAAATACATTTTTCTTCCTCTTTCCCAGGAAACTTTAGCTTCAGTATTATTAGTCTTTCTCAAAGGCAGAGGTAACAGCAAGTGCATCTTTAACTTGCCCCTTTACGAATCTTTGGAAAACTGGCTCAGCTTAGATTGAGATCAACCTCATTTCATTTATTAAGGAAAAGAATTGAGAGTTGGGTATTGGGTAATCTGTACCTTCATCTATTTTTCCTGAAACTCTGAAAGACTGGAAGCAGGTGGTGAAGTAGGAAGTTTTTACCATTCTTTAATTAAGGAGTAATTTGTGTCATTATAGTTAAAAGGATTCTAGACACATCATTTCTATTATTGAATTAAATTGACCTAGATCATTAACCAGACTTACCTGCAAAATAAGGAATATGCTTTGCTTTGAAATTCTAGTGATTTAAATTTATCATTCCACTCATCTCCAAGATAAAAATTGTTCAGGGTTGGACTACTTTAAATGATAAAGTTTAGTTTTGTATGTACTGAGTCTTGCAACTTAAAATTTTATGTTCAATGCAGTATTATTGATATGCAAATGGGCATTTTACTACCATATGTATTTCTTGATCTATGTTTAAAATACTTTTAATAAGAGAAAAATTTGATTATGAACATGTAGTTAATAGAATGAATTAAACATATTTGTTTATCCTTAAAAGCTAACTGGAAAGCTAGGATTTTTATTTGTGTAGAACATTGCTCCTCTGGTCAGCTTGTTTTTCTCTTTTTGTGACTTCACCTTATGCCTGAATTTAGTTGTCTTCCCACCAAGGTTGAGCTGTCATGTCAGAGACAACATGGTGGGTCCAGTGCCATACACAAGGCCATGTGGCCCCCAGGCCATAGTATGGGGTGTTGAGACACACTATAATCAAAATCCAAAGTTTAAAGCCAACATTGCTTTTAGATAGACCCTTAGTATGTATCTAGGGCTGCATTCAAACTTACTAGATAGCTCTAGCTGTCTAGACCTCCTAATCTTACATTCAAGCATGTTGAACTTTAACTCTTTATAAGATTTATTTTATTGATTTTAAAAGGTAAGGATGTAGTATATAAGCCTAAAAATCATGATAAGGCATTGGTAATACTTTAAAATTACACTAATTGTGGGTTTAGGGAAAATTTCCTCATAAAAAGTCATTTAAAAATAGTTTCATAATGTCAATTTATTTATACATAATTATGAATTATGGAGCGGGCAAGACAGCTCAACATTTAAGAGCACTTAGTCCTTTGCTACAAGACATGAGTTAAATTTCTAGCAATAATATGGCAGATTCACAACCATATTTAAATCCAGTTCTATGTGATCTAACACTCTCCTCTGTCTTATGTGTTGAGGCCCATAAAAATGGCTCTACTTCATCTCAACTAAAAGTCAGAGAATTCAAAATTATCCTTACTCTTCCACGGTTAAAGTTGTAAGACCTAAATATGTTTGGTGTAAGGTGTGGATGTTTTATATAAATAACAAAAGACTTGACTTGAGGTGTGATTACTCTTAACCCTTAAGGACAGATAAAAAGACATTTAGTCTAACCATGGTTACTGAATGTTTAGAGAATTAAGGACGTAAATCTGTTCCTTGTATCATGGCAAAGAAGTCCTTTGCCTTAGTCCTCTTTTTGGTTCGGGTGTATTAGAATGTTGAAGAATAAACTTGAGGCGACCAGTATTTACTGGGATGCCCTTCTGACTATATTCTTTTGTTTACTATCAATAATTTTTATGCCTGCTGTTTCTCAATCTACACTCACCCTCTTAGCTATGAACTTGGAAATTGGATGGACCCGACTGAAGCCCTCCAAAGACAGATTGTCACTTATGTGAGCATTGCAAAGATGTTCATGCAGGCAAAATGAAAACAACGGGAAAAATTAAGTGACCAATTGGTAGGCATTATTTCCACTACTTATTGCATGTGGTAGAATTTTCTTTTGTACGATTGTGTAGAGTTTGCCAATGCACACTATAGAACTTGAAAATTCAAGGTTTTATTTTTCCTTATGAAAAAGTCAAGTTTCATGATACCAATTATTTTATTTCTTCCTGCATTTATTGACCTATAAAAATATTAGTTTCATATCCTCTCATTTGTTGTATATGTATATGTAACACTCATATATAACATGTGGCCCTTGAGCTATTTTTCATCTAGGAGTTCAAATATTCCTGTCAATGTGGTATTGTTAGCTGCCCATCTGAACGTCTTTTTTTTTTTCATCACCTCTTATACTCTCTCTGATTTGTGCAGATAATTGAAGTTAGGTGACATAAATGACTTTTCCAAGGTCAAGATCCAAGCTACGAAGACAGTAGAGAGAAGGTAAAGCCTGTGTTGCCATTGCCAAAGATGTCAAGATACTTCCTTGGATGCTATTTATGTTGCTGTTCTTGTCTGATGGTTGAAGTGCCTCTCACAACAAAATATAGAAACTTCTATTTATTTTTATGACATTTTAGAGTTTGGTCATATGCATTTTTTGTGATTTTGAATCATAACTTTGAAAGTAAGGGATCTCAGGTTAAGTCAAAAGACAACAGTAAGTTAGAGAATACTGAGTCTTGATGAACACTTTCCACATGTTGGCTATTTGCTCAGGAAGTGACCTCTGTGTGATCAATACTTAACATAAGTTGAATTTCACAGATGAATAACTTTCACTGAAAGAAGCTAAGTAGTTTATCCATGATCATACTATTCAAGTGGAGAAAGCTGGGATCTTTCTTTCTTAGATGTGATCTCACTGTACTCCACTGGCTTCAAAGTTGTACTTCTCCTACCTCAGCCTCTCCTGTAGCTGAGATTGTGTCTGGTTCTCAGCTGAGCATTTTAACTCTTTGTCTAATGGGAAGACATGCATGGGTTTATGTTCAGTAAGGTCTATGTACTTGGGGAGAAATAACTCAGTCCTTTTGCCTCTGTTGCCATGGGCTGTACCTGGTCCATTCTTGCCTACCCTTCATTTGGTCCTAGAATATGTTCATCATACCCATCCCGAAGCCATTGTGTAGGGAGTGCTCATCATCCATTATCTTCCAGCTGTTTCCACTCAAATTTCCAAGAGGCCACAAAACGTCTCCCCCAGCTGCATTGAGTGTACACTACTCTGACTGGACCACCAGCGTAAATATTTCCCACATGTTCCTTGATACCTTCACTGGGCACATTGAGCCAACACTACTGATTAAGCTAAAGGAGCTATCAAAGGCCAGTGCTTCCATGCCTAGTAACTCTGTATAACAGATCACAGAAGGAAGAAGAACAACAGGAGTCAGTGAAGAGTCAAGAAGCTGAAAGAGAAACAACAATGAGAATCTAGAGTATACACTCAGGGAGTTAAACAGCATACTGTTTAATTATTTGTGAAAAATACTTGGACCATGAAAACCTAGCTATTAAAATGGTATTAAAGAAAAAAATTAAAATTAGAAATATTGTCTTTGTACAAACCAACATGAAAACACAAGTTATAAAAGTCTTGGGATATAACATTAATGCAGCAAAGAAGTGGGTGTATAATAAGCACTTATGTCATTAACTGTAGAGATTTCATATAATTAATCTATCAATGCACCTCTTGGATTTAGAACAGAAAGGTGAAGCTAACCCAAAAACATCACAAGGGGAGGATATAACAGATGTTAAAGTGTAAACAAATGAAAAGAGGCTTAGAAGACCAACAAGGTAAACTAACAAACTTTTATCTGGATGAGTCAAAAAACGGCCAGAGAAGGCAAAGAAGACATAAACACCACATCATTATAACATGTGATTAAAATTCTAGTTACTATTCTACTATAATAACTCTCTTCTTTACCAAAACTGACTTTCAGGGGATAGGGTTTGTTTTAATATGCACTTTTAGGTCAGTTTATGACTAAAAGAAGTCAGAGCAAGTTCTCAGGGCAGGAACCTGGAGTCAGAAACATGTAGCAACACTGGTTTCTGGCTCCCTGTCTAACTTGCTCCCAGGCTGCTGCTAAGATCATTTTTTTAGGGGTGGAACCACCCACAGTGGGCTGGACCCTCCCTACATTAGCAATCAAGGCAATTTCTTACAGACAGGAGTATAGGCCAATCTAATCCATTCGCTTCAATTGAGGTTGATGTTTCACAGGTGACCCCAGAATGTGTCAATTAACAGTAAAATTAATCAATACAATTGATGGGTATTTTTAATAAATATATGTCAACAAATTATAAAATCTAGATGAAGAAGATATAGATCAAAGGACATGCCCACAATCAAAATTGAACCATAATTACAGAATGTTGAAAGGTACATATGTGCATGTATATGATTACAATATATGTAAAATATACATATACAAAAATATTTATATGTACATAGGTACATATAAGTGGCTTAGGTTTTCAAATGCCTTCATTCACAAGTTAGCATGTGTAAGTGTTAGCATATATGTTTAAGTATTTCAGTTATATATCTTGCCCAGGAAGAGGTTGTATTTATCTCAATAATGCTTTGATTCACATGTAATAAATACTTGTTGCATGTTTTAAAAGTTATTATATTGACATAAGGATGTGCATGGGTAATAGCTTTTCTTTCTGCGCAAGAATTTGGTGAGTGATTTGGGGTTTTACGTTTGATCCCGGCTTGGAATCTGGTAACATGCATTAAAGCAGTGCTGGGAAATCTGACTTGAGTAAACAACTTTAACCAAATACAAATTTGTAATGTTTTAGGACTTCGATCTATTACTGTGAAAAAGGCACAACGACCTGAAGTATGACATGTTCTTACTTCCGGGATTCACAGATGAAAAACAATCAACCTGAGATAATTGCAAAAACTCTTCTAGCAATGAGGAAAGCAATCAGATATCTGAGGCTAATGTCCATTTTACTGCTAATCCAACAATGTAAACTCTGTCTCTGAAACTACCTCTCAACACAAACTAAGACATTGTAATAAAGTATACAGGAAAGAGGTGAATAAGTTCTAGGATGCTGGTATAATACCTTTCAATATTTTGTTCAATGCAAACATTTTTTTCTAGGAAGCTTAGGGTATAAACTGTGCTAATTATGTAGTTCTGTTGTTACAGCAGGCACAGTGCTGACACTTGGCATTCTCTGTGTTTAACAAACATTAATTTAATTAAGAACTGTCAGAAAAGTAGTTCAGTCTCAAAATGTTTACTTGGATTAGACAGAACTGTGTCTTAAATCACATACAAAGAATAAAAATAAGATGCCAATTTGTCACTGGCAGAAATGTGATACACAGGAAAAAGGGGGTAAAGGATTACAGAGGGAAATACTAGGATAGTGGGCCTTCCTCCCCCATTCCTTCCTTACCTGCTTTCTTCCCTCCTCCCTGCCTCCTTCCCTGCCTTCCCCCCTCCTTCCCTCTTGACTTACCTTAAGTTATTTACTGGTTCCATAAGCTTGATTTCTCCTCTATTTTATGCAGGTGCTCACTATGCCCTGTGACTTGACATTTGCAGTCTCCAGTATGTCAATTGTACAGATATTGTTTGCTTTCTTACAAATTTGAGAACTTTAAGCTTTTTACTAAATGGCACACTGTGGGCGTCTCTTTGCCTTTGAAGTGAATCCACACTGCTCTTGAAGAATGTGGGATATGGGAGGTAGACCCAGCAAATATACCCAAGAAACAGATGTAAATAATACTAACATGAAGTACGAATAAGAGCTCACTATCAATTTTTAAAACTCTGTGTTGAAGAACCAAAAACTACAGAAGACGACCAACTTCTGGGAGGAAAATGGAGCAAGTCCACAAGTGAGTCTTAAGGGAATTAGTATGATCACAAAGGTGGTTTCCCAGGGAGAGGCTCATCCTTGGTACTCCAGATATACTGATCTCTGTAATTTCCCCCAAATTATCCAAATTTCAACTCCATAATTTCTGATTAGTGGGGAGCCTTCCTTTGCTCTTCCCTGCAAAGAAAAGCAACAACAAACAAGCTAACTTCAAAACGTATTCAAAGTTTGAATTCCAAGTAACTCCAAGTTCAAATGTCGAAAGGAAATTGAAAAAGTGAATTACAAAAGATTCCTGTGATATTGTTTATTATTAGGATTTCTGAGGAGGAGGAAATGGAGTTTAGGTATGTTCTGAGTCCAATTAATAAAAGATTTACTGGGTGAATCACTCTACAACTTTGTGACTAGTCTCACTTCTTAAAATGAGAAAGTGGGTGTGTGTGTGTGTGTGTGTGTGTGTGTGTGTGTGCATGCATGTGTGTGTGCGTGTGTGTGTGTGTACTCTGTGTGTGTTCTGTGATGAGTGAGATGTAAGCAGGTTATGTCAGCATAAGAGAGGAAACAGTGGAATTCTCTGTGGCACCTATGTTCTCTTTAGAGTTCCAGGCACTGAACAGCTTGCCCCACACTGGGTAGGATATCAAAGCTTACTCTTGGTAATGAGAGAATGCTTGCATTTTCAGTAGAATACATTGAGTAAATTATGCAAATTTAACTACACCAGGAAAGGGTTTCCATTGTAATTTATTGTTCCAATGCCTTAGCTTGAATTCTGCTCATTGGCTGCTTTACTCTTCTACCTCTCGGCCCGTCTTTCTTCTTCTTCATCCTTCTTCTCCCTTGGGTAGATATTATATAAATATATTATATATATGTATTATATATATTTTATATATATTATATTTCGTTGTTTGGTGTCATGCATTTAGGACTGTTGAAGGCCAAGTTCTATGAACTGATATATTTTATGAATTTTGGCAATTATTACATAAAAAATATCTTTAGTAATTCCCCCCTTTCATTTTTTTGAGTTTCCAAAGACATAGATATGAAAATCTTTGCTGTTTTACTGGAGGACACAAATTCTTTTTCAAACTTGAATTATTCATTCTTGTGATTGTTTATCTGGGTTCTCATGGGTGTGTGTGTGTGCGTGTATGTGTATATATGTGTATGTGTACGTGTGTGTGTGTATGTGTGTGTGCGTGTGTGCATGTATGTGCATGTGTACATGTGCATGTGTGTGTGTGTGTGTGTGTGTGCGTGTGTGTGTGTGTGTGTGCGTGTGTGTGTGTGTATGTGAGGGAGGCATATGTGGTGTGTGGTAGGTGTGTTGCATGTTTATGTGTTATGCCATTCTAAAGATTAAACACTGGTCTTCATGCCCGCTATGCAAACTCTCTAACACTAACACAAGTTCTCAGCTAATCTTTGTGTTTTTTGAGCTGTGGTTTATTAACGTAGATTTCTGCAACATGATTTCTTATCACATCTTATTTGCTAACACATTCTTTTAAGTACTTCATTTTTTTTTTCAAATGCTCTACTGCTTGGAGTATTTCTATCCAGAAATGTCATTTCTGTGTTGTTATTGCTCTGCACCAAAGATTACACAGGAAAATATGTGGACATCACTAAAAAGAATATTTCCTGACAGTGAAAATTTACTGCTTAGAAAAGCAAAGAATATACACTATCACCAAGCACAGGGCTCAATGGTGCTTTTGTGCTTTTGAAATAAAATATTTCATTTACTCATAATGTTTTGGTCTACCTGTTTCCTTTAAATTAATAATTTTCAACTTTAATTTATCATTTGAAAATGAGGTAGGTGAGATAATTAGGATTCAAGTGAGGGACTGTCCAATGTAAAATAGAAAGAAAAACTTACGTCCAAGTCGGTGTACATGCAAACCATCTCTTATTTTAAATTAAACCTAGCTTTGTCTATTATGATTTGTAAATGGAGTTCTTAATTGGTCTAGATAATAAAAGGCCTGAGTCAGATATAGAAAGATATGATGAGAGATCAGACAGGAGCAAGCCACAGAAAACGCTACCTCCTAAGGGTCTCTGCAGAGACAAGAACAATTTCCTTTTGTCCCTGCTTATATCCTGTTACTGCCCAGTTACATCACTTCCTGCCTGTACAGACCTCCAGACCTCTATGGTTAACCAGTGGCAAGCTCCATTCTCTGACCACCAGGCAGGCTTTATTTATGCTAGAAAGATATCACCACAGTGAATGAACTAATTAACTCCCTCTCTCTTCTTCTCCCCTCCCCTTCCCTCATCTCACCTCTGCTTTCCTCCATGCCTAATGTGGTTTATTTTTTGTTCAGCAAGCCCTTAGTTAATCTATATTTGCATTCTTTGCTTGGCCTTTTGGAGGCCATTATTTATCTCTGCTAAGTGGAGATATGATTTTAAACTTTAAATTGTGAGCTCACGGATTTTACCATTATGTCCTCTATGATGAGCTTGATTCAGACTACTTCATTGAAGCTGTCAACGGGAATTCAGGAAGTGACATCCTTTAAGATAGAGACTCATATGATGTATTCTAATATGCTAATACCCCATGTAGGGCCATTCCCATAAGAAGCCTATGAGTGGAATAGCATTGATCCAGTTAAATCAGGAGGAAAATATGCTTTTCTTAAAACAACAACAACAACAACAACAAAACTGAGTTAGAGGCAAGCCCACTTTTTGCTTTGAGCTATGCTTACAACCTCTTGGGTACTTCCCTTCCTCCTATCTCTTAGTTTTCTCTCTGTCTATGGTGAGCACGTTGTTTCTTCTCTTTTACCTTTGCTGTGTTAAAAACTAGGGTAAGAAATTCAGCTGAAGACTTGGATTTCAAATAATTCATAGGTCCCTTCTTCATTAGTAATGACCGTATTTAAATATCTGGCATTCACTAAATATTTTCAATTGAGAAATAGGTAGACTTCCACTTAATGTGCTGATGGTTGGTTTCCCTACCCTATTTCTCTGATTATAATAAGACATAATTATGAATCTTTTTTTTCCCACAACATGCCTGTATTTTACAACATCCAGAAGTTGTTTCATATTAAGCCAAGTTGGGCTGGCATCTGAATCTTGTGATTCCAAGATTATTATGACATATTTTTGGTTGAGGTAATAAGTGAAAAAATGTAAGATTTTAAATCTATATTGAAACACTTTCTGTCTGACAAATGGTTTATAAATTGTTTTTATAAAATAATTGACAATATGGAAATTAGAAGCTGCAAAATTAGTGCATGCAGCTGGTCAACTGGACAAACTGTGAGAATATTTACTTTTCTAGCAAACCGTGGAAAGTTAATTTCCTGGGTGCATCTATGAAAAGTAAGTGGCCTGCTTAAAATAAGGAAAGATTGCTATAAATTAATTAATTGTTATTTGCTGAGGAATTTTTTTAAGGAATCAAATATTAGCATTGCAATGAAATTTTGTTTTGAAGTGCTAATATTTCTTAGATATTGAAATGGATGGGACATAATTATGCAAAAGATGTTTAATTATGTATTAAATCAAGAGAAATTAATATTTCTTTTGTAGAAAAGTCTCCTAGTACCATGAATAAATGATACATAATCTTAAAAATGAAATGAAAAGTTAATGATTTGTGTGCCATTTCATCACTTGGCTGGGTTTTACTTCAAAGAGCTAGTTTTAATTCATGTCAGGCTCTTTGGTAGTTTTAAAGTTATAATTTAGCTCGAGCACATCTTCTGCCTCCATGAGAATATCCTGTGCCTTTTAAGACCCTTATGGATACTACCGAAGTTGTCTTTACTTGTCTTAGAAACTGGGATCTCTCTTTTTTTAATTTTAATTATATATATATATATATATATATATATGTATATATATATATAATTTTACATATTGATCCCAGTTTTCTCTCCTTCCCATCCTCCCATGACTGCCCTGTCCCCCATCCCATTCCCCATCCACTCCCACGGGGGGGTGAGGCCTTCCAGGAGGATCATAAAAATCTGTCAAAGTCATTAGGAGTAGAGACATAATATTCCTTTGGGTCTCTAGGCTAAGGGAGTATCCTCCATGGGGAATGTGCTCCCAAAGTCCACTAGTGATACATCCTGGTCCCATAGACTGCTTTTGCCTTTTAACTGAGACCCACATTCAGGAGGTCTGGGTTGGTTCTATACTTGTTTTCCCACTATCAGTCTGGGGTCCGTCAACTCCTCCTTGTGGGTTTCTACAGCCTGGTCTTGACCCCTTTGCTCATGACTTCTCCCTTGCTGCAACTGGATTCTAGGAGTTAGACTCAAGGTTTAGATGCAGGTATCTGCTTCTGTGTGTCCATCAGCTACTGGATGAAAGCTCTAGGATAGTATATAAGGTAGTCATCAATCTCATTATCAGCGAAAGACATTTAAGGTAGCCTTTCTACTGCTGCTCAGATTGTTAGTTGGGGTCAGTCTTGTAGGTCTCTGGACATTTCCCTGGTGCCATTTTTTCTTCAATCCTTTAATGGCTCCCTCTATTATCTTTTTTCTTGAACTCATTTATTCCTCCCCTAACTCAATCTTCCTTCTCCCTCATGTTCTCCTCTCCCCTACCCTTCTCCTTTTCTCTTTCCCCTAACTTCCTTTCCACTCACTGCCCCCATAGACACAAAATATGCACAGGAGGTCTTGAGCCTTTTCTCTTCTGTGGGGGACCATGTATGTCTCTCATAGGATTTTCCTTGTATCCTAGCTTCGCTGGAATTGTAAATTGTAGGCTGGTGATCCTTTGCTCTATGTGTAAAATTCATGTATGAATGAGTAGATACCATGTTTGTCTTTTTGTGACTGGGTTACCTCACTCAGGATGGTTTCTTCTAGTTCCATCCATTTGCCTGTGAATTTCAAGAATCCATTGTTTTTTTCCCACTGAGTAGTATTCCATTGTGTAAATGTACCACATTTTCTTTATCCATTCTTCAATTGAGGGGCATCTATGTTGTTTCCAGGTTCCAGATATTACAAATAATGCTGCTATGAACATAGTTAAGCAGATGCCTTTCTTGCATGGATGTGGATCTTTTGGGTATATGCCTAACAGTGGAATTGCTGGATCCTGAGGTAGACTGATTCCCATTTTTCTGAGGAACCACCATGCTAATCCCCAAAATTTCTGTACAAGTTTGCACTCCCACCAGCAGTGAAGGAGTGTTCCCTTTCTCCACATCCTCTCCAGCATAAGTTGTCATTGGTGCTTGTGATTTTAGCATTCGGACAAGAGCAAGATGGTATCTCAGCGTTGTTTTGATTTGCATTTCCCTGATAGCTAAGGATGCAGAGCACTTTCTTAAGTGTCTTTCTGCCATTTAGATTCCTCTATTGAGAATTCTCTATTCAGTTCTGTACCCTGTTATGAGCAGGTTTTTCCCTGCTGTTCTTGTCCCACCGCCACACAAGCCCCCAATAACACACAGAGACTCTGTGTTTGATATAATGCTGTTGGCCAGTTACTAATTTCTTATCAGCTAGCTCTGTTTTAATGATTAACCCATTTCTATTAATCTAAGTATTTCCACGTGGTCTCATCTTACTGGAGTGATGGCCTGCGTTTCTGCTCTCTCTAGTCTCTCCATGTTGACTCCTCCAAACTATGTCCTCTTTCCTCCTAGTCTCCTAGTCCCTCCTATCTTGCTTTCCTACTGGCCAACAATGCTTTATTCATTAACCAATATGAGAAACATATTTACAGAATAACATCTCCCATCAGTACCCCCACTTTTTAATTGGATTATTTTGTGTTTTGGTAACTAGCTTCTTTTATTCTTTGTATATTTTAGAGACCAGCCCTCTGTCAGAAGTGGGATTGATGAAGATCTTTTCCCAGTCTGTGGGCTGCTGTTTGGTCTTGTCAACTGTGTCTTTTGCCTTACAGAAGCTTCTCAGTTTCATGAGGACCCATCATCCAGTTTTGCCAGCACCACTTGTTGAAGATTCTTTCCTCTTTCTATTGTATAATTTTTTCTATTTTGTCAAAAATCAGGCATTCATAGGTGTGTGGATTAATATTGGGGTTTTCAATTCGATTCCATTGGTCTACCTGTCTATATTTGTGTGAATACCAGGCTGTTTTCAGGAATATAGCTCTGTAGTAGAGCTTGAAGTCGGGAATGTTGATGCCTCCAGACGTTTCTTTATTGTACAGGGTTGTGTTGGCTTTCCTGGGTCCTTTGTTTTTCCATATAAATTTGAGTATTGTCCTTCAAGGTCTGTGAAGAATTGTGCTGGGATTTTGATGGGGATTGCATTGAATCTGTAAATTGCTTTTCATAAGATTGCCATTTTTACTAAGTTGATCCTACCTATCCAAGAGCATGGGGGATCTTTCCATTTTATAATATTGTCTTTAATTTCTTTCTTTAAAAACTCAAAGTTTGTGCTATATAGGTCTTTCACATGTTTGGTAAGTATTAGCTCAAGATACTTTATGTTGTTTGTGGCTATTATAAAGGGGAATGTTTCTCTGATTTCTTCTCAGTCCCTTTATTGTCTGTATATAGTAAGGCTACTGATTTTTTTCTTTTCTTTTTCTTTTTTATTTAGTTAATCTTGTGTCCTGACATTTTGCTGAAGGTGTTTATCAGCTCTGGGAGTTCCCTGGTAGAGTTTTTCAAGTCACCTATGTAAACCATCTTATCATCTGCAAATAGTGAAAATTTGACTTCTTCCTTCCCCCTTGATCCCCTTGATCTCCCTTTGTTGTCTTATTGCTGTAGCTAGAACTTCAAGTACAATTTTGAAGAGATACAAAGAGAGTGGACAGTCTTGTCTTGTTCCTGATTTTAGAGGAATCAATCACATTAAGTTTCTGTCCATTTAGTTTGATGTTGGCATTTAGTTTACTGTATACTGCTTTTGTTATTTTTAGGTATGTTCCTATTATCTATGATCTCTCCAAGACCTTCATCATGAAGGGGTGTTAGATTTTGTCAAAGGCTTTTTCAGCATCTACTGAGATGATCATGTGGTTTTTCTTTTTCAGTTTTTTTTTACATGGTGTGTTACATTGATAGATTTACATATGTTAAACCATCCATGCATCCTGAAACAGGGATCTCTTTATGATAATTTTGCAGTTTCTTTAGTTTTCTTGGTCACCAGTAGATCTGTGGTAAGTATCCCTAATCTCCTAGTGAATATGAATGTCACCCAGGAAGCTTTTCATGGTTAGTATATTCAGAAAATATAACAGTTATACTTTAGTGATTTTAGATCATTATATTCACAACAACTTGTGAATAGTCAGGTTTATCTGTAGCTTGAAATAATGTCAGCTGCTCATTTCCTCATATTCCTTCAAATAGAGCATCAGTTATGACTACAGTCACTCTCACATTCAACATGTTAATCACATTTTACATGTTATAGTAATATTAATTACATTTATGTTATCTCTACCTTCCATTTCCTCACTCCAGTCCTTTCTACCTCATTCACTCTCAAATTAATGGTTTCCTTTTTTTTTCTATTGTAATATATTCCTAAAAACACAAACACAATTTCTTCAGTCCATGGGGTGTCACTCTCTCATGTATGAGCTCTGGGCTGAAGGACTTGGAGTCTTTGTCCTGCAGATGGCCATTTCTCCAAGCTGCCTGAAGTTCTCTGTTAAGGTTGAGCCTGTGAGTTCATTGATTATGTTCTAAAGAGAAGGAATCTTCTGCCATGCCTTGATTTGTATACTTTATACCTCTTCTTGCTCAATTCAATCTTTGCCCATTTATTCAGGTAATTACTATAATTACACCTAACTTGTTCATGAATGAACGAGAAGTTCGGAATGACTATAGCATGTCCCAATGATCATGTGATCAGCACAACTGCTGGTAACTGTTCTTCTCTTCCTGTAATGGAAATGATGACTTCAAAAGGAGGGATTATTTTCTTCTCCCACTGAATGTGGGACAAGGCCATGCCCTTCAAATACTGCACTTATGTGTTCATATAGCTTCTTATATTTACCAGTTCCTGTCTGAGTCTTGTGGGAGACAGTCTAACTCCATCATCTAAATCTCAGCAGCTGAAGAGACAGGGCAAAAAGAGTGAAAATATCCCATCTGACTAGATCATCTTCATCTTAAGATACATAAGATGTCTAAGCTCATCCTATCATGCACTTGTTTTGCTATCTCTCAGATTTTACATTTATGAGATACAGTCCAGTCTTTGGGAATGATGCAGTTTAGGTCAAGATTGCTCCTGATTTCTAAATCAGACAATCTACTGTAGAATCCATTGCCTGTGAGGCTGGGGGATTAATATTTCTTCTCTATTGACTCTCTCATGTATCAAACAAACAGCCTAAAATGAGTATACAATAGGTACCTTTTTTTTTACTTCTTACAATGCTGTGCTGACAGTCTTTTGTGTGGACAAAGGCATAGTGACAGCCAAGGTACATTATATTAATTTAGGTAATCAAAGCACCACATTAAAGTTGAAGTTAAATAGCTAGAGAGTCTCTCATTAAAATTATATAACTCGGTTGCAAAATTAAAACAAAACAAACAAAAATGACAACAGTAATATGGAAAGTTAATTGTGATGAACAGCTAATGAATAATTCATTGTTTGCCAGTGCTGGCTGATCGAGGGTTTATAATGAGCTCCCCTCATTTGATTTCATGCCAAATTGTGTTTTGGCCTATATATTTTTTTTGATTAATCATTTATAGCAATAAGACAAGCTGTAACAAATGTTAAAGCTGCCCTTAAGTAAGATAGAAATGTTTTTCATATTATTGTCATATCCTATAGACAGTTTTTCTTTAAACTGTACTTGAAGTATGCAGAGTTTTCTAGGTTCCAAATGGGTAAAAAACAAGACCAGGATGAGGCTTTTTGTTACCATCAGGAATGGGAGTGAAAGCAGATGCATCTGTGACAACCAAGTCCATGTCGACATCCTTCAGATGTGAGCCAGTCTGGAGGGAAAGGCACCTACACGAAGAAGACGTAAGTCTAATCTTGTGATCCTCTAACTCTTGGACATCTAACTTCAGCACTTTCCTTTTGGGTTTAACTTAAAAAGTGATCAAGCTTTGAGGTCATCTCCTTTTAGAGA